>JARVJO010000227.1:16598174-16616429 GCA_031762555.1 Cynodonichthys magdalenae | reverse complement strand
GGACACCCTAGGCCGCAGTTCGAGGATCGACTTTGTTGTCGTTTCATCTGATCTGCGGCCGCATGTCTTGGACACTCTCTTCTCTCTCTAAAGGCTGAAGAAGAAAATGTCAACTCATTAACAGGCGACATTAAAATAAAATCTAAACCTAAATCATTTTCATTAACTGAATTCATTGGTATGTTTCTGCTTTCAAGGTGAATTTAAAAGGAATTTTATTGATAGCATTATAGTTGTACAAAAGCTTGAAAAAGTCTTAGTAACTAACCTTAGGTTTCTAACTAAAAACTAAAAGATTTTAGAGTTTTCATGTAATTTTGATTAAAGCTATTTAAAAGCTGCCCAACCGTATAGCTTTTAAAGATCTGGTCACAGAATCTAAGGTGTACAAAATATTTGTAAAATAATTTAAAAGGTCAGTTTAATAAAATTCTTTTTAGTACCTTAGATATTTACAACTGGGACTTTGAACGGGATGTCAGAACATAGTCAGAGCATAAGCCACTCCTACGCAGCACATTAACAAAGGCGATTGGGAACTTTTTACTCAGGGGGGTCAAAGTCTCCTTCATTTACGAGTTGTTACAACATGAATAAGGGCACTGAGAGAGAGAGAGAGAGAGAGAGAGAGAGAGAGAGAGAGAGAGAGAGGGAGGTGTGGAAAAGAGGGACTAGGGAAGGATGGAGAGAAAAGGAAGTGAAGGGTGTAGTTTTTCTCAGCTAAAAGTGCCTCAGAGCGAGGCAAGAGGTGGGGCCCAGAGGGCACTGGCTGGGTGGTCAGCAAGATCGTCGACCTGTGCGTGTGTTTATGTGTGTGTTAATGGCCGTGTGTGTATGCGAGAAAGTGAGAAAGAAAAAGTTGTTCCGTCTGTGAAGGGTTCAACCATGGG
Organism: Cynodonichthys magdalenae; assembly: GCA_031762555.1. Classification (NCBI taxonomy): domain Eukaryota; kingdom Metazoa; phylum Chordata; class Actinopteri; order Cyprinodontiformes; family Rivulidae; genus Cynodonichthys; species Cynodonichthys magdalenae. The sequence goes on along the minus strand of JARVJO010000227.1, from coordinate 16,615,539 downwards.
AATAATGAAAAAGACTCATGTTTCGTCCAAGCTCTTTTGATCTGCCTGTTTGTATTTCCTCCAATTTTTACTTCTATTCTTGTATTGTTGTTATTCCACACAGAGCCTGCACATGCACATTCTTTGAGGTTTTGCTCTTTATGGCCTGCAGAATGAGGTGTAGACCAAAATGACTTCTAATCGAGAAGCTGCACGAGTCCTAAAACAACACACTGCATTTAGCCAATGAAACTCAGTCCTCTCAACCATAAAATATCCACAGGCTTAATAAAAACAGGCATCAAGCAATGAATGCCTGACTGTTTCACTTCATAGTGCTTCTTGTATAGAGATTTTTAGAGAAAGGACATGTGATAAAGATGTTAAACAACCTATACAATCTTTAAGATGCATGTCCATTGGGCCAAAAAAAAGGTCTGGACTGATGAACCTCACAGTGGAATATCTTCTTATTTGAGGCATGACAAGTAATACTTCAAAGTAGCATTTATATATCACAGAGAAATAGCTCATGAAACATTGAACAGATTTTAGTCCTTCAAGAAATGCTACGCCTTTATTTGATCAAAGGTTTTTGGTTTTAATATTAGTTCTACATTTGTTTGGATATCTTTGCATGAGTGAGTGAAACAAAACACAAACCTCCACAGAATATTTGATAAACTCCACCTTCAGTCTGCAGCCAGCAAACAAATCTTTCACCAAATGTATCAGAGGATCCTCCTCCTCCCTCTGTGTAGAGCAGGGATGGGCAACTGGCGACCCCCCCACCCCCACCCCATGCCCCCAAAACTATATTATATATATATATATATATATATATATATATTTTTTTTTTTTTTTTTACTTACAAAAAATGTGTGCTGTTTTTTATGATTGCAAGGCAAACCTGTGTTGAGTCTGCTTAGACACACTCTCTGCCATGAAGGATTATAATATAAGCCACTAAAACATGTTGCACAAAGCTAAATATGGGAAGTTTTCTGAAGTCACAAGTACATAAACAACAACTTTTTACCAGAACCACAACCATGCTGGGCGTCTGCACTCAAGTCATCTTATGCCGTTAGACTTCAGCTCGTTTAATTTTCACTTTTTGTTTGCCTCAAATGTTTTGTATTTATATTTATTAAGCAAGAGTACAACTGTTATACATGCATTTGAGTATGAACTATGCTAAGTTACTGCTCTGTATGTTGCTTTAATAAACACATATAAACAATATCCATTTTTATTTTATTACATTTAAGTAAGTGTGCAGCAATATGTGTCCCTCTGTTTGTATCAACAAAAAATGTGGCCCCTTCCATCATTTAAGTTGCCCATCCCTGATGTAGAGGTTAAATCTGATCTTTTGCTGATTTATTACCATTCATAACACAATCATTGTATAATACAATGTCTTATTGTTGCATGTTAATGGTTAGTTAGTAAACCTGTTAAAAAATTATGATTTTTATTTCAGTGAGTATTGTTTTTGTGTAAGTGCATCAAATTTGTCATCGTTCAATCACAAAAATGTGCAGAGGATAAAATGAAGGTTGAGCTGTGGTGCTCATCTGCTTTTCAGTGCCATCTGCTTATAATAATGTCCAAATACAGGTCCTGATGTCTAATACCATAGTTATTACTCTGGTACTAAATCCAGATGTCACTTGGGATCTTTAAAGTAGTGGATGCAGTTAAATATATGATAAGTGAAGCAGACCTGCCACATCTGTTAGGAGTTATTGTCTTATCATTTTTTTAAACCTTTTCATTTTGGCAACTTTTCTACCTATCTGACATTAAAATCTGTGGTAGCTTTCAGCTGAGGGGCTATGCAAATATTGTAATTAGGCCAAATAAACAACAGCATAATGACAAAAACACCCTTATGCTGCCAAACATGTACTTTATGCACACACTAACTTCTACAGGAGGATTTTAGAACAACTGATCAATCTGTAGTGAGAACATAAAGGAGTATCTGTCAAAACAAACAAACATTGGAAGAACATGCAAACATCACACAAACAAAAATATCTGCAGATAATTTTCAAACTATTTGCCATTTTTAACCTACACACTACAGTGTAGTGTGTAGGTTAAAAATGGCAACAGTCATAATATTAACTATGATATTAATTTCCCAATGTTTGCCTTTTAATATGATTTTATTGTTTTGTACAAAGGGTAAAGACTGTCATTTGGCTATAAATAAATACAATTTTATGAAAACAGAATAGCAACATACATCAGTTCTTTAAAACATGATAAATTTGCTACTCTAAAGAGATCTTTAAAACATTCTCGTAGTTTTGCACGTCTGTCTGTCCGTTTTCTTCCGATTATCTGGGATCGGGTCGCGAGGGCAGCAGCCTAAGCAGAGAGACCCAGACTTCCCTCCCCCCAGCCACTTGGGCCAGCTCATCCGGTGGAATCCCAAGGTGTTCCCAGGCCAGCTGAGAAACATAGTCCCTCCAGCATGTCCTGGGTCTTCATCTGGGCCTCCTCCCAGTAGGGTTAGAACACCTCCTCAGGGAGGCGTCCAGGAGGCATCCTAACCAGATGCCCGAGCCACCTCAACTGGCTCCTCTCGACGTGATGGAGCAGCGGCTCTACTCTGAGTCCCTCCCAGATGACCGAGATTCTCACCCTATCTCTAAAGCTGGGTTCACACCAAACGTGTTTTGAGCATCAAGTTGGAAGCGTTACATTCAGACCAGAACAAAACTATGCGTGTCTAAATGGGAGGAGAGTCTTGTTTTTTTTCCAGTCCGTCTTTAATGTTGGATGAAATAAAGATGAAATAAAGAAAATGGCTTTGATTTATTTAGTGAGAGCAAGTGAACGTTGTGCTAACCACATAACTAATTCACCAGGTAATTCAGAGGCAGTTTGTTCGGTGAGTTTTACCACTCCAGGAGCTGTGAGCTGATGAACTATTTCTTAACACCGCGGTCAGTTTAACGAGCCGCTGACCTGCATCAGTGCTGATATCTCCAGCCAGAACACCAACTACAGACGGTCAATTTCAGCTAAAGAGCTACTGTCCGTCTGTTTTAGGTAGTGGGCAACATTCAGGAAACCTTCCCATGGAAAAATTAGTCTCTCTGATTGGTTGATGTGGCGTGTCGAGCAGCCAAAGTTCAGGTTTTTGAACTCGCGTGTCGGCTGCTTTGGACGCACCACACCCATGATATCGCTCAAACTGCACCTACTGCTTCATTGCGCACTGAGCTAAATGCTCTAGATGCGCCGCGAGAGCCCTAGACGTGCGTCCACTATAGACTTTTCATGTAAACTGGCTGCTCCTGCTGCTCAAAACGCGTCCGGTGTGAACCCAGCTTTACACCAAAAACCAAGTGAAATTAATTTTTTAAGCACACTCAAGGCTTACTATTTTTAAAGCACTGAAGCTTCAGTAGAATGTCATCATCATCCTCACTCTTTCTGCCTGTCTTCCTCTATTTTACAAACAGCAGTGGTAAGACATTCTCACTCACAACTCGTCACATATTGACATGTCCAGGTTCAGTCTGTGTCCGGTTGGGACGCGTCAGGTAACCCCCCTCACATTAGTTATTGATGCACAGGGCTTTTCCAGGTTTGCACCACATGGGGTCTTTGGGTTGGGGTCTGTGGTTAATATTAGGGATCAGGTTGTGAGGTCAGGGATTGGATGTCTAGGAATAATAGAAGTTAAGTTTCAGGTTTGGGACAGTTAGTTGTTGTGCATTTTCTACACTTTTCAAAAATGGTTAATATTAGTGATCAGAGTTAATGGTTAATTTTAAGTAAGGTCGTGGATAGGATGTATAGTGCTGATAAAAGTTAAATTTAGGGTTTGGGATGGTTAGTTGTGCATTTTCTACTCTTTTCAACAATATGACAACAGGCTCCTCCTCCTTGTTCTTGTCTCGTCGATAACTGACAAAAAGGGGTTACCCTACGCGTCAAAACCGGACACAGAGGGAACCTTGACCAAGCATCAATATGTGACGAGTTGGGAGTGAGAATGGGTTAGCAGGGGATGTAGATGTACCTGGTCTACTCCTTTCTCCCTGGTTTAGCCTGTGTTTAGCTCTCTGCATCCACAAGTCAACACAGTGGTTCTCAATTCCGGTCCTCATGACCCACTACCCTGCATGTTTTAGTTGTTTCCCTGCTCTTCAGCATGTCTTTAAGTTCTGCAGAACCCTGCCAATCACTCGTTCATTTAAATCAGGTGTGCCACAGCAGCGAAACAACTAAAACATGCAGGGTAGTGGGTCACGAGGACTGGAATTGAGAACCACTGGTTTAGGTCTCTAGGTGAACTTGGACAAAATGTGCATTAGAGAGGAGAGGCAAGAGGCAGGTAGGCAGGATCTGTACTTGTTTTTTTATATTTAAATGTGAAAATCCTCTTTCACCTGCAGCACTGCTCAAAGGCAGTGTGAGAGACAGGATGAGGACCTTCTTGATGTTGGAGTAACTATCAGGATTGTCTGACTACATTCAACAGGTCATCCACAGAGGAGGCTGTCGAACTTTTTCCAGCTTGCTGTGTTGCCAAAACTGTGGGGATCTTTAATTTCAAGAGGCCAAGTTGTGGGATCAAATCCAAAACTGATCACAATTTAAGGGGTTCATGTCTGCATTCAAACTCATGAATTAGTCATGAATTGGAGCTCTCAATACATCAGTCTTGTCCTTGTCAGCATTAGCATGTGACCCAGTCTCTTTCCTGTAGTTGCCCTCACTCTCTATCATTAGAGTCAACTGTACAACAGCAACCATCAACTCATATTTGCATACACCATTAGTTTCAGGTGTCATTGACCAACTGGTTGATCAACTATATGAAAGGCTATATGAAACTCTTCAGACTTCATTTCAGGGAAGAAAAACCCGTACAGAGGACCTGACCCAACCTTGTCAGACACATCAGTTGTGTTTTTTAGACTACTGTTGATGGGTACATCTGTAAGTTAATATGACTTACAATATGACAGTAGAAAACAGTCTCTGATCTCTAAAGAGAAAGCAGAGACAGATTTACCAAAAGAAAAACTTTACTATTTCTCAAAAACATCCTTTACTTTGTTGCTTGGGAATTTTCAAACCCAAAAGATTGCAATATTGTATATATAAATAGTAGTTGTAACAAAAACTATACTGGAATGCCTGTCATACTCCTGGTTATCTTTGTGATGATTACCTTTATTCACAGCTGCTGGACTTACCTAACATTTACCAAACACAGTTGCTCAACTTTCTCCTGATGTACTTCCAATTACTCTTTTTTTGAAGTTTTACAGGGCGGATCACAGATGTAAGAAATGCACTGAGTGAACTCAACCAGTCTCTAGTTGATTCTAAAGCACAGTGCTTGATTTATACAATACTTTTTTGTAAATACAAAGAACATCATTGTTTTGAAGGCACAGTGATCAGCTGTTTGGAGTGCAAGAACGCCTGCAGCAAGCAAATAATTCCTAACTTTCCATGCTAAGTTCCAAATGAGTTGTAGTTTTATCTTAATGTCAGATTTATTTATATAACACACCTAATGCCACTGGAAAAGCCTGATCTCCTCTGTGCTTTATTTTAGCCCTCGGCTGCACTAAAAGCATCTGGACAGAGGATCTCGTTGCTCTGTTAGGGTTGTAAAAGTCAAGAAGTTTAATTGAATACTTGAAATATTTTAAAACTTTGAAAGTGAGTTAAAGAATGAATTGGCATCCAAATGTGCTAAAATCGGAGTGAGGTGATGACTTCTGAGAAAGAGACTCGCAGCAGCTATCTGAACGAACTGCAGTTGATGGAGAGATGATTGTTCAAGGCCAAAACAGAACATTACAAAAATCCAATCAACTGGTGAAGAAGGCGTGGACAAGGTGAGATGAAATGTAAGCTTTTGCTTTGCCAATTCGACATAACAAATAAAAACTTTTTGAAACGTGTGGACACTTGCTTCTCAAAGAATTGTCTACAATAAATTCTTGATATTGGAGGAGCAAGCAGGCCAATAATATCAATAAACTGACTGAGGGGAGTAGTTTCTAAATACAATCATTTCTGTCTTGTATTTTCTGAGTTAACCAGTGTTTGACATCTTATAGACAATTAAACAGAAGATGCAGTGGTGCAGCAACATCCAATTTAAAAGGGAAATACTTCAAGTGTGCTGAAGTATTTTTAGTTATCTTTTGTTTTGACATTTTTGACTTTTTACTACTGTTTTACTACTTTGGGCTTTTAACTACTGTTCTGCTGACTTCAGCTTTTAGCTGCTGTTCAGCTTTTTTTGTTCTTTTAGCCAAAGTTCTGCTGTCTGTAGCTTTAGATAATTTTATCTTTCATTTTAGTTGTTTCCACTTTAACTAATTAGTTTCTACTTCTTTAAAATAATTTAAGCAAAGTCAGTTATTTTGATGTCAAATTGTGGCTGTACTAATGTATTCATTTTATTCCTTTTATTAATTTATTAAAACAAAAAGAAAAAAAATCTATGCAATCAAAAACAAAACACAATTTGTAAAGAAATGAAAAGAAGCAGAGGGAAAATAAATCTTGGAAATCAGCCCATTTTCTTCTCTAAAATAAATTCAAGTTGTAATAATAATAATACAAGCAATTTTCTGACTCAAACTTTGAAACAAAAACAGTATAAAGTCCATCATTTGAACAATCTTTTACGTTGATACATACTACTTTCAATAAACAAGCTTCTATCATCTTTTTACACATATAAATTGTTCTGGAAGTTTTAATATCATCATCAAAATTATAAGTTTCCATAAACTAATTAAAATTTCAGAGGACAGTGACTCTTAGCAGGACCACAGGAATTCAGACCATCAGGAGGAAAGACAGATTTTATCTCGCACAAAGAGAGACAAGACAAGTCCAACAGTTATTTGGACAGGCAAAGCCACATGTGGAAGTACAACCAAGGGAACCAAACAGAGGTCAGAGGTCAGGTGAGATTCAGGTTTCCTGCTTCTAGCACCCCAATGGAGCTAAAGCAAATACTTAAACCTTTATCATCATCATCATCATCATCATCATCATGGTCATCCCTGATCAAATCCATCTACTAAAACACCTGAATTTCTGTGTCATATTTGAATCTTAAGTGAAGCGACTGTGAATTGACTGTAGTGAGGCTTAATTTAATAGATAATACAGTCTATGACATTAGTTTTACTACATTTTTTTTCTCCCACTACTTGTCATGGTTTGCTGACACAAATGTACCAAGTTTTTTCATCTTATAATTTAGTCCTGGACCTAATGTTGAAACCCAAATGTGGATTTCCCATGCATGTTCAAGATATTATGTACTCTTCATGCATGCCATTGTTTACTCAAGTCCAAAAGTCTGGGGTATGTGTGTGTTGTTGTTGGTGTGTGTGAGTGTGTAGTGTGTGTGTGAGTGTGGGGGGGGGGGGGGGGGGGTTCATGGGCCACTGCGGCCCGCTTTATAAAAAAAACAGTTGGGCTGACAGTGCACAACAGGAGGGAGAAAGAGCCCTGAGACAGGCCGGGACAGAGGCCTCGTAAAAAATCACTTCTAATTTATTTCCCTCCAAATTGGAAAGTGCACGCTCACACCTGACTAAATCATCACGAGTCAACTGGAGACGGTCCCCCACTGCACGCTGATGAAACCCGAGCCCAGTTTAGCCGCGCAGGCCCAAGCCAGAACCGGCAGAGAAAACACAGTGTCACGCTGCATACATACACAATCCTTAATGGCTTTTGCAGATGTGGCCCTCCTGATAGCCCCTCTTAAGCCTGATCACTGTTGCTCCCTAACACTCGACCTAAACATTTGATTGGGTTAACGCTAGTCATCAAAGTTTTCCTCAATTTTTACTTTTTTTTGTAGGTTGCATGACCTCCACTTGCTCTTTCAACTTCTTTCCATCATTTTATTTTCACACTACTTCTTTAGATCTGCTTGTAAAGTTTACTCACCTCTTTTATTTTATTTTTTGTCTGTTTCTGTTCAATTCTCGGTAAACAAACAAAAGAAAAAATCTCTATATACTTGTTCTGTTACCCGAGGTGGATCGCCACAGTTCTAGTGTGAAAAACATACAAAGAGTTTGACATGACAGCCATAAACTTGACAAATACAAGCAGCAGGGGTGAACAGCAACACCAGTAGAGACCACCAGAATCCATGTGGCTGCTTGTGTATGAGACAGGGGCTGGATTTCACAAGATGTAACTATCAACTGTTGTGGGAGGTCTGAGGAGTGCAAAACCACCAAACCACATTTCATAAACAAGCTTCACAAACTTGTGTTTTTGGATAGATATTTGAATTGGACAATAAAAAGGGACAATTCAATCTGATTTACACTTTTACCATTCATTTTCCAATCTGTTGCATAACTCGCAAAAGTCAACTAGAGTAATAAAAGATTGTGACCAATGGAGGCATGGCTTCTACATCTTGAAAAGAACAAAAAGCAGCAGCCGTAAAGCTGAATGGTACAAAAATGTCAAAGGTTATCTCCATCGTATTGGTTACACCTCCCTGGTTTAAATTGTTTAAATCAAAAACTTGTTAAACAAAAAAGTGGGGTTTTTTTCAGGATCTGTCTTTTTGAATATTTGTTGGTATTTTATTAGTTTATTGCTTGGTTTTACTCAATGTTTGTCTTTGTTACATTTGTTCTTGTTGTCAGAGTTGTAGAGTTACTTACATTTGGATTATCTTCTTCGCTTGAGTAATTATTTTTCAGATGACTTTTTAATTCTACTCCTTACATTTTCACACATAATGTAAGTTCATCCATCCATTATCTATACCAGTTTCTTCCTTTCAGGGTCACATGTGCCCATATCCAGCCATCACAGTGCGAGGGGTGGAGAACACCCTGGACAGGTCGCAAGCCCATCACAGGCCAAATGAGACAGACAACCATTCGTTCTCTCACTCACACCTAGGGACAATTTAGAGTTATTAACCTAACAGTCATGTTTTTGGTGTGTGGCAGGAAACCGGAGTACCTGGAGAGAACATGCAAACTCTACCCAGAAAGGTCTCCAGGCCGGGATTTGATCCGGCAACCGTCTTGCTAAGAGGCATCAGCTCTACCAACTGAGCCACCGTGACTCCTATTTTTTTTAGGTTTGTTTTCATTATGGCTTGTTGTTAAAAATACCAAAAACTATTCAGACATGGTGCCTACAGAATAAGAGAGAATTTGTGGTTGAATGAGGAGTATAAATGTATATTTTGACACCCTATTGGTTTGTACGATTCATATCACCTGCTCATGATACATATCAGACACATGAAGCCGAGTTTGAAGATGATCATATAGGTTGTCACGGTTTCTCAAGGCAAGACAGACCCAGGGCGCAGGCAAAAATCCAATGTGTAGCAAAAAGCTTTAATAAAGAAAACAAAAGGCTGTCAAGGCAGCTCAAAAACTCACAGGTTACCAACAGGAATCACAGGCAGGAGGACGTAACATTAACAATGAACGGAGGCAGACTGAACACAGGACACAGAATATAAAGCTAAACTAATGAGGACTAACAAGAAACACCTGGGGAAAAGACACAAGGGGAAACAGGTGAGCAGGAGCGGGGCTGGAAGCCAGAGAGCAGGGGAGAGAAACACAGAGGAACTGAGAGACACCAGAAAACAAAAGCAAAAAACACACAGATCACCACACAGGTAAACTAGTGCATTCCAAAGTTTTCAACATTAATATTTTAATATAACGTTATTGTCATTATGGCCTTTAGAAAAAATGCTTTATGGGAGGTAACCTCCCAATGAATGTAATTAAAGACATTTTATTCACTCACTGTTACTTTTACTTTTAATACTTAAGTACAATTCATATCAGACATTAGCTTTTGATATTTAAGTACAGTATTTGTCAAATACTTTAGGACTTTTATTCAAGTAATATTTTATGGTAAGATACTTGTACTTTTACTCAATTACCACTTTGAGGTATTTATAAAAGACTGCTTCTTGTTTTGTGAGTTTTGTGTTCAGTTCTGTTCCTCTGTTTTTCCTGTGCCACCATTTGATTTTCCCAGAACTTCTCCATAAACATTCCCTGCTCCTCTGTCCTTCAACATACCTACACCTGTTCCCCATTCCTATTAGCCTCAGCTGCAGTCATCTCCTCCTTATAGCCTATTTAGTCTTTCAGTCTTCACTTCATCTTCAGTTGAGCTTTGCTGTGCTTTATCTCACATTTGATTTATCCTTTGCTTTATTCTCAGTTTTTGTACTTTTTCCTTCTTTCAAGCTCTTTGTGTCAGTCAGCATTCTTGGGTTCAAGTTGCCTAAATGAAAATGATGTTTAAATGTACCAAATAAAAAATGCAGGACCACTGTTTGCACACTGAGCATGTGTTAGAAACAGCAACAACAAAGGTGCTGATTTTATCAGTTCTTGGAAGTCAAAACAGATATATCTCATTAAACAGTTGTGTGCCAAAAAAGTTAATATTAAAAAGGGAAGTGGGGAAAATTTTCAAAGTATAAACAAAAAAGGAATTGATAAAATTTCTAGCTATCATCAGAATTTTTGTCTTTGGCATTTTGATGTTTTGTGATATTATTTTTATTGTTAGGCTGGTGTTATGAACGTGTGCTAGAATTATGAGATGAGGTTCATTTTTCAAAATTAATTGTTTATTTTCTCCATCATATTGCATCATATCTAATCAAATTTCCTATTGAATCACACTGCATTATGACTGAGGTGAATTGTATTGTGTTGACCTGGGTTAGTGCTGCTCATGTACTGTAGGTAAAGGTCCAAGTGCTTAAACATCTATGTGATCAAAATAATGCATGAGTGTACAGCAAGGTGTTGGTTTTTGGGGGGGAGTTTTGAGTGAGGGTTAATAATATTATTTAACAAAATGATCAAGGAAAATGTGTTTTTGTTTTTATAAGTTCAGAAAAAGAAACTTCACAAAATAAATTATACAGGGAAAAACTCCAAAGTATCCATGCTAACTAAAACTATCCAGCCGTTGTTTTTGGTCGACTTCTCAGAGTCTCCATAACTCACTACTGACTGACCAGTCATGCGTGTGTATTCAAAACACAGTTTTGACCTTTACCTTCCCACCACAAATACTGTCCCCAGTCATTATATGATGAAGACTGTGGCTAAGGAGTTTCAAGGCAAACAAAAAAACAAATCTCAGCATGCCATGGAAAAACAAGAAGTGATGAAGGGGGCTGGGTGAATAACTGAAAAAACAACAGTGAACAAGTCATGCTGCAGTTCATGCAAAACCGGTACTTATCCACAACGTGAACATTCTACTGGTAACTCTTCACTGCTTACTTTCTGAGATTCAGTTTGTCATAAAGGATGAGGCAGAGCAGGCAGAGTTTTTAAATTCACCCCAATTCCTTGAGAGATCAGGAGGCAGGGCAGAACATTTCTGTTTTATATTCATTCTTACCAGAAATGCAAAGTAGTAAAATAAAAAAATACTTTGTTACTTTACTTAAATAGAAATTTTGGTTATCTATACTTGAGTAATTATTTTTCGTCCAAAATTCTAAAAACTCACTTTTAGTCAATACTGTTAACACTTAAGTACATTTTATATCAAAAACTTATTTTTGATACTTAGGTACAACAAATAACCGATACTATAAGATCTTTACTTAAGTAATATTCTTAGAGGAGACTTTAACTTTTACCAAAGTAATTTGATGGTAAGAAACTTGTATTTTTACTAAAGTATCCCTTTGAGGTACTTTATACTACCGATTCTTCCGTTTTTATCCAGTATGCACATTTGGATGCATAATATTTGTGTAGAGGCTTTTGTATGATATCAAGTTGTATTGAAATTTAATTTTAATTAGATACCTTGAAGTCTCCGGATCTCTAATCAAAGAAAAAAATAAAGGTGTAACTTTCCTAAAAGGAATTCATACTGCAGATATAATTTTAGACTTAAATCACTCTATTTTACCAAATGATGGAGTTGTAGCCTTTTTGGTCAAAACTTGAAATAAAAAAATGCACAATATCTGCAAAATCATGAGTACCAAAGTGTGTGTTGTTAATGAATCTCAGCTATTACCACACAAAATAATAGCACAATAGCTGTCCAATTAACTCCTAACAGACCTCTTTGCTCTCAGACTGCAGGTTTATGTGGTTCCCAGAGTTTCTAAAAGTAGAATGTGAGGCAGAGCTTTCATCAAGCTCCTCTCTTGTGGAACCAACTTCCAGTTTCTGTCTGTGAGGCTGACACTGTGTCTAGTTTTAAGACTAGACTGAAGACTTTCCTTTTTGATAAATCCTATAGTTAGGCTTAGGTTTCCTGACTTATTCCTTAGTAATTATAGTTAATTAGTTCTGCTGCTATAGGCTTAGACTGCTGGAGGACAAACTGGCCACATTTCCTCACTGCTGTCTTTAGTCTCTCTCTCCTCTACATGTTTGTTGTAATTATTTCTATCAATAACGTGTTTTCTTGTCTCTCTTCCAGAGGAAAATACACCTGGACCAGTTCATCTGTGTTTGTCTGTGTCTCTTTCCTGTCCCCTCAAACCCAGCCGGTCGAGGCAGATGGCCTCCTGTCCTGAGCCTGGTTCTGCTGGAGGTTTCTTCCTGTTAAGGGGGAGTTTTTCCTCTCCACTGTCACCACTGTGCTGCTCAGGGTGGGAGACTGTGACGAAGCAAAGATTCGGCTCAGTCTGCTGGGTTCTTCTTTAGCTTTTATTGTTTTTTGTGTACAGTGCCCTGAGACGACAATTGTTGTGACTTGGCGCTATATAAATAAACTGAATTGAATTGAAATTAACTGGGTTATAACCAGTTTTATATTAGGTTATGGTGATTAGCTGTGGCAGCCATCTTGAATCACACTGACTGAATTAGCCGGTTGTTGAAATACATGATTTCTATAAGCTTTATTAACATCCTCCAGTGGTTCATGACATATTTTCCGAACAGATTTTCCTAAAAATTGACTCCAAAAGTTAATAATAAAGTTTTAGGCTAAGGTTGCACAATGAGTAGCTCTTTGAGTATGTGTTATGAATGACTATCAGCTTAAACCACACCAAATTTTAGCAAAACAATCCGTAACATTTACTGAATTGCATATAATTTTTGTGTTTACTTACTTTAACTGGATAAGTGGACTGTATTGACCTTTAGTTGATAAAATTCTTATTATTTGTAGTTTATTTAAAATCTGTCCACAGCTTTTAAACCATGAGAAACAGTTGATATAAAATGACAATTTTTTAGAAAAAGATTTTGCCTTTTTGCTTGGTGCTTGAAACGTGCTAAGGCTCCATCTCAGCTACTACCACATCCAATTTTATGTCAACATTTGTCCACTAAACTGGGTAAAAGCCCTTTTTGTGTTTTTAAAGTTAGTTAGATCGATGGATCAATCAACTTAAATCAGACTGATTTCAAAAACTTAACATTTGATGATTACTTTATGTACGTTTTATTAAAACTAATCTATGATTCATGAAATACATTCACACAAAGGCAAAAACATTATCACTCTTATTTTACCTTTTGACAGTGGATGTTAATAACTACGGTAAATCTAAACAACATGGATTTGACTGAGTGGCGAAAAACGTTTGAAGCATTTCTAGACCTGCCACGATAATCAATAAATCAGTTAGTCGGACGATAAATTTAAATGAGATCGATAACTTTCATTTGCCTGCTTGTTTGTTTTATTCGAGTCTCCCTCTTTTCTACTCCTTAGCGTAGGAAGGACTGAACTAATGCAACAGGCATTTACCAGGCGCATGATTTCGTAACCTCTCGAGAGCCCCATGAACAAGCATTTAGAGGAGTGTCTTCAGTTTCTCAAACGCTTTCTTTCATCTGGCGATGCCTCTGGATGCCATCAGGGCACCGTGGTAAACCTTAGGTTAGCCGAGAGTTGTTTTCTTTTACACTACGTAAATTTTGAAAACTTTGCAATGTGTGAGTGACCGCAATTATTTTGTGAAACCAGAGGAAGACACATAAAGAATAAATCTTGCTGGCTTATGTTCCAGGTTCAGTCGTGTGTTGTTTTCAACTCCATACCCAGTTCATCTGTAACTTTATGTAAGTTTTGTAATCTTTTGTAAATTTTGTAAGGGGTGTGAGGGTGACCGCAGTTATTTTATGAAGCCAGAGGAAGAAACACAAAGAATAAATTGAAATGGCTTGGATAGAGGAGGGGTAGCGATGTTACAGCCTCAGTAGCTGTTATTGTGTGTTGTTTTCCCAATCTCCAGTCCAGGTCAGTTTGTGACTTTTTTTGTTTAAACTTCCGTAAGCTTCATTAGCAGAGGGGGGTGAGTTTATTGCAATAATTTCTGAGACAATCTATCGTCCAGCAAAATTTGTTATCATGACAGGTCTAAGCCTAAGTTTTTTAAGCAGCTTGTCAGTGACCAATCTCTTTGTCGTTGCATATTTATGCACACCGCTTTCACACTGACTTCTGTTTTCACACATTGCTGTGTACGTCATGGTCTCTCCCTTTTTATTGGTGTCTTTTTAACACGAACAACCTCAATTCTCCTTCCTTTCCCTCTGCTGCTGATGATGTAGATCCCCAGAGTGGTGACCAGGAAACCCTCAGCTCAATTCCCTGTCCTCTCATATCCTAGTGTGAGCACAGAGGCCACTGGCCCAGTCCTCAAACCTCTGAACTCAGTTGCATAATGACAGAGGAAGTCGTTCGTCAAGGCAATGGTATGGGATGGACTTAAACTCTGTCCCTGTTTTTGACTTTCTCTGCTGCTTTCAACAGGCAAGGGTGATGATGCAGTGCTGCTGAAGTGTTTGTGTAAGCCTAAATGGGTTTGAGAAAGACTGGGGAAGCTTAAAAGAGCATATGTGTGTGTGTTCCTCCCTGATGATTTATTGTGACAAATGATCAGCCGTGAACAAACAACAAGCAAGCCACCCATCTGTCCACACAAACAAACAAAGAAACATGCAGAGGAGGCAGACGAATAGGCAGTCGAGTAAAGTGATAGTCAGGGTTTCAGGCGATCAATCACATTAGACAAGCAATAGATCAGTCAGAGTTTAGTTAGCTGTGATTCACAACTAATGCTGAATTAATGTTTGCATTCATGTGTGTGTGTCGCGTCTTGCTCAATAGCATGTGTTTTTGACATGACTGCCGGTCACGAGTGTGTGCGTGTGCGCATGTTTCTGAGAGAGCAAGTGTGTGAGATGTAACCGAAGCCAGGCCCAGCACAACACAACACAACACAGCAGCCTGTTCAAAGGCCTGTTTGTATTATTACAGCTTGTCCAGCTGCTCAGGACAGACAAACAAGACTCGAAGCTCCGAGCTACAAAACACAGGCCTCCCACCCCAGCGCACAAAAACCCCTGTGGTCCGGCCCAGCCCAGCGCTGCGGCGCAGAAATAGACAAACAGACGCCTACAAATAGACAAACTGCCAAGACATGAGAGGAAGTTTTGTCAGAAAGAGATGAGGAATGAACTCGAATCCACATCGACATCAAAAGGAGTCTGTTTCCTTGTGTTGGTGCTTTCAGTGGCTGTGAAAAAAATAAAAATAAATTGGCCATCTGAGACGTTTCTGCTCAGTTTCTATCAAATTCATCTTTGTGTATCAGTTTGATTTATTACGCATATTTGCCCTTAATGAACAAGAGAAGCCTGTGATGTGAAACTTTGTTTTCAACTTGATTATGTTTATTTATTTTAAATAGATATAAAATACTTAGGTCAACATTTGCACAGTCAGTGCCAGTATAGCCCCCACCCCAATGAAAGTGCCTATAAGTTTCTGAAGCGCAGCGTAATGAGTAATGTTACCTCCTGTCAAAATATTGTGTCTCCATTCCACATTTGCTTTTCAAATCTCATATACTTCTCGGAGCAATCGCCCCTCAAAACAGAATCCAGTCTTATGCACACAGTATTGGGCTCCGAGAGCTGATGAAAATTAATGCCTGTGTTTTTAGTGCAGACTTTTTTTTTCTTTTTTGCAGACGATATTTCTTCTAGGTTGTGTACTCAGTGTGCACTTAGCTGCCCTCTGAATGGCTCTCTCCTCTGGAGATCTCCCCAAATGGATCTGATGGTGATGATTAAGATCAGAGTAAGCTAACACTCTTTGCTCCCTCACGCCTCCTCTTGCTCCCTCGCCTCCTGGACTCTTTCCTTTCCTGCCTCATCCCCATGCCCGGTGCTTCCTCCCTTGCACCCCACTGTCCTCATCACTCCACATCCATCCTCCCCACACCTCCATTCCTCATCTGTCTTGCTCTCTTTCCTCCTCCTTTCTCCTCCTGCTCCTGCTCCCTCTCTGACTCAGGGTCCCTGTGTGCCTGTATGTAACATCAGTAAAGCTGTCAGGCAGCCAGGCCAAGGTAAACAGCCCAGCACTGGGTTCAGGGGTGATGGGGGCCGAGATGTTTTTCCTTAGGAACCTTGGGACCCCTGGAGGCTTCTGACTGGGGCCAGGGAGGGGCCAAGGGGGGAAGACAATCCCCTAAGTTGCCCCCACAAGAACACACACTACCCTTTCTATCTTTTTCCCCCACTTTGGATCACCATCTTCCCTACGTTCACCTCATCATCCTGGTTCTGGTGAACAGAATCCCTTTTCTGTAATCTTCCCACTGATACAACGGAATGGATTCAGCAAAACTGTTCCATTTTATCTATGAGAAAGAAAATGAAAGCAGGGAAGAGAAGAAGTGGGGGTAAAAAATGACTGAAAGGGAGAGAAAAATTGTTTAAGAAAGAGAAGGTTGAGAATATGTAAAGGGGGGTGAAGGAGGAAGGAGATAGGTGTGAAGTAATACCCCTCACCCAGCTGTGACCCCGCTCATGCTCCAGCCAGTTGCTCCCTCTGAGGTAGGCAGATGGAAGGAAAAGATGGGGGGACATCCAGAGGTTGCAAATCAGAAGCAACACTAAAAGAGCTGGGACTTGGAGCTGGGAGAGGAATAAATTCAGGAATGCGGAAGTTAAAAAAGAAGCAATAACAAGTTGAACAAAAATATCGTTTCAAAAATGGTAATAAGCATTTGAAGTGGAAAGAAAATCAAATGAGAACCTGCAGTTCAGTGCAGACAGGAATAAGCTGAGCCAAAACATTCATTAAATTTGGTTATAAAAGACACCAGGTGACGAAAAAAAGAGAAGGCAAGGGTGCAAAAAGAGTATGACAGGCTATTTTAAAATAAAATCAGCTTCAACACACTTCCATTTCAGATATGAGAAATTGGTTTATGACTAGACATCTGTTAATTAGGATATCTCTAATTACATTCTGACTGTTCAAGCATAAGGGTGTCCATATGTGCTCTTGGCACCAGGACACCCTAGGCCGCAGTTCGATGATCGACTTTGTT
>JARVJO010000227.1:16541020-16575649 GCA_031762555.1 Cynodonichthys magdalenae | reverse complement strand
AACAGTTTTCATTTTCCTTTTACTGTTGTCACTAAATATAAATATATAAAATAACTTATAAAAGTGTAACTTAAAAGCTCATACAGGGTTTTGTAGTATAAAATCAGGTATGTTTTAATCTGCAACTTTGCCTTAGGACTTGAGGATTATATGCAAAATATTAGCTTTGTTTACTGACCCGTACATATTTAATTTATTTTGTTTATTTATGCATTTGATATAATTTTGTACTTTTTTAAGCTGAAGCTAATATACATTAAATTGTTTGCAGATTAAAAGTTTAGCTAAACTATGACTTCCATCAGTCTGAATTGCTTTATGTAACAAAAAGGGACAAGAGGGTCCAGATTTATACTGCACCTAATTAGTATTTTTATGCCTCAGCTCGAGGAGACTTACTGTTCTCTGGTTGTCCGTCTGTGCGTTACCGGGTGTCCGTCACACTGTCTTGTGTGCACTGTATCTCTTGAACGGAGCTATTGGTTTCAGTCAACATTTACATAATTGTAGTAGTATCAAAGAGGAAGTCATGTTTAAGCATTGTTGATATGGTTATGTACTGCTTAAATATTCTAAGTCCAAAAATAGAGGTAAAAAGGTAGCTGAATGCTCAGTGCTTTAAATGCAGATGAGTCTAGGGCAGGCAGAGGTATACCAGTTGATGCTTTGGCATCTAGTTCTACCCTGGTGACGCTGCATGGCTGTAAGGTTTTTGCACACTGGATATTTTCATTGTCTGAGCTTTTTAATATTTTAAGTTATAAAGTCAGCTTGCACTAATGTTGCCAGCTTTTGTTGTATATTTACAAGACTTACATTTTTTAAAGAGGATATTCTAGTGTGATTAGACTCATCTGTACTCCCTGGCTTTTGATTGTGGGAGAGTTTGATATTCCTTTAGAGCTGATGTTTCTGTGTTTTATTTCTGTATTTTCTATTCATTTTACTTACTTTTGAACATTTCTGTTTTTTTTTGTTTTAATCTTTCATTTGCCTGATTTGAGAAGCACTTCTGCCGTTTTCATGTGCTATATAAATAGACATTGGCATATGTTGCTTTAAGGACAACAAAGTTTACTTCATAAATGTTTTGTATTAATCTCTAGCCAGTGGGACGACTGTCAAGTCACGGTATCTTCAGTCAGCTGAGAAAGCATCACTTTCAAAGGTAATTTGTTCCATTTGTTTTTCACATGTGAAAATGTTATTTTGTACACTGCCTGGCCAAAATAAAACTCGCCACCTGGATTTAACTAAGTGCTAGGATCTGGGGTTTCTGCAGTTGGTCAGGTCTAGGTTCAGCAACAGTTTGTGCTCAAAGAATGATGTCAGAGACCTCATTTTCACACATGGTCCGTTGAGAATCTTTGGGATGTGCTGGAGAAGGCTTTGTGCAGTGGTCAGACTCTACCATCATCAATGCAAGATCTTGGTGATAAATTAATGCAACACTGGATGGAAATAAATCTTGTGACATTGCAGAAGCTTATTGAAACAATACCACAGCGAATGTGTGTCGTAATTAAAGCTAAATGTGGTCCAACTAAATATTAGTCTTTGTTGTTTTTTTTTGGTGGCAACATTTTTTTTTTTTGGCCAGTCTGTGTATGTTAGTTAACGTGTAGGCCTAGATTGCCAAATTTTCAAAACAACCTATTAATAACCTTTAATTACTTTTCCTTCCCCTGTGTTTTCAGTTTCTCTGCCTTAATATTATTTTTATTCAACTGCATCCCTTCTACATTTTCAGAGTAATTCACTGACAGATTCAGTTGCTGGGCCTCAGCGGCCTTCCTCTCCTAAAGCAGTTTTAGTCAAACCAAAGGTGGGCACCCCACCACGACGCTCACTGGCGCCACAGGCTCTTGCAGAATGTGAGTACCTTTATTCCAGATTTTTTCACCTTGGGTGCATTTCTTGTTTTACAATGTTAGATGAATTGAAATTAGATTGGTAACTGTAGTACACCCTGGTAGCAACAGTGTCGACTTTTTTGTAATAGATGGTAAAAGCAGTTAAAGTTACATCAGCAGCACTACGGTCTTTAACGATTTGTTTCCTCTGCTTTAACATGCATAACATATCAGTGTTTATGTTATCTTCCTTAAAGCAATGGTGTCACATGTAAAGGATCCATCAGCTCTTGGTCGCAGTATTCTGCAGTCCACATTTTCTGACGGACACTGCTTTCGACCAGATTTTGATATTTCAGTCATTAAAGGTAAACTGAGTAAAACCCAGAAAAATAATGTTTTCTAACTGGCTTTTGTCTTAACTTGTTGTTTTTAATCTGTGTTCCGAAGAAAAAACGGTGATTGAGAATGCAGCAGAGCCTGAGAGAAACCCAGAAAACGAGAAGGAGATTGTGGAGATGCAAACGTTTCTCCTAGCCTACCTCACAGCGAAGGTTTGATGGAACAAGCAGCTCTAATAAATGGCTTTTTACTTGTCTGCTTCATTCAGTCAGTTTTCAGTAACAATATAAATTAAAATAATAATAATAAATTTGACCCAATGTGTCTGAGTGAAATCATTCCAACATATTTGCGTCCCTTCAGTAATACTGCTGTGTCTCTTATTTGTTTTAGATGGAGAGCAATACGGCAAAATTCAAGGCTGAGGCAGAGGAAAGAATCCTTCAAGCGATGAGAGAAGAAGAGCTGCTGCGTAATGAGGTCAAGGAAAAGAAGCAACAGTATCTTCTAGCTGATCGGAAGAAGCTGCTAAATGAGACATTGGACATGCAGGTCAGGGATTAGCTATTGAATTGTAATTTTACACGCTTTCACTGGAAAGAAATCAGTACATTGCATATGTCTGAAATATAAACAGTTCTTATCATTCAAATCTAAATGTGTCTAAATGAGTTTATTTGTTATGTGGGGAAGAACGTGTGGTCACTCTCAAAAAGGGTTGTTTGAGGTGCATGAAAGTAGAGGCTCATTACCACCATATACTGTGTATGTATACAGTCAGGTCAATAAATATTGGATGAATTTGAAATGACATGAACTAGATGTGCTTTAACTTCAGACTTTAAGCTTTAATTTGAAGGTATTTGCATCCAAATCAGGTGAACAGTGTATGAATTACAACAGTTTGTATTTGTTTCTTCCCATATTTTATGGAACCAAAAGTAAATGGTACAAATAACAATCTTGTATGAAACTTTCGCTTTTTAATGTTTGGTTGCAAATCGTTTGCAGTCAATTCCAGCCTGAAGTCTGAAACTGGGATTCATCCCTGGTGGTGCTTAGTCTTTACATCCTGCTTGTTTTTGGGGGAATTTTTCCTTCAGCTCATTGGATGCTCTGCACTGTGACCCGCCTTCCAATGAGTTCTGTATCATTTGGCTGAATATGAGCAGATAAAATCGCTCTATGAGTTATATATACAGTATATTACTCATAGAGGTTATATTTGTTCAACTCATTAACATTACAGTATTTATACAGTGCATATTTTTATAACATCTTTAGATTTGGACAATTTTCGTAAGTTAGCATAAGTTGTCCAAACTGGTATAGCATGACAGGGCTTTAAAATAAGATGCACAACGTAACACATTTTATTATTTTTAAAGCTGTATGCTAAATGTATACAATAGACATATAAGACATCTTGGATACATTAAATACATCCCAGTAATATTAGTTTTTTGATTTGTTTTTATTTTCATCAGATTGAGACTCTGACTCCTGTAGCAGAAGCAGCCAAGCAGTTCACAAAGGACTACAAGTGTTTTGCAGCAGCTGTCGACACAACTTGTCATGAACTGCCTGTTAAGAATTTCTACATCAGCGGGGATGGAAAGGAATTTTTAGGTACTTTATGCTTCTTTTTAAACTTTTTCTGTAAATGTTTTGTTTGAACTGTCCTTGACAAGACAAATCACCAAACTAAAGTTTCTAATACTTAATACATGTCACTTTATCTTACCTAATTCTTTTTCAGTTCAAAGCACAAATACAAACACTTAATTACAAAATAAATTGTATTTTTACCCTTTTAAATAGTTAAATGGCCTAATCAAATTGTATTGTTCTGTGTAACTATGGGTTTTTTCGTAAATGCATGTAAATAATGAGTAGCTGACAGAAACTAATGCTTTGACCATCTTTATCCCTGGTTAGGTAAAGCTGAGGCTTGCCTGAAGGAAACGGAGAAGTTGTTGCAGGAGTGCACACAGGGAGACCATGCAGACAACAGCACATCTTTGGAATGCCTCAAAAACATGAAGACAACTTCTAAAGAACTCAATCAGCAGCTGTCGGGGTGGGTGGATGTGAAGACATTTTTTATAATGTTACAGTATGGTGTGGCTGCTTTCTGTTACCTTTTTATAATGCATTTTTTTCCATTGTGATTTGTGAAAATAAACTTCCTTTATTTATTTATTTTTATTATTCAGTCTGAGTGAGAAGTTTATTCCACATCGAGCTGCTATTTGACTTTGCGTAGGTTGCACTTGTACATAAACGTGTTGATAATTATTATTGTCTTTTGTTCTAGAACATTTTCTGAGCTGCTGGAGCTGTCGTCACTGGTCTGCCGACATTCAGTCCAAATTCAGCAGGTCGTGGAAGAAGAGCAGCTCGGTGTTTCAAGAACCCGTGAGCTCTTCTGTCCTAAGAGTGATTAAAACCACAGCGTGGGCTACACCAAGCACTTTTGATGACTGCATTCTTGTTAATTAAACTAACAATTTGAATTTGTTATAGCTATGTTATGTTGTACATTTTTTAGTTTCTTTTTATAAATGTACTTATTAAAGCTGAAAAAAAAACTAAACATTTGTTGGTTGTTGCCAATTAAGTCAGAATAAATGTTCATTTTTGTATTTCTCTTTAGCACATTTGCAAAAAGTGTGTTTACCTTATGGATTATTGCTAGGTGGCTCAGTTGGTAGAGCTATTGCTTCTCCGCATGGAGGTTGCTGGATTAAATCCCGGCCAGGGACCTTTTCTGGGTAGAGTTTGCATGTTCTCTCCATGCATGTGTGGGGTTTCTCTGAGTTCTCCGGTTTCCTCCCACAGACCAAAAACATGATTGTTAGGCTAATTTGTAATTTAAATGTCCTTATGTGTGAATGACAGGGTGAGCGGTTGTTTGTCTTGTGTATCTGGCCCAGGTGTACCCCATCCCTCACACCGTGACTACTGAATATGGGCACCAGTGACCCTGAAAGGAAGAAGCCGGTTAAGATAATAGATGGATGGATTTTTGCTAATGTTACTATGAGAAAATAGACAAACTGAGTCATAATAGTGAAACACTATTGAGAAAAATTTGTTTGAAAGGGTTCTTTGTTTTTTGTTACAGAATCAAGTTCACCAAACCAATAAAGGGAATTATAATAGGATTTTCTGCTTGTCCTTAACTTGATTTGGTTTCACAAAATTAGCCTATTCCAGACAAGTGATTAGTTAACTATTATTAGGTAATCCTGCAGCATTGTATGTTGTTCATTTATGAATCACCCTAATCATATTGTGCAAGTTTCTAAAACACTTAAACCATTTTTATAGACGTATAGAGCATTAAATACTATAACTATGTCCGCAAATTAGATTTTAAATATAATTTAACTTGGATCCTTGTTAATTTCAAATTAAATAGCATGAGAGTAATTTAATTTGTCCTTCTCAGTCTAACCAAGGTGCTTTGACAAGGCTTTCTTTTGGTTTACTTAAGTCTTCCTTTTATACACATAGAAATTCTGTCTCTACATCGAGTTTGGTGCATCTCTTATGGAAAACAGAACTTTTAATTTGGTAAGCATCCAGTTCCGGACGTGACGTTTGAGCTAAATCTAAATGAATCATTTTTATTGGATGCTGGCTAAAAGTGACGACATTCCTGTTCGGAAGACCTAATGAGCCACCGAAGTACTCACATGTAAGTACTAATATCTCTTGA
Source organism: Cynodonichthys magdalenae (assembly GCA_031762555.1). Classification (NCBI taxonomy): domain Eukaryota; kingdom Metazoa; phylum Chordata; class Actinopteri; order Cyprinodontiformes; family Rivulidae; genus Cynodonichthys; species Cynodonichthys magdalenae. Next base: position 16,569,730 of record JARVJO010000227.1, on the reverse strand, counting down.
ATTAATAATTTTTTTAAATAAACTTTTTTAAATCAGACGATCTTACTGTTATTTAGCACCTCACGGTTTCAAATATCTGTATATTGTTAGAGTGAAACTATATTCGCTAGGTGTAAGTTGTTAGCTTGCTAGCTCACCCGATTCTCAAAAACATAAACCAGTGATGATAAACCGTGGCTTTCTGAATCCGTATGAAGCAGCTGTGTTGAAATGGTCCAGTGTTCTGAAGCATTTGATACATTAAAGAATGGTGCTGGCTGCCCTTCTGTTGTATGAAACAATAAAGGCAAAGTGCCATTAAACAAGGCTCTGTCAAAAGAAAGGTTCTACTTGCATTTGGATATTTGTAACTTTTTTAAGTTATTAATAATTCCTTATATTACAATGTAATTATTCAGCAAAGCTGTAAAATGAAAAACAAAGTTTTCGTCAGGGGTTAAACTTCTTCTCAGACTCTACTTCCTCTCTTTTACTTTAAAGAATGAAGCTCTTTAAGAAAATGCATTTATTTTGAAATAATTAATTGAATCCAATAATGACTAACAAATCTGCATCAGTACAGCGCAGAGAGTATGAGTGGATTATTATAAGATAAATGTCACCTATAAATCAGTAGATTCTGTGTTGAATAATGCAGCTCAGTTGTATTTGATCTAAGGATTTTAGTTGCTGTCTTTTGAACAAACAGAAGGCAGTTTTTAAGCAAATGAAATAAGATTCACATATTTTTACTTAAATAAAATAATATCACCCAGCCATATTTAGTATATGTAAAAGTTTCTCAGTAAAACAAGTAAAAGCTATTCTCAATTTATTTATGTAGCCAGGTAAATTATTGGATTGGCCCAGAAAGTTGGTGTCTGACTGAAACAACCAACAAAAATGCTGAAGTGTAGCATCGGGGATGATGAAATCATTTGTTTCTTGATTTTTTATTTTTTTTTTTCAATCTAAATCTTTTTTCATATTGACCCAGTAATGACACTGTTTCTTACACAGCTCTCACTCACCGTGGCGAGATGAACTATCGGGAAGAAAGCAGAGACGGAGGAACAGAAAACCACTGCAAAGCAAAACCAAAGCTCAAGCCAAAGATGTGGAGGAGGAAGAAGAGCAGTTGAAGGAAACTGTACCCAGAGGGACCTGCCAGACCATGTGCCCTGCTCAAGAGCTACAAGACCGAGAGGCTCAGAATCGGCTTCATCACTTTGAAATGGTACCAGGCACAGAGAGAAATCGAAAGCCAAGGGGAGACCCTTTGCGTGCTGTCAAGGAGTATTCTAGACCAGCAGCTGGGAAAGATGTGACGAAGCCCTCTGACCTCCGACCACCTGACGTGTTACTGAAAACTGTTTGTTATCTTATTGATGACATTGCAGCCTCTCCTAGCCTGCATCCATGGACTGAGGCAAGTAGTATTAACCCATCTCTGTCTGTTAATTTTATGTTCCAATTCAAAGTTTAAGTGTTACCAAGTAACCCTAAAAGACAACTACAATATCAAACTAAAACCTTTTGTGGTACATTTGTATTTCACCCTTGATGAATTTATTTTGCTGCCATGACTTTTAGTTTTTTTTTTTCCACCTGGCATTTTCTTAATTCTTAAAGTACTAAAAGTTTCAAATAGCATGAGATAATATTTCTTTTTTGAAACTATTGGAATAGTTTTTGGAAAGTAAAAACTGTTGACAGTCTTTTTATTAACTCTTCCAGTATTATGCTGTTGAAAGAAATTTGGTGACTAATAAACCGAATTTAAGTTACAGTTACAGTTTGTCATCAGATTGCAGTCGTATGCTTTAAACAGAGAAAGAATCATTATGTTTTATCCGTATGAGGCCCCTTTTCTGCATAAACAAAGACTGTTTAAGTTTTCAGTCTGATGTTAAAAAGTACCGCCCCCCCAGGGGTGTGACAAGGAAGTAAGGTTTATGTACATGAGAATTTAGGAGGGTGATTCATCATTTTTCTTTTAGGGCAGCTGGCAATAAACACTAGGAAGCTTGTTTTTGTTGTCATTCTGATAAGACCCAAGGCCTCAAACTCAAAGGCCGCAGCAGATACAAACAGTTGTTCAAAATGTTATAGAGTGACAGGGCCTTAAGTTCGGTTTAAGTTTTTAATAAGTTACCAGCACTCGAATATGATGTAACAACTTATGCTAATTCCAGCCGAACAATTTTACATTTACCAAATTTTTAGCGTGGCTGCGGTAGCTCGTCGTGGTCAGTGCCGCGGTCCTGCAGTCCTGAGTCTGCAGGTTTGAGCTGTCAGGAAAGACATTTGGTGTAAAACCAGTTGCCAAATGTTTCATGAGACTTGGCTCACTGTGGCAACTTCTGCAGAAAGGAGCAGCTGAAAGAAAAGCAACAGCTTGGGTTTTGGGGTTCAGCAGTGTATAGGGTACAAATGATAAACAGCTCATCACTCCTGTTAGATATATGAGGTGCAGAGGTTCACAACTATCACCACAGAGATGGAGGATCCTGAGAGGAAGAATTGGGTGAGACCGTGGATCAGGAGGTGATGGGAGTTTGGTTTGTAGGACCAGCTGAAGTTAAGCTTTGATCTCCTTATAATATACTGTGTAAGTTAGTTTCATAACTAAATGTAAAAACTCCATATATTTTTATGTATTTTTCAGGTTTACAGCTTCGTCTTTGATCGGCTGCGTAGTGTGAAGCAGGATATGATTGTCCAGAGGTTGTCCGGATTAGACTGTGTGGCCGTATTAGAGCGGGCCGTGCGTTTCCTCATCTATGCTTCTTATCGTCTCTGTGGCGAACCTCTGCGGCTCTACGACCCACGCATCAACGATACACACCTGCAGGAATACCTGAGCTGGCTGCTGGACTGCTATACAACTGGGTCAGGACCTTACCCAAACCAGGAGGAGTTTCAGGCTCTTGGCTTACTGTACAACTTAGGTTGGTGGATCCCTCCATTACTTGATACTTAAGTGTTCAAAACATCACATTTCACTTAAACTTTTATGCATCTTGGTTATTGCATTACCTATTGACTAATGCAGAGATTTAATTAAAGTATTATCTTTTCTTGAAAACATGGCTTGCTCTTTTCCTTCATTTGCCAGCAAGTTTTAAAAAGCAGATGTGACTTAAATGCTTTTATTGATCAATTAGTTTAACTGTTTTACATTGATACAAACAGAAGGGAATTTGTCAGCAATAGAAATGTTAAAAGGAAATTTTATTCGGCTTGTGATGGTTGCCATTGTTGGTAAAAACTCTGCAACCAAATGTTAGTTTAAAAAAATGCCAGCATTTGTGTCTAAGGGACATTTTATTTGTTTTTACATGGACATAAGTAATTTAAATAAACGGACAATCAGAAATAAAAATGCATCGTGTATACGCTTTAATTAGAGTATTCTGATCTGATTTAGCTCGATGGGAATGAATTTGTCATCTAAATGAAGAGGGCTGGTTTGTGCCGATTGATAATCCGAACTGTGTGTATGTAAACACCTAATCTTTGTTTACATACGTGAAATTCTTTGATCGGATTAATTGAATGTTTTGTTTACATGGGCACGCGTTTACGTGCACCAGGCTTTTATTCAGAATAGAAATATTAAGATGCACAGAGTATGCAGTTGGTGTTATGTCATAAGGTGTGTTTATGTTTGGGAGGGAGGGGGGCCGGATTTTTTCAATATTTCCTTGTGTATTATTGAAATATTCCCCCTGCCTGCCATAAGTCGAGCAAAGCGAGTCAGCAGAGAAAAAAATTGTTTTCTTTTTCTTGTTAACCGTGGCGATGTGAAAAAGACTTGGACTTTAGTTGCATGTTCTAATAAATCCATCGTAATAATTTACCAACCGGCTTCTGCTCTGGTTTGGGAGCAGATTGTTTTTTCAGCGACACACAGAACTGGAAACTTCTGCTGCACGTTCTCTGCAGCAAAACACACCTACACAAGTGTGTGTCCTCAAATAATGTTTCACCACCAGAGGGCGCACCACATAGGCTGAAAAATTCTGAAGTCTGTCTGAAATGATTGGTGGCTCATAACATGATGATCAGATTTTTTAAAAGCTTTTTAAGCTCAAAAAATGATAATTGTATTGTACTCAAGCTCATGATATACATTAATAAATATGGTATACATGATATGATTCAATGTGATTTTAGTTTGCCTTATTGTAGTAAAATTAAAATAAGTGAAAGGAACAGTGTGTAACTTTAGACGTATCTTTTAGCAGAATAATAATGTTTATATCTACATGGGTGCGGGTCGACACTCGTTGAGGCTGCCATTCTGCACCACCATGTTTCTACAGTAGCTCTGAAAGGATGAACAAAAGGCTAGCAAAATCGAAAACCATTTGTCTTGTAATGACGATGTGGCCACTAGACTTCAATGCTAAATGAAAAATGATAATTTTACATATTGCACTGCCTAAATTTGTAATGAAATTCATCTTACCACTTGAAATATAACTAATTCTAAAGCTGCTATTAGACATCGCGTTTGGCAGTATCAAAGATACACACCTGATGGCCACCGTAGTTTCGTAGGGGGGTGGGGTTGTGAATTGATTTTTCAGTTGGTTGCAATGAAGAACATCAACCACTAGATGTCACTGGATATTACACACTGTTCCTTTTAAAAAGCAGATCTTTAAAAAACACATTCTACAAGACTGAGTTCATTTCTGAAAAATTTTGAAATGTGCTTAAAAATTCAGGGTGTGAATAATTCCCAGCATGAAAATGTAAAAAGTAATCCATACATTTCACACAGTAAGAAGAGAGTGCGTGTTTGTGTATAATATGTGCCCTAAACATTTTACTGTATAGTCGGTAGGCTCAAATAGCATTTTTAAAATAAATGATTAACTAAGCGTGCACTTCTGCTACGTAATATCTTTATAAATAAATTGTTTTTTGCTCTGCAGGTTCATCTCATGCCACGCAGCACGTCGTCCAACTCCCCAAACGACTCCGCAGCGCTCCTTCTGCCACCCTTGCGCTCGCCATCAATCGATGTTTCCTCGACAGAAACCCTGTCCGCTTGCTGCGATTGGCTCGGAGGCTGAACTTCCTGCAGGCCTGCGCGCTGCATCGGCACCTGGCGGCGTGCCGTCGAGATCTGCTGCTGATATACAGCCACGGGTACAGCAGCCGCAACTGCCGCTTCCCTCTGGAGCGACTGGCTCAGCTCCTGTCCTTAGACCCGTCGCTTACAGCTCAGCTTTGTCAGACATACGGCGTTGAGGTCAATCAGCACAACCAGGTGGTTTTTACAAAAGCTGCTTTCACTGAAGCTGAAGAGAGGTTTCATTGTAAACCGTATCACAGCATCGTGTCTGAGAAACAGAAAGACCTCACGATTCAGAGCATTATTCATGACTGCACTTAAGAAACGCATAAATCCTGTTATCTTATCAGCAGCCTGTTTAAACTACTGGATAATTATGAATCTGTGGAGATTTTGCAGCATTCTACATGTTTTACATTTAAAACAGATGGTCTTACATTTAGGTTATATATAAATTCTTCAAGCTGTGAACTGATTTTTTATTCATTATGGTCATTGGTTATGTTGCTATGAATGACTTCACTGTTAATCAGCAAATGTACTGGCATGTTTTACTGTAGAATCAAGTATAAACTTAACATTTATGACAAACTTCAGGATGAATAAGATGACTCGCTGATGAAAGCCAAGAACTGAAACATGTTGACTTTTAAAATAAGGAAAAAAAGCATTTCACTTTTTGTTCAACACTGTTCGTTTAAAGTTTTGTTACTGCCACATTTTTGTCAAGTAGCTATTTAAATGTAGATTTTACTGCTCAGCAGTTGTTCTGTACATGTTAGGATGGCGAGCTCTGCTCTTTTTTTTCAGGATGCTTCTGTGTTTAACCCGTTAGCTTTGGGATCTAATATTTTTGTGTTTTTTTTGTTTTGTTTTTTTCTATGTAAATTGTTGCTTATTTTCTATTTTATGATTCCTTGTTTCCTGTATTGTAGTTTATATAAAGCAGTAACTTTGGTTTTAAAAGGTCCAAAAATAAACTAGACAAATAGCATATTCTGCAAAAGTACAGCGGATGCTGAGAGCTGCGACTGCTGAAGAAGCTAAACTTTAGATAAAGCTAAAATAAGCAGATCACTAGCTAAAAGTAGCAAAAGGCTAGCCAAAAGCTAAAAGTACCTAAAATGTTATCTGAAAGCCAAAAGTAGTAAAAAAGCCAGTAACAAATGGTTAAAGGCTGACCAAAAGGTTAGCTAAAAGGGGTGTCCAATGCTGGCCCTGCATGCGTTACCTGTTTCTGTGCTCTAACACACCTGATTCAGTGAATGAATTAACTTTTCAGGTTCTGCAGTAGCCTGTTAATCACCCATTCATTCAAATCAGGTGTGCTGGAGCAGAGAAGCCTTTCACAATAGTGGCCCATGAGGACCAGGACAGAATATATAGAAGTATAAAGTAGATTTCTACTAGAACAGTGTTTTTGAAGGAACTGAAAAGCTGTAAACAAAATATCTTAAAATGTTACAAGTTACACATCTCTATTTCTTCATTTAATATGAAAGTAGATTTTTAATCAATTTAAAATGAACAAATCAATGCAGCAAAATAAACCAATTTAATAGCGCTTCTTATTTTACATATTGCAGTGTCCCTTTTGTGCAGAATGCTGGTGCCAGAAAATAATAATTTGTACAGATAAATAAGTATATATTATTAGGTTCTCAATATTATTTCAATTAAGAGGGGGCGTGGAGAAAAATCAAGTTCCCTACTGGTGGGGCAAGACAGAAACTAATTGAGCACTACTGATCTATACATTCTTGACTGATTTGTAATTGCGTCTATTGACCACTAGGTGTCAGCCTACAGCAACTGTGACGTTAAAGCGCCCCAAAAGTCTCAATTTACCTGAATGAATGTGACTTTATCAACTGTTTGTTTGCTCTTTTCACATTGAATATCCGTTCATTTTAAACGTAATGTTTTACAGCGGTTAAACTTTAGCCGAATAAGTATTTTATCGTTACATAAGGACTTTTTAAAATTACTCTTATTTTGGCTCTCTGGTAGAAAAACCTAAACGAGGCGCTGCTTTAGCGGAAAAACAGCAGCAGCAGCAGCCAGAGGTGCACGGATTTTAAAAGGTCAAACAAACTGAAGTGGGAAGCCTCACACACACATACACACAGATCTGTCATAATCTGTCATGCTGAAATATGAGCGAACGGACCCGGGGCGGGAGAAGAAGAATTAAGGCACATGATGGGAGAGGAAAGGATATGTAGTTGCTCTGCGCTGTAAGAGGAGGGAGAAGAAGAAGTAAAACAGATCATTGGAGCTAGATTTGTTTAAGAGGGATGATTACAACAACTTTGAACCAGGGTGAAGCTCTGCACACCTATCACCAATGGACTTGTGGACGGAGAAGGCTCTAGATTGTTAGATTTTCACCGGATTTAGTGGAGAAGAACCTCAGGTTGACTGGAAGCGAATTTACTTTAGAGTGAAGCCAAATAAAAATGTTGCGTTTGTTTTGGACAGCCCTGTGGACCTTGTTCATCTGCCATGTGAGCAGAAGCTGCGCGCAGGAAAAGCAGTAAGTGACCTCAGTTTGTTGACACATTTCATTCACACAGTACGTGCAGTGATGAGATTTGCATGTGAGCAGATTCTTGTGCAACCAGACAGCTGTTAGGGTGAAGTTGTACACAGGTTTGTTTTTCTTAAAATGAAGATATTCAACTTTTCTGGGGGAGAAATTTGCATAGTCTCAAAACACATTAGTGCTGCAAACATAAAAGCACGTGATCAACCTTTAAAAGCTTCACTTTTAAAGGAGGGTGCAAATCCCTTTAAGGCACAAAGGAATTCTCATCCCTCAGGGGACACAAATTAGGCTAAAATAGTAAGAAAACTGAGCATATTGAGCCATGTGATTCTGGCTCATCCAAGAGCCAGTTAAAGCCAGTGCAGATCAAAGGCATCCAGTCCATTTCCCTGTATTATCTTCCTTCCTGCAGCCTTGTTTTTCAGGGATTTTCCCTCATGACTCTCCCACAGGACACGCTGCCTCTGGCCATATCACTGTAATGCTGTAATACCAACCACCTGACCCTTCTCTCATGCACGCAGTTGGGTTTGTGCTCAGGGCTTTGCTCAGTACTAATTTGTGTGATTATTCAGTGGGGTTTTCTGGGGAAAAAGCTGGACTCAATCAATCAAATAACTTTTGATTCATAATTTCTTTCAGATATTAGAGTTAAGTTTTGGTGCGGTTCTTGTTTGGCATACCTTAGCCTTCACTTAAGTAAAGCTTCTTGACAGTTCATTATGACTATTTCTGGTGCGTTTTTGTCAGTAAATGGATCAGCTGAAGGATCTGATGCATTTAGTGCAGTGGTTCTCAAAGTTGGGGTTCAAACCCCACTGTGGGTCCTGAAACATCAATTTGGGGTCCCGAAAGGATTTTTTAAATTAATTGCGCTTAAAAATGACTTCTAACACCATTTTTTTGCTTTATTTGTTACAAAAGAGTAAGGTTAGTATACTTCAAAATGTATGAAATTAGCACAATGAAGATTGTTATGCCCTTGTTTATTTGACCTGATGCCAATGATTATCATCCAAAACAGTTGGGGGCAAAAGGTAGAAAGTTTAAGAACCAGAGATCTAGGAGAAGTGTTTCAGTGTTTTTATTTTTTAACTCTTTTTCTTTTATATTTTGGATTTATTTTTTTTTGCTTTATAGTTAAATCATTATCTGTTCATTATTGTTGTTGTTATTTTTTGTCTATAGTTCCTACATGTTTATTGTTATGTTACATTTCATGAGAACATATGATGTATGCAGCATGTTTTTGGCCAGTAGTAGTTTGAGGTGAAAAACAAATGTCTGCTTGTCAAATGTGGTTTCTTTGGTATTATTTATAGAGTAAATATTATTATTTTGTGGCACATAATACAAAGTGACAAAATACACTTCCACGAATGTGTTTGATTATTTTTTTAATTGGGTTATGTGTTGAAATTATGCTATCTGATTTAATATTATTATTTTTACAATAGGTGCCCTGTATTCAAACCCATATATACTTTTCTGCATTGATGGTGCCTTTCCAGATGTGTAAGCTGGCCATGCCATAGACACTAATGCACCCCCACGCCATCAGAGAAGCAGACCTTTGAACTGTGCACCAATAGGTTGAACAAACCCTCTCATCTTTAGTACAGAGGACATGACATCAATGGTTTCTTGAAAGAATTAAAAATCTTTGATTCATCTGACCACAGAACAGTTTGTAATTTTGCCTCAGTTCATTTGAAATGAGCTTTAGCCCAGAGAAGGATTTGTTCTTCTGCATGGTGTTTACATATAAGAATATAAATCAGGTTAAATTATTTTTCATTGGTTTACATGTGGCTTATTTGCACAATAGAGCTTTAACCTGCAATTGTGGATGACACGGCAAGCTCAGTTTTCAGACAATAAATTGTGGGAGTGTTCCTCAGCCAGTGCAGTCATGTTCTGGTTTTATTAGCGTTTTATACAATGTTCCAACTTTATTTTTATATTGTTTTTGTACAAGAAAGTCTGTCTCCTTAGAAGCAAAATATATAAAAAAAAATAAAGAATGACAAGACTTTTTCACATTGTTATTTAAAAATTATATTTTATATTTTTATTTAAAAAAATCAAACACCAAATATCTGTAAGGGGGGCAAAAAAGTCTTATAAACTGTTTTTACTTTATCTTAAAGTCAAATGGTGAAGTCTAGTTAAATGTGTCTTTTTGTGTTTACTCCTTGTTCTTTTCTCCATTTGACCCCTGACCCCTCCTTTGTTTCCTGTTTTCCATCTCACCTGTGTATCCCCTCCTTTTTATCACCCATTTTGTGTTCTCCTTCTCTTTCTCTCCTCTTCTCCTGTCAGGGGTTACCTGGTTGCCGCGCCCTCTGTTTTTCGAGCGGGTGTCGAGGAGAGCGTGAGCGTGACCATCTTTAATGCTCGAGCGGAGACGCGGGTCCAGGCTCAGCTGTCCATGAAGGGACAGACGGTCGTCCACGGCCACAGCTCCGTGCTCGGTGAGGACCAAGTTGAAAAGCAGAGTTCAGATATTTTGAAAGATCTGAACTGAGTATTTCATCAGAAGTGCTGTGGTTCATTTATGCTGCTGCACCTGTAGATAACCCTGGTATAAACCTTCAATAAAATGTTTGGAGCAGACGTTAAGTCAATGGTTGCACTTTTTTCCAGTCAAATTGAGCTCTTCTTATAGCAATTTTTATTCCCATAAAAATAGCCTGAGTAGAGATTACCATTTGTGAGAATAGAGTTGTTTAAAAAGGGAAGTGATTCACTTTGGTCTTTGCCTCTCAGAATAGCCACTAGCTCCCCAATTTGATACGAATTAAATTGAAATTGACAAAGTTCAAGACCTGAACTATCAATTTAAGTTTTGGCCATGCAGACATATTTTGAAAAGGAAACTTGCAATTCCCAAATTGAACCATAAGACAATTTGAATAATTCAGTGGATGTAAAAATTACACATGCTGAAAAACAAAGTTAAGTGACGGAAGAACACGGTGTGAGAAGTATTATCCTGATCCTGATCTACCACAATTGTGTGTTCCTTAGAGGCATCAGTTCAGTCTTTCAGTAGCCGTGTTTCCATCAATGTTTTTTTGTTCGCATTTCGAAGTATCGCCTTAGAAAAGGTGAATGGAAATTGCACGATTCAAAAAAACGTGTTTTATGGATTATTTGAAAGAGTTAATGAGCAAAAGGAGAGCTGGAAACACATTTGCCGAATAAGTTCTGATGTAGCGAACATTTACCTCACATGGTTGATCAGCTGTTCCCGCTGTCCAATAATTGTAGCAGTTGTGGCTGCAGGTAGACCCTCCTCACGCTGTTGGTGTCTTCCTGGATATTCCCGTAATGTGAAGAGAATTGCATTTCTTTCTCTACGTCTCCAGACAACACGTAACATCGCCAACACTAGTTGATATGACTGAATATTTACAACTTTCCTGATAGTAACAACACGTTCCTGATAACTTCTCTTCATTGTCCTGCGAGTTTGCCAGTTCTACTTCCTGTTTACTATGTACATCCATGTGTAACGTCAACATCTGACGTAATTACACTTTGTGTAGCCTGGTTGATTCGCTCCAAGCCAGTTGATGGAAATGCGTCTGATTCGTATTTCTTCTCTTTTTTCTTTTTGCAACATTTTAAAAGTTCACTCAAAATTCGAATTTAAAATGGATGGAAACATGGCTTGTGTTTGTTTGACGGCACCTTTAACCGATGGTGCTTGCTCTGCTCAGGATGGGACAGGTTGCAGCTGGATCTCATGCAAACACAGGGTGAACTCCTCCAGGCAAAATGAACCCAACACTAATAGCTATCACACTTGTTGTGTCATTTACAAAAACTGTAAAGCGACATGAAAAGAATACCTCCATCTGAAATTCTTCTACTTTTCTCCCTGTTTTAGATAAAGGCACCATCAAACTAAAGGTGAGTGTAACGACACATGCAGCTGTGTGCACACTCCTCAGGCAACATGCAAATCAGCACTTACATCATTTGTAATGCAACATCTGTCTGTGCTCATTCATTGGGACTAAGGTAACAGCTTTAATATAATATGCAACAGCTGTTGACGTGCATGTGTGATCTACCACCCCAGAAGGCTGGGATGGATCAATTTGCGTTGCATGATGTGATTTTTTAACTCACCCACTTTCACCATAACCTCCACCCTCATTCTCGTCCACACTGTCACATTACTTCATTTAAACCTTGTTCCGGTCTTTGAATGCAGCCTTTTTTTTCTTTGTTTGCTAAATCAACGAGAATCCTGTAAAAATATGCGTCGCCATAGCAACCTCGAGTAACTCCTTTTGAACCCAGTCCACATTTGTTTTGTTTTTGCTCCTATGTGCCCAGGTTCCCTCTGGTTTAAGAGGTCAGGCCCATCTGAAGGTCTGGGGAAACCGTCAGCTCACAGAGGGAGGTTACATTTTCCACAACTACACCACCGTCACTGTGGAGAGCAGGGGCACCGCTGTGTTCATCCAGACCGACAAACCCATCTACAAACCCAAACATAAAGGTTCCCCCATGTAGTTGGTGGCTAATTAGTTAATCAGGCAGAAATGCAGTTCAACTAAAGTAGAAAAGATGATTTTATTTTCTTTAGCTTTTTCTTTTTAGCTATAATAAATATTCATACAGGGTTAAAAAAAGCTAAAAATCTACTTACGTTATTGTGTTTTTTTGTCCTCAGTGCTCATCAATGTTTACACAGTCACGCCTGACACGAGGCCAGTGAATGAAAAGGTAATTACGGATTTAATCCAATAATATTGCATCTCTATTTGGTGCAGTCATAAATAACACTAACGTGAGCCCCGCCTAGCCTGTCCACTGTTAGCATCTGTGACAACATGGAGGAGCAAAAAGGGAGACAGCTCACAGTCGTCGTAGCAACTATTAGATTAACAGCAAACCCAACTGGATCTGTGGGACAAATGATTTATATTTTTTTTAGATTAAGTTAATATAATTATGTTAATTTCATTCAGCACTCATTTCAAACAGATAGATATATTCAAGAAAATAAAGGTAATGCTTGTCTAAACCAGACCTGAAGTCAGTCAATAACTTAGACTTTTTAGTTAGTTGAAAAATTGTGACTTCAGCTAGTAATAAAGTGTATTTAATATTTCTTACCTGTCATAAATAATAAATATTTACCAGTCCACACTTAGAAAATGTTCACTGTGTACTCGGTGATACTTTAGGATGAAACTTGACTCTACTGATGTTTGTTAACCATCTTCTCAACAGGTCAGGTTCGCATACATGTCACGTTGAACGTATTGTCCGTAATTTACACAGATTTTCCATGATTTTGCAGGTATACTGACGTATAGAGCAATATACGTTTATATTCACTGATTTTTTTTCAAAACCTCATTTTCAAATTTATTTCACATATCAGAGTCAGTAGGATGATAAAAAAACAATAAATAACATGAAATAACCATTTTCCAACCTGCTCTGCCACTAGAAATAAGTTCTGCACTTCTTCCTCCTGCTTTGCATCAGACGCCGTCATCTCCACAGCTGACAGCACCCCACCCCCAAATAGTCAAATATATTTTATTATTTTACACTAAATATTACATAAATTAGAGGCAAAACTATCTGAAATATTTAATATTTTGTGCTAAATTGTAGCATGATTCAGCAGAGTGTTATAGCAATATATGTTACAGAAGCTAATATCTGCTAGCCAGTTTAATCATTAACAGTGATTACATCGGGTTTATAAGCTTATTTTAATTTTAAACTGTTACATTAATTACTTCAGTTCTGGTCAGATCACATCCACATTGAGGTAAATAAGATAAATTCTGCTTACCTGTGAAACAGGCACTTTTTCCTGTTTCTCTTCTGTTTGATAAATCTATAACACACACAGCTTGCAGGTATTTTTAAATACAGTAGATAGCTTATACACTCTAAAATATTAATAATATTTTTGTTAATATTATGATTTTTATGATTTCAACATCATGTTTTTTCCTCTATGTTGCCAACGTGTACAGTAATGATAAATCCAGACTCTTAGCTCTTAGCCGCAGCTGCTACATTAGATCACACCGTCACGTGGTCAATCTGTGAGTGCAGATTGAACACAGAAATTACCTGTAAGTTTGACTGTAGCTTGTACTGTGGGAATACATATGCACGTCCAACCCTCAAAATGTTTTGTTCAGTTTTTTATTTATTTATTTTTTAAAATTTATTCAGTTTATTCATTTCATTGAAAAAAACAAAGTACATTTCAAGTACAAAAAAATACAAGTAACCAATAAAATCAAATGAAAGGCAGCAGAAAGAAGAAAAAAATCTTATATCTGTGCCTTTTTTCCATAAAAATTTTTTTTATTTTTTATTTTTTTAACAAAAAAACACAATAATGTAAGTAGATTTTTTTTTTAATTTTATTCATTTCATTTAAAAACATAACAAATAATATACACAAATAAAGGAAAAAAAATCTAACAATAATAATCAAAAGAAAAACACTAAAAAATAAACTTCAAATCTTTCTCTGACAATTTTAAAGGATACACATTATATTATTTCAAATGTCTTCAACAAACCATATTTTACCATTCTCCTAAACCTGTACATTGATCCTGCACTTTTGACATCATTCTCCAGATTATTCCACAATTTTTTTCCTTGCACTGAGGTACATCGTTCCTTCAAACTAGTTCGAATTTTAGGTTTTATAAACACCTCTATCCCTTTTAAATTGTAACAACTCTGTCTCTTAACAAAACTCAATTGGATGTTCAAAGGTAATATATCTTTATGAGCCCTATACATAATCTGCAAAATGTTGTAATCGACCAACTCATAAAATTTCAATAATTTCAATTGACAAAACATAGTGTTTGATGGATAACCATAATGTTTCTTGGTGATAATTCTTATAGCTCTTTTCTGCAAAACAAAAACAGGATTTGTAATTGTCTTACATGCTTTCCCCCAAACCTCAATACAGTAAATCAAATGTGGAACAATCATTACATTATACAACATATACAAAGCTTTATCATTAAATAACTCCCTTACTTTATACAGTAATGCAATAGATTTAGCTACATTTGTTCTTAAATAATTCCCATGAGGTCTCCATGTCAGCTTTTTATCAATGATGACTCCCAAAAACTTCACTTCACTGACTCTACAGATATCAATACCGTCAATTTTAAATGGAACTTCAACACTTTTCTTTTTATTACTAAATATCATGTAATTAGTTTTATCCAGATTTAATAATAATTTATTAAGTTGAAACCATTTTTGTATCTTCACAAATTCTGTCTGCATCATCTTTAGCATCCGTTCTATATCTTTACCCAAACAAAAAAATGTAGTATCATCTACAAACAAAATACACTTAAAAAACCCAGAGACATTTATCAAATCATTTACATATAAAAAAAATAATTTTGGACCAAGCACAGAACCCTGTGGAACTCCGTATAAAATATCACAAAGTTCAGATTTTGCATTATTTATTTTTACAAACTGTTTTCTGTTTGTCAAATAACTTGACACCCACTGTAATGCTGGTCCTCGAATCCTATATTTACTCAGCTTTTTGAGGAGATTAGTGTGATCAATGGTGTCAAATGCTTTCTTTAAATCTACATAAATGCTAATACAATACTGTTTTTGATCAACAGCCATAGTTATTTGTTCAATGAGTTCCATAAGAGCCATTGATGTGGAATTATTTTTTCTGAACCCATATTGACTGTTACTTTATCAATAAATTAATCTAATCTAGTCACAAATAGTTTCTCTAAAACTTTTGAAAACTGTGGAAACAATGATATTGGTCTGTAGTTATAAAACATATTTTTCACCTTTCTTGTACAGAGGCATTACCTTAGCTATTTTCATTTTATCAGGAAATATTCCTGTTGAAAATGACAAATTATAGATCAACATGACTCATTATTTCTTTCACAAGCATCATGCACTCTAAAAATGAAATGTTGGATTTACTTAACCATGTTATGTCAACTGGTTCCACTTAACTGATTTGAGTAAATCCAAAGTAATATACCAGTTTTTTAACCAAAGAACATGAGTATGTTGCTTTGAATTTACTCAACTCAGTTAAGTATAACCACTTGACATAACATGGTTAAGTAAATCCAACATTTCATTTTTAGAGTGTGTCCATCCAGTCTTTTGATCTTTTGTCAGCAAGATTTTTTACAATACTCAGTATTTCATCTTTATCAGTTTTACCTAAAATAAAACTGTTGGTACAACCCATAACTGTATGGTTCACATTTCTATCTACCTTAGGTATTTTAGCTTCAAGGCTTGGGCCAACATAATATTGATTAAATTCATTTACTATCACATTATGATCATAAATTTCTTTGTCATCTTTCACAAAATATTGTGAAATATCTGACTGTGCTTTATTTGTTTTCAGGACACTATTCATTACTCGCCATGTTGCTTTCATGTCACTCTTACTTTTATCTAATAAATCACTGTAATATTGCTTTTTATGTTTTCTTAATATCCATACCAACTTGTTTTTATATGTCTTGTACTTGTTTTCTGCTTCTTTTGTTCTCAATTTTAAGAAGCACGAGTACAAGTAGTTCTTTGTTTTACAAGCATTTCTTAATTCTTTGGATTTAGTTAGTTTTACCATTATTTATTACAAATTCCTCTTGCCGTAATGTGCCATAATGCTTATTTTTAGACCCACCCTTTCACATCTAAAGGGTGAAGATTAAAGGAGAGAACTATTCTGCTTCGAGTGCAAGGCAGTGAACAGTCACCTATTTTACAAAAAAAAAAAAAAAAGTTTGAGTCATTACTACTGGAATGTTTGCAGCAGCTGCAGATATCCTGCTCATTTTCAGTTTATGAAGGTTCACAGCAATAAAAGTCTGTGCATGCAAAGGGCAGCACTCACTTTCACAGCAAGATGATTGTGGATAAGCACAAAGTGGGATGAAGTGCACACTTTCCCATATTGGTTTGAATTGTTTTCATTAAACTCATTTTTTTGTTTTCTTTCTGCAGATGGATGCGTATATTTTGGTGAGTAGAGACCACCCAGGGTTGGCAGAGCACCGCCTGTAAGGGTGACAGTGGCAATTTTAGTTTTCAGCCTTATTTGAGATTAAAGAGAAGTCAGGGTAGCACACCCTAGATAATAAGGTGCTCTTTGAACAGTACCAGGATAAACAACATGAAAGGAACCTCTGCTTGTCTGTTCTTTTGATTTTGTCTTTATTAGCTTGTTAGCAAACCTACTCGTCGTTGCTCTCCGTACTTGCTTAATTTTATCGCCTCTGTTTACAAATTTGAGATTTTTAAATTTTATTTGGACAAATAAAGATCTCTTTTGTAGGAATCTTGTGAGTCTGTACTTACCTAAAAGTTAATAACTACTGTGTATGGATGATTCAGGTCAGGATTCAAGCCTGAAATTGAGTTAAACTATATAAATAACTACTAGCTGCAACTCCTGAACAGGGCGAAGTGGTAATAGATGATGGATTTAATATTCAACATTATAAATGTGCAAAGTAGGTCTACAATCATTCTGGTTTGATCTTTCAGGATCCAAGAGGATCAAGGATGATGCAATGGAAAAGTCTGAAGTCTGTCTGCTGTGGTAAGTTGTATTTGGACTGTATGGTGTAGGATAAACCAGTCTACCATTGGTTAGCTTGAAGCATGTTGTTAAAGTTTAATCTCTTTTTTTCAGGAATTGTGAACATGAGTTTCCCCCTGTCTGACCAGCCCGTGTTTGGAGAATGGTTTATCTTTGTAGATGTGCAGGGCCACATTTACAATAAGTCGTTTGAAGTGCAGAAGTATGGTGAGGGATTGATTTAGGAGTTATTAAGTTTTTTTAATGCTCTTTGGATTGCAAGCATCTCTTTATTTGTTTTTTATTGTGTCACAAGTTTGATTTAGTATTTCAAATGTATATTTTGCAACTTAATTGTGAACTAATACAATGAGTGTGGGTGTAGATTGCATTATGTGTCATCAGCATGAAAACGAAATAGATTTGGCAGAATAAGACAAAACTAAACCAACATGTTCTGTTGCTTCTGTCACAGTGATGCCCAAATTTGAGTTGATCATTGATCCACCACGTTACATCTGGGATATTAACTCGTGTGAACAGGCCACTGTCAGAGCCAGGTATGTTACATAATGTCTGTGTAAGATACTACAACAACAGTAAAACCTTGATGTTGTCTTTATTTTGTATGGCTCAACATTTCCAGGAAAATTTACACCTTATGGTTCCGGAGCAGCTTTATTGTAATAAGTTTTATGTTCAAATACTTTAGATATTTATAGTTTTAGAAATTAAAATGTTTTTTTTTTCATGTTAAGGCTCTAATTTGAAAATTCTGTGCAGGTATACCTTTGGAAAACCAGTGACAGGGAAGTTGACAGTAAATATGACTGTTAATGGAGTTGGCTACTACAGGCATGAGATGGGCCATCCTGTTATTAAATCTATGGAGGTCAGTATTTTAATCCACTTTTACCAGGTATGTGAATATTATACTGGTGTGGATGAGAATATTTTCAAGCTGCTTCAAAAGCAAGATTGCACTCGATATGTTTTATTTACCCAATATTTAACTATGAATAAAGATTTAAAACCTCCTTTAAGAGAGTAAGCTTCATAGACTTACTCAATGTGCTGTTGTTGTTTTCCACTTTGGCAGGAAAATATGACCCTCCAACTATACCTGAATACGGCATTTCTTCTCTTGTCAGATCAAAGGCTCTGCAATTTTCAGTCTGTGTGTGAAGGACATGATGCCGTTGGATGTGGCGGATCACTTCAGGGGGACAGTTAGCATTTGTGCCTCGGTGACCAGCATCGATGGAAGCAGGCAAACCACTTTTGATGACTCAACACCAGTTCATAAGCAGCTCATTGACATCAAGTACTCCAAGGATACACGTAAACAGTTCAAGCCTGGTCTGCCTTTCAAAGGGAAGGTAGGACTTGCAATAAAGTAGTTAATGACACTATGAACACCTAAAAATATGTCTTCAGAAACTAAAGCATTAATTGAAATTGATCTGTTTTGTTTTTTAAGGGGAGGGATTTAAAAAGCTTAGGAAGATTTGTAGAAATCAAAGCAGCCAGTGACCAATTTATGAAGCCTAAAAAAGTACGGGGTTCTGATACCAGTTCTTTCTCAAACCAAGTACAAGTACGAGTATTTCAGTTTGGGTATTTGCCAATACAAAATACTGATACTGAGTACATACTGAGTTAGAACTTATACATTACACATTGACTTTAAAAGTTCATTCCTTTTATTTAGAACAAAGTGTCTCTCCTTCCTTGAAGGCCTTCCTAGTATCAATACCAGTATTGGTTCAGAGTATCAGGGTATTTTGTATGAGTTCGAGTACCCTTTAAAAAACTCACAGTGAGGAAATTTAGGCCAGTTCTTAAAGTCAATAGCAGAAATGTAATAGAATATGCTATTGATATTTACAAAAGTTAAAACTACACAGACCACAAGTGATGGAGCCATTGAAGCAGTGACTTTTTGTAACCCACATATTAAATTAGTAAAGAATAATAGTAAAGTTGAAAGTTACCATAGTATTTCAGTCAACTATTTTTGTGGTCTGCTGATGAAGTTTCTTCATCATTAGAGACTTTTTTTTTCCCCAAGAGAAGAAAAATGAGAAAAGTGAAAGAAAAGATTGAAAGAGAGACAAGAAGATATGTGAGATTTCCATCAAGAGAACACAACATCTGCCTCCACACCTGCAAAAGGGGACAAATCAAAGAACACAGCAAAAAAATACATGTGTTTATAATAACAATAATTATAACCTCGCTGAAGAGTACACATACACATACACACATATATATATATACTGTATATACATTTGCCTACTTTTTAATCAACATATTATGCAACATGGCCACTGACGATTTAAAAGATTGGAAAATTCAGTCAAATAATTTAGAGATTTACTTCTACTAAGAAGAAAAGGTTTACGTTTCACAATCCTATTACTGAAAACAATTTAGTCATTTTCTAATTCAAATAAACATTAGTTATTGAGACTGTGGCTTGTTTCGTCTCGTCAACTTGTCCTTGTAGATTGAAGTTACCTTTCCTGATGGGAGCCCAGCTGATAGTGTGAGGGTGCTTGTTAAGGCCGAGCTGACTCCAAAGGACAATGTCTACACCAGTGAACTGATCTCAAAGGGCGGCCAAGTCACTTTTGAAATCCCCTCCATACCAACAGCTGCTCAGTATGTCTGGCTTGAGGTCAGTGATACGTACCACCAGTTTCCTGTGTTTTATGATGCAAACAAAAAAGACAGGTTGTAGACTGTTTGTGTCTTTTTTCAAACAGACCAAGGTGACATCCATTGATGGCAAGGCAGTGGGAGACCAGTACTTACCTAGTTACCTGTCCATTAGTAGTTGGTACTCTCCAAGTAGGTGTCATATCCAGATCCAGAGTCCCAGCGCTCCTCTTAAAGTATGGTTTGCCTTTTTTTGTTTGAATTTGGAAAAGTCTGCTAAATTTTAAGTGTTCTACATTACATTAATTTTGTTTTTTGATGCTTTATAGAAATGCATTACAAATTTACTGTACCTTTTTTTATGGCCTCAAGTTTAGGTTTTTATCTTTTTGTTTGTTTAGGTTGGTCAAGAGGCTGAAATAGCCCTCAAATCTACATGTCCCTGTAACTTCACTCTGCACTATGAGGTGATATCAAGGGGAAACATTGTCCTATCAGGCAAACAGCCGGCCAATCTGACAGCTTCACATCGAGGAAAAAGGGCAGCAGTGACCTTTGATAAGATAGTTCACACCACCCACCTCCCACCTTCTGCCTCTGGTAATGGGTGGATATGTTTCATCATGAAATACCTTTTTAGAACTGATAAAAAACATGTACACAGAAAACCATGAGATGAAACTTCTTTGATTTTATGATAGTCAGTAGACTGGCACATAACAAAAGCATCAAAGGCGGTTGTTAAATGTGACACTGTCTTTAGGTATTAGGAATTATACAAAATATTTACTTATTTACTTACCTTTGTAAAAAAAATTCTACAAGGAATTAAGTGCATCGCACTGTATCGTAACATACCGTATTGTATCTCATATATCATGTCGCACTGTATTGTTTTGCATCTTATCGCATTACTTTGTATTGTAGCCTATTGTAATGTAGCATATCATACCAAATAGGTTCTGGATAGGAGGACTGCACAATATTGGAAAAATGTTTTTCTTACCCTGCAATATTTATTGCGATACAAAAAAAATAGATGAATTTTCAACAGATAACTTGAATAACACTTTAAGTTATGCTACCTTCCTGTCATCTTATTGACATTGAGCCTGCGCCAATCTTTCCTACTTTTTTTCAGTGCATGTTGCGTCTGTTTTTTGTCTGTATTTGAGCGGTATTCTTGTTATCTTTTATTATGTTTATTGTGCTGGGACCTGAGTACAGGTTTCCTTCTATCATGTGCAAATCTATCTTATCTATCTTAGTTTGCGTTTTTGTCACGCTTTAATAAATGTATTTACGTTTTTTCCTCCAGTTTTCTGCGAATTTGCTCACCTTCCTTGTTTTCATCAAGATCCTTGTTGTCTTCCTGCACAGCTCGAGAATTCACCGACAACACTTCTTCGATAAATGTTGCCATTATTGTCCCAGGAGTTAAACAACAAAATGAAAGTTTTAGCTTTTTTGACACTTCCGCCGGCGGAAGCAGCCCGTCAAAATAAAAGCTTTAGGTTAAGTCCCTAGATAACGCGTTGATTTATTTTGCCTCCTACGTTGTAGTGTGATTATTGTCATGTACATTGCGATGACGATGCTCAAACAATATATCTTGCTGCTCTACTGGACAGCCATTAATGGGTCTCACAGTTTTCTGTCTCCTTCTGTCTGGTGTTGCAGACTCTTCCTCCGAGGCTGAGCTGGACACCTGCTTGTCTTATCTACACTTCCCTGTCAGTCACAGCATGGCGCCACTCAGCCGTCTGCTGGTCTACTATGTGAGAAAAAATGGCGAAGGTGTAACAGACAGTCTGCAAATCTCAGTAAAGCCTGAATTTGAAAACCAGGTTAAAAAAACTTTTTTTTTATCCCTATATAGTGAAGTAATGTGAAAGAGAGTTTTAGGGACATTTAGACGTGTGGGTGGTTTATGTGTTGTAGGTCTCTGCCATAACTTTGATGTTTGTGGATACTGAGTTAAATGTACCTGTTAAAATGAAGATTTGTTAAAAGTTGGAAAAAAGATGGACTCACTGTATACATTTTGGATCTGAGCCTACTTATCCATGATCCAGCCTTAGCACTGCAGGGTAGTGTCAGTAAACAAACAGCTGCGTTGGCCCGAGAGCACACCCCAGTTCCTGCCTGAATTAGGTGGAGTTAATTCCCTGAAGTATTTACAGCTCTGTGGTATGCCATTACAACACTGTGTGTGGGTCTTTGTGTGTTGGAGGAGGGGTTGTGTGGACAGGGTGAGACCATGACCATGCAGGCCACAGGCAGATAAGTAGGGTCATGACAGGAAAGGATGAAAGGTTACAGATTGGTCAAAGGAAGGCAACGATCCAAGTAACAAGGCCAGATTGTGACCATGTGCTGGTAAAAGATAGTGTTGATGTGTGAAAGTTTATGACTCACCAACACTCCCTCTGTTTGTAAACATTGAAGTTTTCCACTCTCGGTCATGTTGTTTACCTCCGATTACATAAAAACATCAGCCCTTTTTACCTATGCAACACTGCCAACTAGTGATTAAATGGTTTAGTCAAATAACTAATAGTTTCACAAGGGTTCTTTTTTTTAAATCCACCAACCAGGTCAATAAATTGATTTGAAAAGCACACATTTGGTCTGCATCACAAGTTTGAAGACTGATTTGAAGTCTCTCTGTTGTTTGGGTTGTAGGTATCCGTTTCTTTGTCGTCTAATGACTCTAGTCCTGGAGACCCAATGACCCTGCATGTGCGGGCTGAGAGGGGCTCGTGTGTTTGTGTGGCCGCTGTGGATAAAAGTCTTTACTTGGTAAAACCTGACTTTCAGCTAAGTCCTGACAAGGTTTGTCCCATTTATTTCACATCAGTAGTGTGCAGCAAATTAAAGTATTTTTGTAGATTCAGGTTTTTCCTCATTTTATTGCTAGGAATTCATGGCCCTTATCTGTTTTTATTTAATTACTAGTTTTTAAAAGTTCTACACAAATGTGTCTTTTTGTGCAGGTGTTTAAAGAGTTGGCTGACTTCGACGTTTCAGATGTTTTTGGCAATCCTAAAGACGACGGACACATGTGGTGGCCTGGACTGTCATCAAAGAGACGCAGGCGGTCTTCTGTGTTTCCATGGCACTGGGACATTACCAAAGACGCATGCTATGCTTTCACGGTGAGAATATACACTTAAACTGTCCAATAATAAAAGCGACAACTTTATCATGTCTGTGTATGCGTCTCTCTGCATATTTAACACAGGAAACAGGGCTGGTGGTGATGACAGACATGGTGAGTTTAAACCACCGGCAGAGCGAAGGGATGTACACTGATGAGGCTGTACCTGCCTTCCAGCCTCACACGTCCACTTTGGTGGCTGCTATGCATTCCCGCCTTTCCCACAGGTAACGGATCTGCTATAGGGATGCTTCAGGCAGTCTTTGGGCGTTGTATGTGTGGGGTGACTCACAACCATAAGGGGTTCAGATAGTACTGATTTAAAATATTAAAGGTTTGAGCAATGTAAAAAGTTATTTATATACTTATCTCCTCGTGTTTTGACTGTAGATCTGAGAAACGAAGGCGTACTTTTTTTCCGGAAACTTGGGTGTGGCATTGCCTCAATGTCAGGTATGTCAGTGGATTTTGTGTTTTTCATGTGTGGGAGTGTTTCATAGCTTTATCTAGAAATAAAGTTATGAGTTAATCAGTTTTTAGTTAAAAACAACAACAAAAAAAAAAACAATAGGTATAAATATGAGGAGAAAATTTAAGACTCTTGATAAACTGAAACATAAAATGACTTAAAGACACAATAGTGAAAAAATTGTATGAAAGATATTATAATCAAGCTGAAAATAAAAGGTAAAGACAAATAGAGAATTTGAGTTTCCTGCGAAAATGCAATGTGAATTCTTAATGTTGAAGAAGCTGCTGAATAAGCTGACAACATTTTATAGCAAAATTGTTAACGTGAGTTAAACTTGAACAGCCAAGTTTTGCTGAAAATAGGAAAACAAATTATAGTAGCAGAAACAAGTTGGAATTAGCAGACAGAGAGGGAACAGAGAATAAAAGAGCTCACATTGGCAGAAAAACAAGGAAAGGAATACAAAAACATAATTAGTTGTAAAATGGTTAAAGCAACCGATATTGGCAGAAAAGTAGCTGAAAAATCTGAAATTAGTAAAGACACAGAAAGAGCACATATTTGTTGAGTTAAGCAGTAAAAAGCTCAAATTATCCCAACAATTTGAATTTAGATGAAAAAAGCTAAAATTTGCTGAAAATAGCTACAATTTAGCTAAAAATGAACAAAAAAACAGCTGAAATCAGCAGATATCAGCTAAAAGAAGCATAAAAAGCTTTAATTAACAAAAAGAAGCTAATACAGCCTAAAAATGTAAGGCAGCTGAGATTAGCTGAAAATAACT
Source organism: Cynodonichthys magdalenae (assembly GCA_031762555.1). Classification (NCBI taxonomy): domain Eukaryota; kingdom Metazoa; phylum Chordata; class Actinopteri; order Cyprinodontiformes; family Rivulidae; genus Cynodonichthys; species Cynodonichthys magdalenae. The sequence continues at coordinate 16,545,415 of JARVJO010000227.1, read as the reverse complement.
ACAAAGTAGCTAAAAAGGCAGGAAACAGCCAAAATTAGCAGAAATTAACTAAAAGAAGTAAAAAAGCCAAAATTAGCAGAAAAAAACTGAGAAAAGCCTAAACAAGTTTAAATTAACGGAAAAATGTTTGAAAGGAGCAGAAGGATAAATGAAAAAAGATTTTAAAAATTAGCACATCCATCCCTTATCTATACCCACTTCTTCCTTTCAGGGTTACGGGGGTCACTGGTGCCCATATTTAGCAGTCACAGTGCGAGGTACACACAGGGCCACACGTAAAGACAGATAACCATTCACTCTCACCTAGAGACAAATTAGAGTTAGTGCCCGGAGAGAACATGCAAACTCTACCCAGAAAGGTTCCCGGGCCAGGATTTGATCCAGCGACCTTCTTGCTGAGAGGCATCAGCTCTACCAACTGAGCCACTAAATATTAGCCAAAATATTAGCACAAAGAAGTTGAAAAAGCAGAACTAAAACAAAATGTAAAAATGAAAGATTAATTTAACACTTTTAAGGGTATTAAAGAAGTGAAGATTACTCCATTCATTTTCAATGAAAAAAAAAATTATAGTAAAAGCCAAATAGCTGAAAAACCATAGGTTGCTGAAATACCAAAAGCCGTAGTACCCATGGCATAAAATGAGCCGTACGTTTAGATACATTATGTGAATTGTTAAAATAGCACAAAAAGTGTAGAAGAAAAAAAATGAATCGTATCAGTAGTTTGAATGCTTAATAGCACTCACACAGTTGAAGAAACCGTGTGACGCGGTGTTTCTGCATCCAGCTTTTCTTCTTCTGTGTGGAAGGAGTGACATTAATTCAGACTGTTGGAGCCCTTCCCTTCCATATCCAGGCAAAATGTAAAACTTTGCCTGTAGATTTTTTTATGTTGGATTCCTGTGCTGTGGAAATTAGAATATTATTTACCCTAAAGATATTTTAGTGCAGCTTTGGGACCACTTTGATTAAAAAAAGGCTGCAATGCAATTTTTAAAGTTTACTATGTTTCAAAATAATGCCAAGGCCAGCATAAAATATGTGCTGCCAAGAATGACCTCAGTCCATTTCTTATAGAGGAAAAATCTGGGTCTGCACCTGAGTGTCCCTCACATCTGTACATTTTAAAGTCTTTGCTGTAGTTACGTTGGTGCAGATGTTGGTTTTGACACAGATGTTGGCAATGTTATAGTGAAATCCACTATTTTTAATCAAGTCGTTCTTTGTAGAAAATGTCTTTTATTACTTGTGTTAAAATGTTAATTTTCTCACAATATGCAACATTTTTTGCCACCTAAGCTGTACCTCATTATGTCACTGATAGCTCTGAAACTGGGGAGGCTGACCTGCAGCTGGACGTGCCAGATTCAGTCACGTCTTGGGTCACAGAGGCTGTCAGCCTGTCTGGGGAGAAGGGACTTGGTATAGCAGAGAGGACAGAACTACGGACCTTCAAGCCATTCTTTGTTGACTTTACACTGCCCTACAGCTTAATCAGAGGGGAGCAGACCAAAGTTCCTCTCACTGTCTACAACTACCTGTCTACTTGTTCAGAGGTAAAAACTGTTGAAAAACTATACTTACCTCTTAGAATGATGTCGCTTTAAAAGCAGGAAGACAGAACTACAAAGCAAATAAAATAAACTTCATGTCATGAGAGAAACTTAATGGGGTTTAAATAACAGACAAGTTTTTGATGTGATGACTACAGATTAGAGAAGAATGTATGAAAACACATTACCAAATGTGCTATATAAATCACTGTAATGATCTTTGCGTGAGTATGAGTGTTTACTTCTGCATTAAGCAGAGCTTATTGATGTCAGGAAATTGTTAAACAAGTGAAGGATTCTTATGGAAAGTAGTTACTCAGGTAGGCCCACAGGGCACAGAGATGCTAGAAATTCCAAAGGAAGGTGGGTAATGTGAAGAATTGATATTAGCTCAAAAGTATTTTTTCACTTAACTTTGAAGAGCCCTCCAAGCTCTGTCCTGGCCCTAACTGGGTCCATCCTGCGCTCCATGGAGATGACATCATAATGTTTGCAGATGAGCCTGTTGCAATGATCTGTGTGTGCGCTGCCCTGATGTCATTATTGGTGAATATGCAAACCAGAATAGCCCTTCCTTTGATGTCCACCCAAGCAACATGTGATTTTTATATTTCCTGGTCAGTTATTTATGACTTTATGAAGCGTGCAGATAAAGAACAGTTAAAAGATTCCTTTGCATTACGAAGCCTTGTGGAAATTGGACGATAAGTGCAATTTAATACTTCAGGGAGCCTGAGAAGCATTAGTCAGGCAGCATGGAAAATTTGCCATGTGATTTAAAAATTCTCCCTTTGCTTTCAGCGTTTTTGAGAGCGAGCGCGCAATATAAAAGTGGCCTAACAAATGTGATGTCATCGTAGGCTGTCAGGGGAGATCAGTAGGCTCTGATTTGTGTTTTCCTCTCTTTTCATTTCATAGGTTCATGTGAAAGTGTTCGTTCCAAAAGGCGTCAAATTTATTGGCCATCCTGGGAAGCACCATCTTACCAGAAAGAAGTGTGTTGCACCTGGAGAGGCTACTCCTACATCTATTGTGTTGTCTTTCACTGAACTGGGATTGGTTAACATTACAGGTGCCCTAGGAGAGCAATCACATAAAGTTTATGAGTTTGTTTAAAAATTTTGTAATTTCTTCATCTATAATCATTTGTGTTAGTGTGAAGACATTGACATAGAAGTCATATATTAACAAACAGCATTTGATGTTACAAAAGAATATCTGAAATCATCAAAAATGTAGAGGAAATTGAATTCTTTGAATTCATCCTGACGTTGAACTTTTCAGTGTGATGCCTTACTTAAAAGTCAAGTCCTTGACTCAGAGGATCTCTGAAGGACAACAAGCTAAGTTCTGTGTGATCTAGTCCCCCACCCAGGTTACTAGTCCCCTCCTGAGCGCATGTGAAAACAATGCAGGCCAGCAGTGGGAGAGTAACCAGAGCTGAGCTGTGACACTCAGTGGCATGTTGATGAGTTTGCAGGTCACTGGCAGTCGATGGGCCCCCCATGGCCCCATTCATAATTTCCTGGCCCCTTGTGTTTCCTTCTGACTACACACACATAAAGAGACTCTGCTGGCACTATGCCACATTACCAATGTGCTCCACATAAAGAGAACTGGGTGTCCCTCTGCAGTCATGTTTACTCTATCTAATGAATGTCAGTGTCAACAAATAATTAGGGATATGACCTCTTCTGGGTATTACATGATTTAATTTGACCTTACAAATACTTTCAGAAATACAGAAATACTTTCTGATGGATGATGTTCCTTAACACGTTAGAATGTAGATCTTGGATTTAGATCTCAGCATAACTCTGAGTCTGCCCTATTGAAAGTACATAATGTCATCACCTTGTCTATTGATGCAAAGTGTTCTGTTGTTCGGTGCTCCTGGATCTTACAACTGTTTTTGATACCTTGGACCAGGATGTCCTCCTGTCTTGTCACTATGTTGCAATATTTGGTTTAGAATTTAAATGGGTCATCTCTTATGTGACCAGCAGAACGTTTTCTATTATGATTAGATAGTGCTTCTCTTTCTTGTGTTGTGCCACAGGGCTCTATTCTTGGTCCTCACCTTTTCTCTCTGCACATGCTACCATTAGGATCACTTGTAGCCAGGCACCATTTCAATAACTTTTAACCACCATTTAAATGAAGGAAAGACTGAGCATATCATTTTTGGTGATGAAGCTCCTTGTAACTTTGGTGGTCTGACATCCAAATTTAGTCCTAACCCTATTCTGAAATTAACTAGACAGATATACTCTGTAAGTCAAGGTTAGTGTCAGATAATTTAATATAATGTTGAGCCTGGGCTGAAAGGCAACCTAACATGCATGTTTTTGATCTTAGGGAGGAAGCCCAAGTATCCAGAGAAACCCATGCAAGCACAAGAACATGCAAACTTCACATAGAAAGACTGGGTCCAAACCGGGGATTGAACTCAGGACCTTCTTGCTGAGGCATCATTATGTTGGGATCTTTTAATCCACTCTCAGCCATCTTCAACTTGTCCAACACACTTCAGCCCATCTTTTAGCTAACACATCCAGACTTGAGCACATCAACCCTGTTTTATTCTCTCTGTATGAGGCGGCATTTTCATTTCAGCAGACTGGTCCAGGGAGCCATGTCACTGGATGAGTCATGGCAGCGACTTGTTCAAAGCTGCCATTTTTATGTACCATTTTCTACAGCCACACCAATGTGCTTTTGTCCAATTTTTTTGTCACTACATTTGACTAACCATAAACTGAGGCAGAAGAGACTGCACAGCCTGTCACAGTTGCTAACTCAAATCCAACAGAGGACGACTGGAACAGAGCTGCAAGTA
>JARVJO010000227.1:16513669-16534562 GCA_031762555.1 Cynodonichthys magdalenae | reverse complement strand
GGGGGGGGGTTGTTTTCACACATGGCCTCTTGGCTTTGCGTTGACTGCTGCTGCTATTTTTGGAAAGATAAAGTTTAACACAAGCATACATCCCTGTTTGACAAAAAAGTGTTGCTCAGGATTCAGATCAAACAACACTAAAAAACATACTTTTTTGTTTATCTTTATGGCCAGCTGCAAAAAGATCTGTGTTTGTGTACATTTTTGTTAGTCTGTTAGCGTAATATCTTGTGAACCACTGGACAGATTTGAATGAAAAACTCTGAAAGCAATCAATACATCTACAACTTTATATTTTTTTAAATCAACCCCATTCAAGATGATGAACACAGCTGAGCAAAAAGGCTCTATTTTGGCCAATTTAATATATACTGAGCTAAAATTTGGTGAGGTTTTAGTTGAATATTACCCCTAACACATACTCTAAAAGCTTGGTGATCACATGAGGTTTGTCAGTGTCACATGTAATTGCACATTTTTTATTTATTATTATTTTGAAGGTTTGACCAAAATGACTACACCTTCATCCTCCATTCAAGGTGTACTAAGTTTTTAATTTTGCCTGATTTTGTGGCAATTATCTTTTATTTCCAGTGGACATCACCAGAGACACACAGCCAGTGGTGAGCCAGGAAACGGAGCAACCCTCGGTGCCTGTACACACAGGTAAATCCATCCACCCTATTCTTCCCTATTCATCAGATGCTCATTTTTCTTCAGATTATGCACATACTGTCAAGACTCAGCAGCTGTGTTTAGTTTACCAAGTAGTTAATCTGCTTCTGCAAACTTTTTTTTCCATCACTTTGCATTCCTTTTATTACCTTGTTTTGATTCGGTGAAGATTTACAGCACATCGCCACCTAATGTTAGCATTTATATATGTCAGGAAATGAAATGTAGAATGCTGACATTAAACAAGTTCTGTGTTGGTTTGTATATGTTTTGGGTGGATTTTAGGGGGTGGTGAGTTCAGACAAAAAGTGGGGAGAAGGGGTGTGTGTGTCAGCATTCCCCTGTCCCGACAACATGTTCACCATCAGTGTGATGGATGGAAGGAGACGACAAGCACAGTGAGATAGATCGCTGCTGTCTTCAGCGAAGATGGAGATGTTTGGCTGTGTGTGAAGCAATCCTAACATGCATGCTGTGTTGGGGGGCACTCTTTGAACTCTGCCTGTGTGTGTCTGAGTTGTAGGCAGGTGTGTATGTTTGATGTGGCGTGACCTGCTCCAACTTGTTCATCAGCCAGTAGCTCCTGCTCACGAAGCTGAACTCTAAGTCAAAGGTCTCCTCGGTACAAATGCTACATTTGCTTCACAGTCGTCACAGGAATACTTTTCTATTACACACACATTTTATATGTTTGTTGTTTGATAGCATAAGTGTTATGTGTTCAAACAAAACATAATTTCAGAGTTTTCTGATAGTGTTTAAACAGAAACACAATCAGGTACGAAAGGAAAACCCCAAGGTGTTTCAAGGTATTGGATCATTTTAAAATACTTTCATTTTAAACCATTAAAATGTTGACAACACACCCGCTGAGTGCACCGAAAGTGTAATAGGTAAAAGTGGGTTCTGCCAGTGAACTGACAGTTTCAATGAGACCGTGAAGGAAGCCGAAGCTTTGGAATTAGCCTCCCTGTGCAGACTTGTTTTATTAGTGAACTTGTAGCAAAACACAAAGACTCGCAGGAATAATATCTAATATAATGTGAAAATGTTACTTCAAATGTGGAGTAACATTTTCACTTTTCACATTACATGTGTATTTATTATTCTTATATTTTTTTCTAATTTGGAATCTAAAGGCAATTGTTTGTTTATTTGAATTTTATAATTAGATCTAATGTGTGCCATGACCATAAAAGATAAGAAATAATCATTTGCTGGTCATTATAAAATGAATATTTGTTGATGATGTGATGCTTTAGTGAAACAACAGGAGAATTTAAGTAGGGTGCAACCCCTGCTGACTGAAATGTTGTATTGCATCTGTTCCAATTATTATTTTATTATTAAGCTTTAACTCTTAAATGTTTCCAATTATGTTTACTTGCTTGCAGTCATTCCTCCATGCTTTGTCGGTGCATGTTTCTTGGCACATTATCACTACATGTTAAGGAATCTAAAAAGGTTGAGACAGGTCCTCTGGACATGTTTCTTTGTTCAAACATTTCGTCTCCTTGTCACTTAACTGCATACATAACATTACTCTGCCAGAAGGACTGTGGCCATTTATACATAGGAGAAACAAAGCAGCCACTGCCCAAAAGGATGGTCCAGTACAGATGAGCAACATCATCAGGCAAGAACTCTGCAGTTTACACTCATTTGCTCTTTCAGGGATGAAGATGTTCTCATCCTTGATAGAGAGGAACGTTGGTTTGAGACAGGAGTAAAGAAAGCCATTTTTGTGAAGAGAAACCATTCGTCGTTAAATGGGGTGGAGGTCTTTGTGTCCAATCATCCCCCTTTTAAAATGCTGTTATTGCGAGTTTGACTCAACCCTCTGAACATCAGGGTATTAACGATCATTAGGCTGATGGTTACCTTTTGCATGTGAACAACCGGTTTTAGGTGTCTCTGGTAAACTAGTTGATCCACTGCTGTACTGCTTATAAGACTAAAGCCTGGAACATACTCGTCACTCACCCAATGATATTATCCACAAATCTGTCACAGTTAGAGCTCCACAGTTTTTATTGGATTCTTCTGCGCACGTCTGTTTTATCTCCATTTATGTGTTTTTCACAGTTTAACTCTTATTATAAATGTCTGCTGCTACAACAATCGGCTCTGGAAGTGTGTGTTTTTTTTTTTTTTTTCAAATGAGTGGTTGAAGTAAAATGTAATGTCTGAGCACTTTCAGCACAAACACACACGCCCATGAACTTCAGACCAATCACACATTACCATCGTGGCGGGAGGGGGGGTAAAAAATTCTGCCGGCGGGGTGTGCCAAAAGGGGCGGCTGAGTCGACGCTGCAAACACCAGTGACGTAATTTTCGTCACGAAACTGCGACAATCTGTGCCGACTTCGGCAGTTCAGAAAGAGTGTGAATTTTGCTTGAGTTTGTTTGTACCTCCTCAGATTGAAGAAGTCTCTCAGATAAAAGATGAAACATTTCAATGAAGAAGAACCCATTCAGAGGACCTGATTTAACCTTGTTAGACTTTTTTATCTGGATTATTAAGAATGTATCAGGACATCTAGTCCTAGTGAATTTGACTTCAAACTGCTTTGTTGGCCTTTTCTCTCTCCACCTTCATCAGTTTTGTCTTTAGGCATCGAAGAACAAGGCTCCATAGCCGAGGTGTCCTACTACTCCTATGAATACGACTCAGATGCTGAGCTTTTCCTCGGAGATGGAGGAGACCCTTTTGATGTGCCTGTCATTGGGGCCGATGTAGACCATAAACTCCTACCAGCAGACTCCCATCTACCTGCGGTGGACACAAAAACCACCCCTGACCGATGGTACGAGCTGCGTGGTTTGTGTTGTGGGGCTGCTGGATATTTAGACCGTAACTTTCGTGAATCTTGGTATTGATCTTGTGACAAACACGTGTCTTTGTTGTCTTGTCGTCCACAGAACCGCTCCAAGTGAAGCCATACCGACCTCCAAATTGTACCATATTTGTGAATATGCTTTTAAATGGAAAGAGAACAGACTAGCTTCAGTGAAAAGTCTACTGGGTCTGGAGAGCTGAGAGTGAAAGTTTTAATTAGATGAATGGAGTCTTTATTGGGTACGTCTGTTTCTGTGTGACTGGATGAGAATGAGTATTATTATTATTATTAAGCTAGAATCCTCCAGACTTCTCCTAGTCTTCAATAAGCACCATAGCATCCTTGTTATTCATTTATCTCCACTCCAGTAATCAAGTATTTATGTTTGTAATTAAACCTGATGTTAAGCGAAATGTTTTGTTATATTTTCTATCTGTGGTATTTATTTGTAGGTAGAAGTCATATTATTTTATTTTTATAACTTTTTAATTCATTACCCATCATGCAGCTGATTTTATTCCCTTGTGAGCTTTCCAAGGCTTGCATGTTTGCTTTCTTTCTTTCACATGGAAGCTTTAACCCCATAACTGAAACAGCTGATGAAATTAATGTGCCGGTACTGGATTAATTACTGGAAAGTTGTCTTTTGCTATATCTAAAACTACTCAGCCAACATCCTCCGCTCACTGTTTACCTTTCTTTCAAGGAGTTTTATTTGTACAGAACATAAGCTATTTGTTTTGTGTGTGCGTGTAGTTCTGTATTCTTAAACCAATCAAGTTCAAATTAGCAGTGATGTTTTCAATTTACGTAAAAAACACCAAATTTGATTTAAATGTAACTCTGATTCATATCAAAGATTGTGATTTTAAAAACAAATGTAAATAAAATTTATTTGAAATAATCCAGGCTTTTATTGATTTCCTTTTGGTCAAGTTTTGAACATTCCTATTAAAAAACAAAACAGTGTGAAAATGCAGTGCTATTTTCTGTTATCAATTTGTTTTGTTTTGCATTTCCTGGAAACGGAGGTTCTGCTATGAAATATCCTGCTCTCTGACCTGACACACTTCTGTCTTAGAGACTGAAAGCATCCGAGCGTATTTGTTCGTGTCGACCCTGGATGCGTTTTTTTTGCTGCTGACAACAGATTCGAGTCACCAAAGCGACAGTTGGAGCATGTTAAAGATTAACATTGAAGTATTGCACCTCTTGTTACGTCCATCTTTGAGTCCTGCAAATGACAAATGTTTGGGACAATCGGGGGGATCAAGTGGAGCTGAGAAGTCTTTGTTGATTACAACCCTCGATTCTGAAAAAGTTGAGACGTATGTAATGTACCAGAATACGAAGAGTTGCAAATCTCACAAACCCTCATTTTATTTACAATTAGACTATACTACCATACCAACTTTGTTTATAAAGCATTTAAACAACCATAGGACCAAAGTGCTGTACAGTCACAGTCAATAAAACAGAAAAAGCTATGAAATAAAAACAAAAACACATAAAACAAATTAATATATACATCAAATATTCTAAGAAAAAATGTACTTTGGTGTTTTATGGCAACAAAGCTTCTCTAAAAAGTTAAGAGAGGGACAACCAAATGCTGTAAAAGGAATTAGTACAAATAAACAGCTAAAGTCTTGTCCAACAAATTAGGCTATGGGTAACAGGATTGGGTATGAAAAGAGCATTTTAGAGAGCTTTAATCTCTCAGAAGTAAAGTTGAGCAGAGGTTCACCAGTCTGCAAAAACTTTTAAAAAATAGTGGCCCAATATCAAAATAATGCTCCTCTTCAAAATATTAAAACTACTTTGAATATGTCTTAATCTACCGATCATATCAAAACATTTAAAGACAGGAGAAATCTCGGAGCTGAAAAGACAAGGCTGAAATTAAAATAAAAATTGTTGTTTTGTGGATATATGAATAAAAATGTGATATTCATTTTTGGAAACCCTGAAATTAAAAATGTAAGGGAGCAACTAACCTGTTGTCAGTGCACAGTTCAAAAGCTGTCCTTTCTGATGGTATAGGGGTGTATTAGTGCCTATGGCATAGACAGCTTACACATCTTAAAAGGCACCATCAATGCAGGAAAGTAGGGGTGTCCCAATCTGATATCAATTTCGGATATTCGTACGATATTAGCCAAAAAATAAATATTGGATTATATCGGCCCGCATCTAAAATCTCAGATATAAGCCTTCCTTTTTACTTATTTTATTTCATTTTTAGGTTTAAGTTTAAATTTTATGAAAGCCATTGGTTAATGATAAATGGGTCAGTTATTCTGTTGTTTACTATTGTTCAGTGTTTGACTTAATCAAGACTTTTTGAGATTCCATGCTTCAAAAGTAATAAAAGTATGTGTGAATCGTTCTAATATTGTATCGGGTCAATGTCGGGATCGGCCAATACTCGAGGCTGCAATATCTGTATTGTATCGGAAACAATATGATAATATTGGACATTCCCCTCCAAAAACTCTAGCGACTGACCTCCTCAGTTCAGTTTACAGACTGTTACATTCATCCATGAAATTAAGCCTTTTGACATTTTTTTGTAAGGGTGTCAAGCTAAAGATAAGAACTGGAGGAAGTCGTTGGACATCCTGGTTTTCAAATAAAAGCCCCCCGGTAGCATCTGGCAACATCCAGAAACATTTAAAGGCAGAAACTGCACCGTTTTTCCCCACTGGTGGAACAAAGACTGTTAAGAGTTTAAAAGAGGGGAGACCTCTCAGTGGTAAACATGGCCTTTTGCGAAATGACAATTTTATTACATTTGGGTCAGTGTGCGGTGCTGTTTGGCCCTCTGGTAGTGTCAACAACAAATGTGTCCCATTGTTTCAGCTGCCCATGCCTGTTTAGTTAGATCAACCTGGTTTCCATCAAGAATAAAACACTTTGCTCCAATTGAAATAATGAGCCAGCGTTGCAGGGGACCTGGGTGCAACAAGGTCTCCGTGGTAACTGCATGCCTGGCTGAAGAGGGGTATTGCACGGCCGCTCTGTGATGAGCAGAAAGAGTGAAAGGAGGGGGAGGGCGGGGTACGGCGATCTTGGTTTCATGGTTTGCAGGGGGAGAGCTTGCGTTACATGCAAGTGAATCAGAGTGATGACATTGCCTCTGAGCTGAGTGCACCTGTACGTCCATCCCTTTGGCAGACAGGCCATTCACCTGTCTGAGTCACACTACGGTGTGGGGGGTGATTTGGACAAAAAGGGGCCAAAGGTAGGGGGATTAAACTCTTCCTGTTAAAAGAGTCTGACGTGTTGTTGACAGTTTGAAGCGTATTATTGGTGTCCAGTTTCCTGATTGCTTCAGGGGAAATTGGGAATTGATTGTGTTCTGGGTTTTCTTCTGTTTGCAGATGAGACACCTGAAAGAAGACCACCATGCTGGATTAAGAAAGCTGCTCCTTTATTTACTCATCTGATAATGGATTATTCACGTTTGTCTGTTGGTGAGGTGTTAAAGCTTATTTTCAAGGTGTTTCTTCATTATTTACAGTAACCATGACATGATTGGTGGATATCTCTGCAGCGCTGCAAGCATTGCTGGATTCTTGAAGCTTCCATCCCATTTATATGTCAAATGGAGAAAAAATATCCAACAATTGCAGGGAAAGAAAAAGGTAAGCATTAAGCTGCTGATTATTCATGTTTGAGCATAAACATTAGCTATGTTGTGATTTTGAAAAAAAAAAGACTGCCTGGAGCAAAGTCGAAGTTTTCAGTGTGCAGACCGGCCAGGACTCGCTTTGTTCTGGGAAAAAATTCACCCTCCAGCTCCGCTTCTGCACATTCCACTGAAGATGTACAGATGATGTCATGTCTTTTTCTTTTTTTTTCTTTTTATCAGCCTATTTGTTATTGTTGTTGTTGGGGGTTCTTACTGAAACACACCCAGACTTTGACAGGATAGGAGTTTCATACTAAAAAACATATTCGGTACATTAAAAATAATAACCAATAGCAAATTTGTTCATACTTGACAGATTTCTCGTTGATAACATAATTTAATTATAGTTTACAGTCAGCCATTCGCAAAGCTGACTGTAGATTTTACACAAATTTCTATATTTGTGCGTCATAAATTAAAAGATGACTCTGTGACCTTTCATACAGGATTAAAAATAGGTAAAAACGACCTCAGCACATTTTGAGATTCCTGCTTCTTAAACTACATTTTGAGACCCGATCATGCTGATATCATGAGTGGTTTCAGAGATATGTTTGAATTTGTCTTCCTAATCAGGATAACTCAATGATATTTGGTCTGAATCCTATTTATATGCCAAAATGACCTAATCACATTTTCAGATTCATGGCTTTAAAAGCTAGATTTTGTTACCTGAATCATCCTGATATTACAAGTGGATCCAGAGGAATGACATAATGAAATAATTTGTATTGTTGGTTACGATGATACATACATATTTGGTCTGAATCTTAATTTTATGTATTTTTAATGAGGAATTTTTAATGTCATTATAAATGGGAAACCTCAGATAGTATTTTAATATTGAGATTTCCCAGCTACAAAAAAATAAAAGCTTTGCTAGCTCACAGGGAAATTTTCAAAAAAATGTAAAGCTTTTTTCTCAAAATCAGATTTTTTTGTTGCTACTGCTCAAAAAAGTGCTTCAGAAATATATTTTTTTAAATTATATTTCAGACAGTTCATTTAAATGATACATTGATAAGGCATTCATTACATTTTGACAAAATGCAATGTTTGTAAATGTTTTAATCAAAACACTATCTGCCTATTTCTCCACATCCCACCTTTAGAATTAATCCTTGATTTGATACGATGGGTCACATATTTGGATTTTGATTTCCCATGGAATAGAAAAAAAAGCTTTGCTGGCTCACAGAGAAAATGAATCAAATGTAAGGCTTTTCTGCTCAAAAAAAGGCTTCAGAAAAATTCTCTAAAATTATGTTTCAGATATTTCATTTAAACATATTTTGACAGAAGTCAGTTGTTGCATATAATTTAACCAAAACACTTTATACTGTTTCACCAGGGACCACTTTGTGACTTAATCCTTAGTTCCATGTGATGGCTCACATATATAAAGTGTATGTTCTGTTGTGACTTCACCGACCAAGCATGTCCACTTGTCTCCAGGGCCAGGACCCGGGCGCTATGGACTTCCTCCAACCATTGGATATGTTGGTCACGACTTCACAAAAATAACCAGACCTGCGTACTCTTTCCATGGCAGAATCAATAATAAGAGTGAGCCCGTTTCTTTCTCTTGTTCATATCTGGGAATAGTTACATCAAGATCATTTTAATATTTATCCTATCAGAAAGTTTTCTGAACAAAACGACACATTTAAAAGTGTTTGTTTGCTCTCATATTATTTGTTTTAAAGCACCTTGCTTTGTCTGACACTCGTGTGATCTAATCTGAAGCACTAGGGGGAGACAACACCTCAGGATTTTACATTTTTTTTATTCCTACTCTTTTGTTTACAAGACAGAAACAAACAGAAATATATCACACCTAGTTGATCATAAATGTTTTCCTTGCAGTGTATTCTGTCGACTCCAGTCCAGGACCTCGATATCATGTTGACCCAAAAATCACTCGTTTTGGAAAGGATGGTGCTCCTGCATACTCAATGTTGAGTAGAATGAAAGCTCAAAGTAAGGTTTTCCTTTCTTCTAATTGAACACATTTATATACTTAGCACCAAACATAAGTAAATTTGTCTTTGGTAGATTGTTTATTTGTTGTAACAAAGCTTCTTGGCAATAAATCTTATAGCGAGCATCTGATTGGCAGCACCTGGGAGTACCAGAAGCTCAAAATAAGTGTCAATAACAACAGCCAAATAAGTCAAGAAGATTTAGCAAATGTTTTCATGTGTGCAACCCACATAGTCAGCTCTACTGCTCATCCCACAAATGCATGTTCCTTACAAATGTGGCACCATTTAAAAGGAAAATTAACAGACTTTCCAACTGTATCAGATTTATTGCCAAGAAACATTGTTACATCAAAGAAATAATCTACGTTTATGTAAATACATGTGTCTAATAACAATATGAAATCACAACCTAATGCCTCTTTAAGTATAAAAACAATTAGTTTTAAAGAGGTCCAGTGTGACCGTGCTGACTTTACTGTTCTCTGGTCCCCAGAAGAGCTGTTCCACACACCAGGACCTGGTGCATACAGCCCTGAGAGGGCACCACCGTGCAACCTGCAGATCAGACCCCCGGCCTACACAATGGGCTCTCGTACCCAGTACCGCAGCCAGGACCCTGTCCCCGCTCCCAATAAGTACAGCCTGCCTCCACTTCTGGGCCCTCATGTCCCGAACAAACCAGCCAGTGCCAGTTACACCATGTCAGGCAGCTTCAGCCGAGGGGGACGGTCTGTGGAGTTCGCAAAGACACCTGGACCATGCAGCTACAACAGTACGGACCCGAATGTTTATCTTTCCCGACAACCTGCGTTTTCCATTTTAGGACGTCAAGATTTACACAAGAACGGCACCGAAAAACCCGGCCCAGGATCTTATAACCCTGAGAAAGTCACAGTTCACAAGTCCAAGGCACCAGCTTACTCCATAGGTGTCAGACACTCTGAGTTTGTCACCCCATTAATAGTTGGTTTTTCCGACTGATTGTCAAACAGTCCAAAGAATTATATTAAAAAGATTTTTTTAAAAAGGGGAGAAATATGATCAACAGTATTTTATTTTGTTCTTTTAGTAAGAAAATACATGTTGAATCAACTATAACTCACTGACAAAATGTCTAATATCTATAATTAACATGCACATAACACAAACACAAGTGCAAACAATAATCTTTAAAGAAAAATACAAGTTTTAACTAAATACATGTTGTTCAGATTATCCCAGTGAGTAAAATAAATCTTGACAACACAGAACAATTTACAACATGGAAAGATATTTTGAAAGAATTGTTCAAAGTGTACAACTAGCTCAGTAAGCTTCATCTTGTAGTTTATATCAGGTTAATATTCACAGCTGAAAACAAGACTTCTTCCTCTCTTCACCTCAGTAAAAAAACTGAGACATTTTGTAAGAGCACAACACTAAACAAGTACTGCTTTTTCCTCAAACAATACATGCCAACATATGTAAAAAAAAATATTTGTTGAAGAACTGCATGGTCCAATGACAACACAACCGAACAAAGGGGATACATATTTTAAAGTTGATTCCCATTCATTGTTTCGGAAGAGGCCTTCTGAAAAGTAGTATGTGTGGCTCTGAGGAGTAAAGAAAAAAGGAGTGCGAGTCAGTATAAGGAATATAATCATCTTTACATAACTAATGAGTTATTACAGGATTATTTAAGCATATTTTGTTTTTACCTTTCTAACAAAGATACACGTGTCTATTTGACTTTTCAATCAAAATCCATCTGTTCAAATTTACACTCTAATAGACCATTTTATTGGTGAAAATACATAAAATAGTAAGTACCAGTACCTAACATAACCAAACAGTTTTAATATCTCATAGCACCCAATTCATAGAAAACTTAAAATTGCACTTTCTATTATAGACCTGTTGCTTGTAAAACATTTAATTTAGTTTTTTTTCTGCCAGAATTAGCAAAAAACATCAGACAAAAACAAAAACACAGTTGCATCTGTCAAATTTGATAGCGATGTGAGGTTTGTTTAAACCAGGGGCGATTAATCCTGGTTCTCAAGTGTCACTAACCTGCATGTTTTAAAGGTTTCTCTGCTCCAACACACCTGATTCGAATAGATGGATGATTAACAGGCTTCTGCAAAACTTAAAGAAGGTAATTCACTCATTGTATCAGGTGTGTTGGAGCAGGGAAACAAGCACAGTATGCAGGATAGCAGCAGTCGTGGACCTGGATTGGACTCTCCTTGTTTATGATGATAAACCTCAGTCCCCTACCCAAAATCAGTGCACACAAAAAACTACAAAATGGTCTATTTCTTAGCTATTTCTACTTGTTTTAAAATTTTAGTCTGTGTTTTTACATTGTCATCAACCATACTTGTGTGCTCATTGTCTTTCACGAGTTCTTATGCATCTTGAAAAGTTCTAACAAATAAAATGTATTACTATTATCATTACCAGAAAAGCTGTTGATGCGTGCTTTCCTGTTGTTGTTTTTTTATTATTATTATTACTATTATAATATATATAATATACTACAATGTAAGATATCACCAACAAAAAACAGAAAGTGAAAACTTCAGAAACAGGTCCTTCAGGCTGATGGTGACTGACCTGGTTTGTGAATCATGTAGTGAATCCAGCCCTGGCTCTGCTGAACCCCCAATCCTCTCCACTCCTCTTCTGTCATCAGATGGGTGGTGGGCACCAGTTTAGACAGCTGCTTCGGAAGCACCACATGCCTGTTGGGGGGTTAATTAATAAACATATTACAGTAAGGCACAACATTAAAACGAATTAACAGTAATATTCCTCACAACCATTAGGCTACTGAAAAGTGCTAGCATGGCTAACCTAGCCGTTAGCTAGCCGTTAATTAACATGTTACGAAATAACATTTACTTATTTTTTTTGTTTTATTCCTTTAACCGCAACCTTTTTACCACTAAAACGGAAATATTAATGTTATAATGCGCCACATACTGACATAGTGGTTGTAAAAAAAAAACACATTTTATATGATTTTTGGCGTTGGAGATTCGACAAATTTACACAACATAAATGAACTCTTAAAACGTCGACTACATCAGTACCTGTACTCGAACTCCTCGTCGTTATACTTGTCAGAATAGTAAATAAGTTTTTTTGACATCTTGATCCAGTGATATTCCTGTTTTTTTTTTTAAATTAGCTCGGCTTATTTACTGCGCAACGAACTGCTGTCATCTGCCGCTGATTTCAAAACGCACCCGCTTTCCTCTGATTGGACAGTACATTTAGCACGTGGACAAAACATGATCGTCTAAGCGTGAGAAGATGAATCACTCCCATGAAAAGACTAAAAACTTAATAAACACATTTCCTGTTTATAATAAATTACTTGTATTTTTTGCGATACAGTATAAAATCAGGACTAGCTTTATTAAAGATATGTGTATTTGAACAAGAAAAAAGTGTATTTAGTGAGAACACTTAGCCTTTTCAGTTATTCCAGACAGGGTTGAGAAAATAGTAGTCTAGATGGGGTCTTACCTATTTTTTTATTTTTTATTTTATATGCAATCGTATTTGGTTTATTGGTACGTGACGTGACTTTCAACGAACCGGAAGTATGACCCTATGGACAATACATACTTGATCAAAATGAATCATTTCAGTTCATTTTATAAGTCTAGGGTAAAACATGATCAATTATATGAATATATATTTAACATGGTGACTCAGCATGTTAAATTACACTCTTTTATACTGTAAATATTTGTTGTTTTATATGGAAACTGTCACATTTTTACACATTTTATGTGTTTGATTATTTTTTTATTATGCTTACAGAATTTAGTTTGAATTAATAAAACAGCATGGCTATTTTACTTTTGCTGTGACTGCAGTCATTCCGTATATAAAAAAGAGGATCAGAACATACTCAGAACTGCTGCATCTGTCAACACCCATCGATTACATCTGGTTTATCAGTAACTTTAGAACACGGTAGCAAATAAACAAGAAGTGATTGGCTGTGTAGAGGGTCTATTCTAGTCTCCTGACCTCTGATAGACACATTTTGCGACGCACTGTCCTGGCTCTTTTTTGCTGTCTTTATCCAGGAAAAAGGACTTGCAGGTAATATTTTAAATTCTAACAATATCCTGAATAATATTAGTCTGCAAAAATGTCAACAGAATTCATGAGATTCAAACCTGTTTTCATTAGTGTTGTTTTGAGTTAATTCTTCTGTTTTTTTTCTTTCAGACAGACACAAAATAAGTTATACCTAAGTTCCTATACAGTATGTGTTACATTAGTGGTATAAACCTCTTCGACCAGTAAGGTTTTTGCTGAATTCACAGTTGCTGCTTCTGAGTGTAGTTTTTCAACTAAATCTGTTGTTTTATTGTTCAGGAGTAACTTGCCAAATCCTGTAAACTAGAATCAAAATGAAATGGTGTTCGATTGTCTCAGACAAAGGAAGTGAGAGCAGTGAGCTGATGTCATAAAAAGGAAGCACAAGTTCTTTACATCAGTCAATGACATGGATAAAGAAAGTTGGAGAAAACACCATGTTGAAATTGTGACTTTTTGCTGAGTTTGTCTAAATAATCTTGATGACAAAAAAGACAATTGTTGCAGTCACCAAAAATAGCTAAATATTAATATAATATAATATAATATAATCAAACATTGGGTGAGTGGACATAATGTTACAGTTAACTGTGTGAATCACTGGTTTGAAACGTAAGAGTAAAATTTGTTCGGCAGAGTAAAATTAGAGGAAAACCAAAGGATGCAGGGTTCATGCTCAAAGGGTCATGCTGAGATTACTGATTGCTCTCTTGGGAGGTGGATGTTAAGTGGGGGAGAAGATGTAGGCAGATGGAACAGAGCAGGATAGATGTTCCTCGTGTGGCTGCATTGTTTCTTCTGGTTTGTCTTTTTGTGGAGCTGAAAATAGATTCCACTCATGCACTGACTCAAAATTCACTTTGACATATAGGATGAGTTTTGTACTGATATTTGCTCATGTTCACAAGCAGTGCTTTAGTCTTTCAACTACAGCCACAGGTTATTATCGTTATGCATTGTGGTAGTTTTTATTGCAGTACTTTTGAAAACATTTAGGTCATATTACTGACAGATGTAAAAGAATCTTATTAAACAAATCACAGATTCAACTCTCATATTTCTGTCAAACAAATTTTACTATTGTGATAGCAAGATAGACAAAAATAACTAAAGAAATGGGATGTGTAAATGTAGTTCTAACGTTGAGTGCTGAAATATGCACATATGAAATATGGCTAGCTAATAGCTAAGACCAGCAAATGGCTAGCTAAAATGGGTAGGTAGCAAAAGGCTAGTTAAAACTATCAAAAGGCTAGCTAAAAAGGAAAAGTAGCAAAATAGTCGCCAGAAGTTAAAAGTAGCCAAAGGCTAGCTAAAAGCTAAAACAATTAAAAGAAGCTAAAACCTAAAAGAAGCAGAAGGGTAGCTAATAGCTAAAACCAGCAAAAGGCTAACTAAAATGGACAAACATGAATTGTAGCTAAAAGTCAAATATAGAAGAATTGTAGCTAAAAACTAGCCATACAGTAATTAAAAGCATAAAGTAGCAAAATGCTAGCCAGAAGTTAAAATTAGACCAATAAGTTAAGACTGAAGCAATACTGTATGCTGAAGCTGATTTTAAAGAAATGAAAAAACATCATTGGATTACATTTGTATTTAAATATTTTAAAATGTTTAAGTTACAAAAGATGAAAGTATTAACACGTGTCTCCTGAATGAGCTGGAGGTTTGATGTAAATCTACATTTTGCTGAATCAGCATTCAAACGATAATCTAGTTGCTTTCTTTGAGTTCAAACCTTGTCAGTTCGGTAGATCCAGTTAGGTCATTGTATTTCTTATTTTTAGGTCAGATGTTTCGCACTGACTCATTTTTGCTGAGTGTCCTTTATGCAGAAGTGCAACTGAACTGCAGAATGTGTGTGTGTGAAGGTGTGTGTGTGTGTGTAGGGGGGGGGGTGTGCGTGTGTGTGTGTGTGTGTGTGTGTTAAAGTAGATTATGTGTTCCAGCGAATACAGTCTCTGAGAGCAGCTGGGCAGGGCTAATGGGCCAATGACATCATCCGCAGAGCAGGAGAGACAGGAGAGACAGAAGCACACAAGCGATGTTGCCTCGGGGAGGGAGAGAGAGGAAGTGGGCCTGCTCAGATGGAGAGCAGAGCAGCAGGAGATCCGGACAGTCCCTGAACTGTGGAGGACCAGACAGTTCTCAGCTGACTTTATCAAGGATATAGGACACACTCTCAGAAGATTTTCTTGTTTTGTTTCTTCCTTCTCTTCCATCACACCCCCCCCTCCCCTCCTCCCCTCTTCCTCTCCATCTTCTGTCCATCCTCTGTGTGTCCAGCTTCAAGCGGCTTCTCCGGGCATGCTCCTTAAGCCAAAGTATGGCCGCTTTCGCAACGAGTCTGTGACCTCCTCTGACGACCTGATGCAGAGCCTAGCCATGAGTGGCAAAGTCGTGGCCACGCCGGTGGTCTCTTCCTCCACCCCAAGCCTTCCTTTGCCTCCTTTGCCTTCTCTGCCTCCTCTGGATCCCGGCACCAGGTCTTCCTCTTCCTCAGGGGCTGCAGCCCTGGCAGAATCCCCCTGCCTCGATGGGGAGCAAGATGCCACCACGACCTTCTGCATGCTCATCCCAAAGATGCCCCAGTGGAAATTCTCCAACTCCCTCCTCAGCAGGAGCCCGTCCAACTCCAGCTCCAGCTCCAACTCCAGCAAGGACTCGAGCAAAGCGTCAGCTGCACTGGCTCCTTCCCAGGCCTCCGCTTCTTCCTCTTCACCGTCAACCAGGCTCAGTGGTGCGCCCCCTGCCAGCGGGCCTGTCGCCAGCCTCGCAGCCGTGCTGAACTCATGTGACCCTGTCTGTGTCACCCCCTGCTCTCTGCAGGCCATTCGAGGGCAACGGGCGGTGGCGGCTGCAAGCGCCGCCGGCCCGGGAGGTCACGGATTCAGGGCCGCGGAGGTCATGGGGAGCCCTGGTGTGTCCGGCTGCACCAGATCAGGGATGAATCGCAGGGTGAGGGTGGAAGGCATGTGGCTGGGGGGAGAGGACCTCAACCAGAAGGGCAGCTTCATCCACAAACCCACCCAGGGCTGGCTGCATCCTGACAAGAAAATTGTAGGACAAGGAGCCTCTTATATTGTCAGGGTAAGTCAGACAGCACTTTTTTTCAGTGTATCAAAATACACCTAATGTAACCCCAGAATCACAGATTAAGAATGAGCATTTGCTTTCTCTAACTGGGTGGGAAACAGAAAACATCTCATTTGCAGGCAGTTTGTTACGCAGGTCATGAGGCAACGACAAGGGAATACATAATTTAATCCAGATAGATGGCCTGGGAGGCTGCAGCAGGGCTGCACACAGGGTGGAGGATGATAAATGTTGTAACTATGTGCAAAGACAGTTAAAAGCCTTGTTTTCTTTCCCATCTGCACAGTTTTCCTTATACTAAAGATAGACTGCATTGTGTTTGACTGTACTTAAAAACAATAATTAGCTGCATTTGATTCCTGCCTGATTGTGGGAGTGGTTCTCTTTGTGCGCTTTTGAGATTGTTTATTGTCATGTGTGCAGGGAATTGTGCGGGTTTTTAGCCACAGCTTTTAGTTACAGCCTCCTTGCTGCAGAGTTTGTATAGATGCTGAAAGTTCTTCTGTTTTGTTTTTATCAAAAGTAAAATTAATATGAAGAAAATGTAGCTGCCTTTAGGATTCAAAAAGAGCTGAGCTTCCAGGGTAGTGGGTAGGAGGTAACATTAAGGGGGTATCATCTAAATCAGACAGCTTGATGTCAGTCACTGATCTCCTCTTAGCAATCCCCCCGTGACTTTTCACCTCTGCTCCCCCCCCCCCCCCCTCTCCCCTCCTCCTCCTCCACAAGCTAATGACATGGCTCTTGATTACCAGTCTGGGGGCCCGAGCACATTTTCTAATGGCATTATACAGGCACCATTCATTCCTATATTCAATTAGGCTTAATCACAGCCATTTGCATCATGTGATGTGGAGGAGGCTCAGTGTGGGAGAAGTTCACATGTTGAGTACAAATGAGGCTTTTTGAGATTCATACCAATTCTTCCTGTTGTCTCAGATTGATGTCTGGTTGGCAGCTTGTTTTTGTTGTCTGCATGCTGGGATCTACAGATGACCCGTAAAAGCTGCAGTTTGTGGCCCTTGGATAAGCACTGCTTGTACATCTCAGGTGAATCTATCCCATAGCGACAGCAGGTTTCTGCTGCAGTGAGCTGTTTTCATGCAGCGTTGTGTCTCCCTTTTTTTCTTTTTCTTCTCAGTCGTATCATTTCCGATCATCCAGTCCTCTGCTGAGAGAGGCATGTAAAATGAACTGCAGAGCTATATAGTAACAAAGTACATTTACAGTACTTAAGTATTCTTTTAGGATCTAATTTTACCAATTTTTTTCTTAAATCGTAACTTTTACTTTGGTTTGG
Organism: Cynodonichthys magdalenae; assembly: GCA_031762555.1. Lineage (NCBI taxonomy): Eukaryota > Metazoa > Chordata > Actinopteri > Cyprinodontiformes > Rivulidae > Cynodonichthys > Cynodonichthys magdalenae. Next base: position 16,516,859 of record JARVJO010000227.1, on the reverse strand, counting down.
TTTTGGTTCTATACATTAAAATTGAATGCCTTGTTACATAAACTACAAACTTAAATATGACCAAACTCATCATGAAAGGGGTTGTTTATGCACTAAAAAAATTAAGTGTTGAATTTACATAACTAAATTATGTCAGCTGGTTCCACTTAACAGAGTTGAGTAAACTGAGCAATTTACACGTTTTCTTTTAAAGGGGATATTTCATGCAAAGTCCTCATTTTTAGCTGTTAAAGGGATCCACGATTACTTGAAACATTAGACGTTAGTTTCGAGCTAACATTGTTAGCTCGTGAACTAACGCCATATGTATATTACTAATAAATATGTAGCATGGTTTATACACATAGCTGATGCTATATCGCCATATGTTGGGTGCTAGCACGAAAGCTAACAGGCTAAACTGAGGTTCTCTAACTCATGAACAGTGTTGCCATATTGGGCAGGTTTCCACCCAATTGGGCTTCTTTTGAACACGTTGGGCTGGAAAAAACAACTTTGGGTGGGTTGTTAAAATTTGGGCTGCTTTTTATCACATTTGGCGGGTTGTTAGAAAGTATTCATAAGGAAATTATGTCAAAATATCAAGCTTCACTACTGAATAGTTAATATCAACTCTAAAAGCACCAAATACAGAAGAGACTGGGTTTCTGAGATTGTGAAGACCTACCCCCTCCTTCTGCAAAACAGTCTGAGGGCTATTAGTTGATTTTTGTTATGCATATGCTTGCAGCGAACACCCCCATCTGTTTCTTTACAAGCTTTTATTCTAAAGATGAGTGTCACGCTCTGTCTTTTCATAGCTAAAAAAATGTAAATAATGATTCAATGCAGATGTGTGATAATGGTGTATTGTTAAAATACACACACTATAAACTTTTTTATACTACACACACAGTTATAAATACATATTACTACACACTTAGTTTATATATTTCCACGTCTGTAATGTAAGTCTCAACTGAGGTTGAGATTTGGGTTTTTGCGAATGGGCGGGTTTTAAGTTGCGTTTGGGCTGGATACTGTCAGTCCAATCAGGTTGTCTTCCATCCACATTTTCAGTTGCAGGCTGAGTCATTTCTACATTCTCCTCTCTGTCAAAGTGCTCGGGTTTGATCTAAAGGGGATGAACCTCAGATATTGTCCAAGATTAACCTTCAGGGCAGATAAGAGCTTGCGCAGCCTTGCACCGGGAAACTAGAGAATGCCATAATTTAGCATGCTTTGTGGCGATAATAAAATGGCACTGTATGTGTGACAATAAATCTTTTAAAGTTTGTAAAAACTAAACAGCCTACGTTGTTTTTATTCTTTGTTTTGCAGTTAAAATAAATGTTTATCAAATAATGTCTAATGCTACAAGTAATCATGGATCACTTAAGAGATGCTTGGACTTAATATTGGTATCGGCCAATGTTAGTCATTTTTTAAAACATTATATTGGTCTGATAAGTAAAACTGGGTCGTTATTAACGTCTGATATTGATTTTCCAATTTTTAGCTTTGTGTTTCTGTTTTGGGAGGGCAAATGGTTGGTGGAGTAATATTTGTTTAATCATGATAGTGATAGACGCTGCACAGCCTGGAATAACTGAAGTAGAAAACCATGTCAGCGGTCTGGTTGTGTATTTACAGTTTTGAAAATAGACACAAGTGTATTTGTGTGTATATGTATCTAAATAATTTGTGTGTTAATATTGGTAAATATCGGTTATCGGCCATAACACCAATAATTATATCGGCTATCAATTTCGGCTAATATTTTCATATCGGTGCATCCCTACTTTAAATGCATTTTGTTGTGTACTTGGAGTCTCTATGAGTGCAAAAAAGTTGAGTTTAGTTTATCCCGGCGCTGCACAGATATCTTTATTATCTTTATTCTGTTTAGGTCAAAAATTTTAACCTGTTCAGTTTTCTCTATTTTTAATTATGTTTTATGAACTGTTACATCAAATTATTTGCGACAGAACTGTAAAATAAGGTTTGAAATTACCAGCTACAGTTTTGTGGTCTTCATCATCCCTCTGGCTTTGGGTCAGACTCCAACATGTAAGGCTGGATGGATAAGTCTTCTCCTGTTGGCATCTTTTAATTAATTAGGAAATAAAACGTCTCTGAGCTGCTATATAGTCGTAAACCCCTCTATCAACTAGAATGGACCGCTCTGGAAGCTGGAGGGGGGGCAGGGCGGGGCGTGAAGCGCCTTGTTTGGATTTAAAGAGACAGCCTCAAAATGAGTTGATCTGAGACACACCTCAGAAAAGGGGTGAAAGAGGTGCTTGTGGAGTTAAAATAAAGAGGAATTCAAATCAAAGCATTGCAGTTCCACTTTATATAGACCCCAACTAAATGATTTAAATGTAAAAAAAAATATGTAGGATTTAAAAGCATAATATGTCTACTTTTAATATGTAACTTGCTTTACATTTACTCAACTCAGCGGTTGACTTGGTTAAGTACATCCAACAATCTGTTTTTTGAGTGTATGTCAAACAGGGCTTCTAAGTTACTAAAATAAGATGCCTGTTTTATGATTATTCTGAGGAATGTTTCTTGGAGTGAACAGTGTCTGTGTAGGATTAATAAGTTAAAGGCAGAACATCAGATAATAGAAAAGGGGATGAGTTGCATTAGCAGATGAGTGTGTGGCAATAGGAGGGGGAAAAAAGAGCAATTTCCCTGATAGAAGACTTCCCTCAAACCTAAATCTTATTAAAAAGCTCATCAATCTCGCATACTCAGAGGTTGCTTTCTTTGTATCTTTGCCCAAACTGTGGGAGGCTGTTTGTTGGACTAAAATGTTTCTTAGAAATACTATGTAGGACATAAACTCAGTCCTGCTAAAGTGGCACGGGATGTTTTATAAAGGTCCAGATAAATGCTGTTTGAAATGTGTTTTCAAGCATTTTTAACACTGAAAAATGGGATACAGAGGATAAAAACTGAAATTTAAGTATCATTTCTAACCATACAGACAGAATGTTTGTCCATATGAGTTGTTTTCATGGAGTTTGAGCTATTGATTGTGGCAAACAGACTAATTCCAGATTTTAATCACCACTATTTGCAGACATGCAACAATCTGAATATTCTTCACCGCTTGAAGAAACAAACACACTCACACACACACACACACACACAGTCTGGTACAGCTATCTTTATGGGGACCTTGCATTGACTTCTATTATTT
>JARVJO010000227.1:16487280-16498741 GCA_031762555.1 Cynodonichthys magdalenae | reverse complement strand
TATTGGAAACTCAAGACAGCCATGACATTATGTTTTTTACAAGTGTATGTAAACTTTTGACCACAACTGTATATATTTACACCAAGAATTTTCAATACATAAATTAGATTATTGATGTAAAAGTGTAAGGATTTTTTTAGTTGTTGCAAATATTTAGCACTTAATTAAAAAACATTTTTAAAAATATGTTTAACTTGGAGGTGGTTTTAAAAAAAAACTATTTATGAAATTTCCAAAATAAATAAATTAGCCTACCATATTTTAATTATTTTTCCCATTACAAGACCAACCTTTATATTAAAATTTAGAACAGGAATAGATTTTACACAAGATCCAATTTTGAATTAAAAAAAAAAATGTATGACATAATGAAAATAAAATGCTGAATATGATATACCTTTAATTTGTAGTATAGTAAGAGGAATTGCTTTTAGTACTTTGTTAAATTGAGTTTTAATACATGTTAATGTGTATTTTTCAATAAAAGCTTCATATGACAAAAGGTTACCATCTTTTTCCAAACGGACCAAATTCCATCTTGTATCCTGGTCTGCAGTCTTGTATTTATTGACAGTTTGCAAACAACTTCATGAAGCATTACTGTCACCAACTGGTAAGGAGTGTGCACTGCAGTCAGAAGCTTGAGCAAAGTGACTGACAGCTCTTGTTGGGGTGGCCAGGCAGGGTGGCCAATCAAATTCCAAGGGGGGCCAGTGCCACCCCTGTGGCCACTCCCCTGGGGTTAGGTATGTACTGGGTGGTAAAGATTAGGGTAAAGGGTCAGGGTTAGGCTATAGCAATGACTGGAAAATGAATGGAAGTCAATGCAAAGTCCCCACAAGGATAAAAAAAACAATGTGTGTGAAGCATGTTTTAATTTCAAGAAACACCATAACAGTGAAGTTATTTTTATTATAGCAAAAATATGTAAAATCAATAGGCTTGTCACAAGTTCAACACATAATTATGTCATCAAAATGCTCACTCTGTATTTACATTCACAACCTGTAATTAGAAACCGAACAGATAAAAAAGGCACTCTCCTTTCAGTTCTCTTGATGTGTGGTTATCAGTCAAGCAATTAGGCTGTTTAAGGCCCTGTGTACACGTGAATAATCTCTGGAAACATTGATGTTTTTTCAAATCAACATTAAAATAAATTTTTTTAAAAATCACTCAAAAATGATTGCATTTAGACCCAAACCTTTGTGTGCTGGGTGCACTTTCTTGGAGGGACAGGGGAGGTTGTAAGGTGAGATGTGTTGTAATTGTGAAGAAAAACTGTAAATTTTGTATGTCTGTAAACACTGACACCAGGTCAGCTGGTGCTTCAGTTTAGAGCATGAAAACAGTTACATTCAAAATGGCGAACACAAAATTGTTTGGACTGACGATGACATGTTGAAAAAAAGAGTTAACAGTATATTGCTCATCTGCTTGCATAAGCGCAGAAAAACTATTGACTGCAGCCGCCTTAGGTCCTATGAGAGGCAGGGTTTCCCAAAGATCTCCACTCTAGTGCACCCTGTGCCAGGCTTCAAAACCAGATTCAGTGTGTTTGCATTAGCCCTTATGGCCCAGTTCCACCAGATTTCTGGAACCCTAAGACTTGTGGTTCTTTCAGGACCAGAATGCTCAGCTTGATTTGACGTCAGCTACTGTTGCTCATTGATTGGTTTACTGACCAGGGGGTTTACATCTCACAGTTGAGAGTAACTTTATGTGAATTGTTTGCAGCAACTGTAACAGTAGCAAGCTACCAAACAACAAGAAGCTAGCATTAGCTACCTTCAGCTTACCATCTCGGTCATCCTGCCCTCTTGTCTTAAGTGTCATACTGCTAAATGCTGCGTTACAATCTCTGGTACTTTTCCTTCAGGTTTGATGTAGTTTATTATTATTGTGTCGCAAATAAAAATGGAATAAGATTTTCACATTTTTAATATTATGATCCCGCCCACATTGAGGCAGCACTCTGCTCAATGCAAAAACAACCAGGGATGAGGTAAAACAAGGCCAGGCCGACTGGAGCCGGGACGGGCCAAGCAGAGCCTTACAATGCAAAAACGCCTTCTGATAACTGGATTCTGAAACCTTCAGTTACAGAGAAAACGAGCCTGGTGGTTGCGTCCATGTACGTCTGAACCACAGCACAAAAGCTACGAGTTCCCTTAAAACCAGCGCTGTTGAAACTTGGCCTAAGTTAATGTTACTCGTGCAGCTTTATGTTACTATGGATGAATAGTTTTTGGCTTGAAAAATTAAGTCTTTGTTTTTCAGCAGTGCTGTAAAATGTTCGGAAGATGGAGGTAGAAAGGCGTCAGTGTCCCTGCTGGGTCATCCTCAGGATCTGAAGTAGCAGATGTTGCACTTCTTCATCCATGTGACCCTAATGAACACAAACACCAATTGCCAGAGAGAGAATACGATTGATGAAAATTGCTACAACTTTGTATCTACATTCTGATATATGTGCCAGAGAAATACTGTCCAGATTTCCTTTTCTGTCCATTTCACAGCTTTATTTGCTAAAACTAAGCCAGTTATTAGTAAAACATTAATTAAGCTTATAAAACATGAAACAGGCCTTTTCCAACTACAAGATGTACTGTACTTGCCAAGTTTTCTGCACTTTTCTTAGATTGTGTTTGCATTACAAACTAACTGGATTTCTGAATTAATTGAAACACTTAAAATAATAACTCAAGCCTCTTTTGGCATATCAATTATAAGAAAGCTTACATATGTTTTAAATGAGTCCATAGAATACCAAGAACCCTAGAAGTGTTTTTAGCTGCCAAAAATATCCAGAGTTCTTACATTTGTAGGGCCTAATGTTTCCTGACATGTGGAAAACATGGACAGAATTGCGGAATTTAACAAACAAAATGGAATTTAGTACAAAACTTGGAATCTCATAGAATTCGCTTGTTTGGGAGAGTAGGTAAAATTTCAGAGGTATTTTGTCCGCTGCCGCCCCCTGTACCTACAGTTACCTGGTTACATGGGGTGGGCTCTCCTCTATACCAGAAAGAACAAAAAATAGAACAGCCATGGAGAAGACGCTTGCTGACACACCAACAGAATCCAAAAAAATAAAAACACTAAGCTTAGTGTAAAGTTTATGACAGAAAAACACCCCAGAGATTTTTATGGATCTGGAGAACTTTTCTGCAAGTTTTGTCAGCACACGATCGACTGGATGTGTAAGAATAAATCTTTACCTCTAATACCTCTATGGCAGTTTAAAGAAGTAAAAGAAAAATAGATCCAATTCAATAGGCAAGAGTGCACAAATTGTTATCGTTTGTAGGTTTTTATGTTTCTATATGAGACATTTTCAATGTAGTTAAACTAAAGCATTTTTATTTTACAAAAGGTTAACTTTTTAAATGTGAGATATGTAAGATTCTGTTTTGCACATAAATGTTTTTGTTTTTAAACACCTTGCAAAAGCATTTAATATTCTGCTGAACCACAGCAATTCGTTATATTAGTGTTAGCAAAATAATAATCATTATATTTTGAATTCTGTGACTATTCATTTGTTAAAATTATTTTTCAATCACTTTATAGTTATGCACTTTTTAGGTTAATAGATATGGTTCAAATGAAAATGTGGAATTCAGAAAAAAACAAAATGAGTAGAATTTGGGAAAAAGTAGAAAATGGGCCCTACATTTTGTTTACTTTTTTTTCTGTTGCCTGCTTGATAAATTCAGATGAACTAGAAACTCAGAAATCCTTATTATTCTTAGTAGAAACTTATTTTGTACATTAAAAAATGTATATAATGAGCTCATAAATAAAATAAACATTACTAGAGCGAGGATGGTCACGCTCTTCATCCAGATCATTATGTGGTACAAGAGTGAGCCAATCATACATTACATGTTCCATATTTCATGTATCGTGTTTTTAGCATATGAACACTCTACAATATGACCTTTATTTGTTTGTGTGACCTCGACTCACCTGTACAGCTGACAGTAAATGACAGCGATACACAGCCACCACTTGTCTGTGTTTTTTCTCCCAGTCCTGCAAAAAAGAAAATAAAAGAATAAGAAAATACAATAATGACCCAGAAGTATTGTGGATTTTTATATTTGTTGTCTTATGCAAACTGTGTTGCATTTCTGCTCACCTGCAGCTGCTGGGTGAGAATAGATATCCTGTTCTGTAGCGCCATCTGCTGTCCAGGATTAACATGCTGGGCAGAAGAGGAGGAAGACGTGATTCCAAGAGGAGGTGACAGAGCTCCCAAGGCCTCTTTTAGTCGAAACACTTCCTTGGACAGCTCTGTTATCTGCACAAACAATCAACACGTTGGTTTATTTCCACAAAGCCTCTGCCGTAATTCGTAAAACCAGTTCTGAAGCTCATCACCTTGCGGTCCTTCTCCTTGACGAGGCCCTGGGAGTCCTGGATGTCTTTGTGGAGCTCCTGGACGTGGCTAGACTGGTTCTGGAGTTGAGTGAGCTGCTGCTGCACTGAGGCCAGCTGGGACTCTGCTGCCTGCCGCTCGCTCTTGTGGAATAGCGCCTCCCTCTGAACCTGGAATACCTACAGCGGTGGAAAAAAAGTTGCGCTTATTTTTTTGGCAAATACATTGATGCTGCATAACTTCAGTGAAAATGGGGGGCTTTATGTTTGCCTTTGTGATAAGGAAGACTTCTCCACTTTTTGTTCACCCTCATTTTAAAGTATGTAAATACATTTTCCAAAAGTCTTTTTTTTTTCCAAGTTTGTCATATGGTACATTTTTGGTCAGGTTTTCTGTTTCCTGAAAATTTTCTAAAATAATTGTTAGACCATTGTTTTAGGAAAGTCATGTTTTGTGCAGGATGTCGTGCCTTTCATTTATTTATTTAAAAGGACAATGCACATTAATCCATACTACAAATATAAATGCACCAGAATTGGCACAAAAGCTAAACTTCTTCCGTTGTCCTGAGCAATTAAAAAAATTTAAACAGTTTATAAAACAAGTATATAATAATAATAATTATATTAATAATTATTAATAATAATACAAATATTGTTTAAAACAATCCAACAAAACATACAAACACACACTGTAAAATACACAGTTAAAATAGACCTATTTGTACAACTGAATAAGAGTTTAAAGGTGGAGGAGCACATTTATTTAAGACCCTAAAACAAGACTTTAATTACTGAACCTCTGATATTTTTGTAGTCCAGGATCTTGTACTTCTCGATTTATTTTTTCCAGCAAAATGTATCGTAGCCATTTCATGCTCAAATATGCTTCTTTTCTTTTAACCTTAGCATTTTTGTCCTTGGATCAAACTGTATTTGTTGTCTTAGTAACAGATAATAACTTCAAAATAAACAAAAATGTCATCACAAATCCTTTTGTAACCAAAAGTTATCAAGTATCAAATTGAATTTGTCTTCAAGACATAACTCACAATAAAATACTGAAATTGATTCATTAATTTTAATACATTGATTCACAGTTTAAGCTGTTATAATTGGATAATTAATTATTCCTCGATTGTTACATCCTTAGTCTAATATGACAAAAATTTGCCAATTTGAATTTTATTACTTCAGTAGTCTTCATAACATGTTGCCTAAACGTAAGATTTAAAACCATTAAGGTTGTACTGTTGTATTTGAACTAAAAATACAAGAAGAGCTCATACAACACTCCTTGAGTACATCAGAAAGCACATTTAGAGGCAGCACTGTGGTTGAGCGACGTAATGAAAAGGGAAAGTGAAAGATAAATAATGCAAAGACAGGAGAGAGGCCCTCATAGAGCTCAGCTCAGTTTATCACAGAAACAATAACATACAGTTTGGCTTCAAATTGCACTGGAGAGGACAGGCACAAAAATACACACAGAAACACATGCATGTAAACACACCAACCTCGGTGCACGTCTTCTCGTGTTTCCGGGTGAGATCGTTGAAGCGCGCTGCGCTGGCGTTGATCTCTGCCTGCAAAGAGAGCCGCATGGCCTCGTGCTCCTCCTTTGAGATCAGCCCTTGTTCCGCAGCTTTCTGAGACTTCAGCTCCCTCAGCTCCATCTCTTTCTCACTCAGAGTGTCATGTGCTGCTGCCGCCTTGCTTTCACAGGCCTGCAGGGCGCGCTGCATCTCTTCCTTTCATTTAAAAAGCACAGGTTGAAACTTTGGTAAAAAAACAGCTTCTATGGGATTGGAAACATTGAATGCTTTGCCACTTGTCTATTTAACAAAATTCTATTCTGTTTTTCCTTATTTCTTCTTAATTTTATCCTATTATTTACTCACTTTGACCTTTTCATGCTCCTCTTTGGAAATAAAGTCCTGTGTGGCCAGTACTTTCGCTTCTAGACTGGCAGCCTTTTCCTCAGCTTGTGCCCGTAAGGTTTTCTCCTCTTGGAGCTCCTGCAGTGTCTGAGCCAACTGCTCCGATACCGCAGAGAGTGCCTCTTTATGTTTGGATAGCGGCACGGCATCTTTCAGCTGCAGGACCTCCTGTGCCCGGCCCTCCCGCTCAGCATAAAGACAGTCCAGAGCCTGGGCTGCCTCCTGCCTGGCCACCTCCAGCTCTTCTCGTACTTTTGCCAGGGCTCGACTGGAGTGTTCTGATCCAACACAAACAACAAAAATTAATTAATAAATACCAAAAACATGCATTGCGCTGAAAGCTGAAATATGCTGAAGAAACTGAACCCGAGTTGTTAAAGCAAAAGGCGGCAAACCAAGCTAAAAAATAAAACATAGCTGAACGTAGCAAAATGCTAGCTAAAGGCAGCAAAGTGTTAGTTAAAATTAAACAGTAGCAAAAGCTTAGCTATTAAAAGTAGGAAAAAATAGCTAAAAGTGAAAAAAAATTCTAACTAAAAGCAACAAAAATCTAGCTAAAAATTAAAAGTAGGAGGTGGGGCATGTTGGCAAGTGACTGGTGCCTGGCTGGGCTCAGCTCGAATAGGAGACGTGGGTCCCCCTTCCCTTTAGCTCATCACCTGTGGGGGGGGTGCGTAGGGGTCAGGTGAACTTTGTTATGGTCAGTGGTCGAAGGCGAGGGCCCTGGAGGTCTGATCCTCAGCTACAGAAGCTGGCTCTAGGGACGTGGAATGTCACCTCTCTGGTGGGGAAGGAGCCTGAGCTGGTGTGTGAGGTTGAGAAGTTCCGACTAGATGTAGTTGGACTCACCTCGACGCACCGTCTCTTTGAGAGGGGTTGGACACTTTTCCACTCTGAAGTTGCCCATGCTGAGAGGTGCCGAGCTGGAGTGGGCATACTTTTTGTCCCCCATCATGATACCTGTACGTTGGGGTTTACCCTGGTGAACGAGAGGGTAGCTTCCCTCCGCCTACGTGTGGAGGGACGGGTCCTGACTGTTGTTTGTGCCTATGAGTCAAACAGCAGTTCAGATTACCCACCCTTTTTGGGGTCCTTGGAGGGGGTGCTGGAGAGCGCTCCTGATGGGGACTCCCTCGTCTTGCTGAGGCACTTCAATGGTCACGTGGGCAGTGACAGCGAGACCTGGAGGGGCGTGGTTGGGAGGAATCCCCACCCCGGTCTGAACCCAAGCAGTGTTTTGTTATTAGACTTCTGTGCTCGTCATGAATTTTCCATAACGAACACCATGATCAACTTTGTTGTTGTCTCATCTGACCTGCAGCCACATGTCTTGGACACTCGGGTAAAGAGAGGGGTGGAGCTTTCAACTGACCACTACCTGGTGGTGAGTTGGCTCCGATGGTAGGGGAAGATGCTGGTCAGACAAGGCAGACTCAAACATATAGTGAGGGTCTGCTGGGAAAATCTGGCAGAGACTCCCGTCAGACTGAGCTTCAACTCACACCTCTGGAAGAACTTTCAACACGTTCTGGGGGAGGTTGAGAATATTGAGTCCGAGTAGGCCATGTTCCGTTCTTCCATTGTCATGGTGGCTTACTTGAGCTGTGGCCGCCAGGTTGTTGGTGCCTGTTGTGACGACAACCCTCAAACCTGCTGGTGGACACTGACGGTGAGAGATGCTGTCAGGAAGGAGACCTATTGGGTCTTTTTGGCCTGTGGGACTCCGAAAGCATCTGATAGGTACCGGCAGTCCAAGCGGATTGCAGCTTGGGTGGTCGCTAAGGAAAAGACTCGGGCATGGGAGGAGTGCGAAGAGGCCATGGAAAAAGACTTCCGGTCAGCTTCGAGGTGATTCTTGTCCACCATCCGGCATCTCAGGGGAGGAAAGCTGTTCACCACCAACACTGTTTATGGTGGGGATGGTGCACTGCTGACCTCAACTCGGGACGTTTTGGGTCGGTGGGCAGAATACTTCAAAGACCTCCTCAATCCCACCGACACGTCTTCCCATGAGGAGGAACCAGGGCCAGGGCACCCTGAGTCGGACTTTCCAATCTCTGGTGCAGAGGTCACCGAGGTGGTTAAAAAGCTCCTCGGTGGCAAGGCACTGGGGTGGATGAGATTCGCCCAGAGTCCTTTAAGGCTTTGGATGTTGTAGGGTTGCGTTGCTTGACGCAACTCTACAATATTGCATGGACATCAGGGGCAGTTCCTCTGGATTGGCAGACCGGGGTGGTGGTCCCCCTATTTAAAAAGGGGACAGCAGAGTGTGTTCCAACTATACGGGGATCACACTTCTAAGCCTCCCTGGTAAGGTCTATTCAGGGGTCCTGGAGAGGAGGGTCCATCAGATAGTCAAATCTCGGATTCAGCAAGAGCAGTGTGGTTTTCGTCCTGGTTGTGGAACACTGGACCAGCTCTTCACCTTCAACAGGGTCCTGGAGAGTGCATGGGAGTTCGCTCAACCAGTCTACATGTGTTTTGTGGACTTAGAGAAGGCGTTCGACCGTGTTCCTTGGAGACTCCTGTGGGAGGTACTCCGGGAGTACGGGGTGCCAAGCCCTTTGATACGGGCTGTTAGGTCCCTGTACGACCAGTGTCAGAGCTTGATCCGCATTGCTGGTAGTAAGTCGGACTGGTTACCAATGAGAGCTGGTTTCTGCCAAGGTTGCCCTTTGTCACAGATTCTGTTCATAACTTTTATAAACAGAATTTCTAGGTGTAGCCATAGTGTTGAGGGGATCCTTTTGGTACCCTCAGAATCCCATCTCTGCTTTTTGCGGATGATGTGGTCCTATTGGCTTTATCAGATTGTGATCTCCAGCTCTCACTGGAGCGGTTCACAGCAGAGTGTGAAGTGGTCGGGATGAGGATCAGTGCCTCCAAATCCCAGACCATGGTCTTGAAATGGAAAAGGGTAGGGTGCCTTCTCTGGGTCGGAGAAGAGGTCCTGCCCCAAGTGGAGGAGTTTAGGTATCTGGGGGACTTGTTCACAAATGAGGGAAGAATGGAGCGGGAGATTGATAGGCGGATTGGTGCTGCATCTGCAGTGATGCAGGCGCTGTACCGATCCGTTGTGGTGAAGCAATTTACTGGTCAGTCTACGTTCCAACCCTCATCTATGGTCTCAAGCTTTGGGTCGTGACCGAAAGAGCGAGATTGCGGATACAAGCAGCCAAATTGAGTTTCTTCCATAGGTTGTCTGGGCTCTCGCTTAGAGATAGGGTGAGAGACTCGGTCATCCGGGAGGGACTCAGAGCAGAGCCGCTGCTCCTACATGTTGAGAGGAGCCAGTTGAGGTGGCTCGGGCATCTGGTTATGATGCCTCCTGGACGCCTCCCTGGTGAGATGTTCCGGGCACGTCCCTATGGGAGGAGACCCAGAGGAAGACACAGGACACGCTGGAGGGTCTATGTTTCTCAGCTGGCCTGGGCACGCCTTGGGATTCCCCCAGATGAGCTGGCCCAAGTGGCTGGGGAGAGGGAAGTCTGGGTCTCTCTGCTTAGGCTGCTGCCCCCATGACCCGACCCCGGATAAACAGAAGAAAACGAACGGACTACAAATAAAATGCTAACTAAAAGCAGCAAAAGGCTAGCTAAGAATTTAAAATACAAAAAAATAGCTAAAAGCCAAAAATAAAAGGCTAACTAAAAGGTAGCAAATAGCTAGTTAAAAACTAAAGTGGCATAAGAAAACAAAGCAAGTATGCTGCAGTAAATTACAAAGAGAACATGTCTGAGAAATTGTAGCAATTTCAATTATTTCTTATGTTAAAAATATTTTAAATAAGTTAAATGTTTTGAAAAGTACAAAAGTTTCAAAAAGCAAAATTCATAGCACCTAATTCCTGAATTAACTAAACACTAATATACAGTAATAATGGCTAAATGGCAGAAAGAATGCAATAGTTAAATTGTAAATAACAACCAACCAAATAAAAAAAATAAAAAACACAATCATCCAAGTGCAGTGTCAGAATTCACTCAATGAAAAGAGAAGTCTACGTGGACAAACAAATAAAGAAAAACAATGTCTTATCTGAAACAATAATACAGTTGCACACCTGACATGACAGAGGGCTCTGAGCTTTCTGAATGCTCTTCCTCCTCCTCTTCCTCCTCCTCTCCACTTGCAGGAGGTTTGAGCCTCTCCAGCTCCAGCAGGGCGTTGTTGAGTCTCCTTGCCACTTCTGCCCTTTCCCTAGCCAGCTGCTCACACTGAAGTCCGAGTGTCACCTGAACCTCCTCCAGCTCGGAGCGGGGCACGCACTTTCTGAGTTCGCCCTCCAGCTCGGCCAGACGCTCCTGAAGCCGACGGACCTGATCTCCATTCCCAACTGTTCCTCCTTCTTTCCCCGATGACCTGCTCTCTGCCAGGGCTGCCTCCAGTTCAGTGACTTTGTCACGAAGCAGCTTCACAGTTTCTGACTCTCCTCTTTTGTCTTTCTGTTCCGTTTGCGCCGACTCTTTCTGGGCCAGAGCAGCCTGGGGTTCCTTCACTGTTCCTGTCAGCTGTTGGATTGTATCACTGTTCTGGTTGCTCTGATCGCCAGCCTCACCCTGTATCTTAGCAAGCTTCTCCTCTAACTCTGTCACCCTGGCTCTCAGCTGCTGCGCCTCCTGGCTCGCACCATCCTCTGCAGCTCCAGCAACTGTTGTGGCAACGTTGTCGTCACCACACTCCACAGAAAGCACCCCGAGGCGCATCTGCTCCTTTAGCTCCTCCAGTTCCAACTGGGAGGAGGCCAGCTGCTCCTTCAGTCCATGCAGCTTTTCTTCTAGAGCTTCTGTGCTCTCTGCATCTGCGCCTCCTTCCTGAGACTTCTCTTTGTCACTACAAAACAAAGCAAGCAGAGTAAATACACCTACCACCCTTAAGGGATTTAATAACTAACTGATTTAGCAAAGGTTTGCCTGTGTGAAATCACGCGCCAATGTGATATCACTCGCAAAGCTGATTTATTAATCATCTGGACCAAATGAGCAAAACAGCAGACACAATCTATTGAATGTGTTTGCCTTCATAAATATGCAGAATGCATGATGATTATATTGATGATATTATACACTCACCGGCCACTTTATTAGGTACACCTGTCCAACTGCTCGTTAACACTTAATTTCTAATCAGCCAAT
>JARVJO010000227.1:16461130-16487180 GCA_031762555.1 Cynodonichthys magdalenae | reverse complement strand
TATGGACCAAACTCTCTGAGGAATGCTTCCAGCACCTTGTTGAATCCATGCCACGAAGAATTGAGGCAGTTCTGAAGACAAAAGGGGGTCCAACCCGTTACTAGCATGGTGTACCTAATAAAGTGGCCGGTGAGTGTATACTGGTATGCGCAAAATACTGGTAGGAGAAAATGCTAATGTAATTTAGCATGTTTCTAAATTGCTCAGTGTAAACTTAACGTCCCAGGAGTTTAGGCCACTAGAAAACTATAAAGCTTGTCTTTGCTTTAATCATAAAAGCAAACAAATAAAAAAAAAATAGCCTTTTATCAATTTTGCTTTTGTTGTTTTTTAAATTTTGTTTTAAAACAAAAAAGTGAAGAACCACCTGATTACTTGTTTTTACTCATTTTATTTTGAAAGGAAAAAACAAAGAACAAACCATTCACAGATTATTCACAATTAATGTGAATGTGTTTTTCTTTGAACTCTTTAGGAGGAGGAAAAATCAGAGCTTATCTCTGCACTCACCTCTTCCCCTGACGATAATAAAGTCATAATATTACGAGAAAAAAAGTTGTATTAGAATAAGGTCATAGCAAAACTTTGAAACAACTATATGATAAACTGAAGGTGTGTTGCCATTAATGGCAACATTGACAGATTTAGTTGTCTTGTAATTTGGATGGAAGCATATTATTTTACACTAACAGTGACCAAAATATCATTGTGGACTACTTCATAAACACAGTGACATGCACAGCTGTCCACAGCAGGTGGGAAGAAAATGAGGAAAAAAGTCCGGAATGGAAAATTGACGTCATGTAAGATTACAACTTTATTCTCTTAATTAAAAAAAAATCTCTGTGTGGCCCCAACACTTCGTCATAGGACCTGTGACGCATGAATTGGTTGATGAATTATTCAAACTGTTTTTTTAATTCAATGTTACAGTATCTTACTGAAATTCAAGATAACTATGCAACAAAACTGTTCATAGAAAAAATACAAATGTAACTAATAAAACAAATGTTTTTGGTCAAGGCCAAAAAGAGGGACTCATGTGGCTCCACCAGGCTGTCGACTTGTAACACTGCATTTTCTTGAATTTAGATTGTTTTGCCTCCTCGTGACAGTCAGTAGCACACATTAAATCCCACACCCTTTTTGCACCTGTTATCATTTGTGCACGCAGTCTTAGTAAATCACGTGCAACACAACGCATCAATATTTTTTTGGTATTCAAATGCAATTTTGCGCTCGTTATCTGGAATTTTGATAAATGAGCCCTTATGTGTTTCAAATAAACAAACCAGCAAATCGTGTCCTGAAGTTACTTAGAAAAGTGAGCTAACTTGAAGTAAATCAAGAATAAATCTCTCTCACTTCTCAGACACTCCTGAAGCCTCCAGAGAAGCTTGAGCCTGGGATAAGCGTTCCTGTAGCGTTTCAAACTCTTTCCTCAGGGTCTCATACTGAACCATAGGGACTGAGTCCAAGCTGGGGGCCTGCATGTCTGTGTCATCTTTCTCAAACATCTCCAGCATCTAGACACAACATAGACAGACATGATGTCATCAAAGTAATCCTGGTATCTGGACACAGAATGAGTAGTACTCATTGAATAAATGTTTACAGTAGGTTACAAATCTGAATCAACTATGAATACTACAGCTGGCTTGTATTGAATTTCAATGAGGAAAGAGATAAACTGACCAACATTAAAGTGACACAATATGGTCTTGTCAGGCATATATCAAATTATTTTTTAAATTAAAAACCCCAACTTCTCTTTAAGTTTTAGTCTCACAAGTTTGACAATACCTGATGTAGCTTTTCTCAAGCTAAAATCTTACCTTTATGAGCAAAAAACCCAGTTTTGTCTTGTTTAACCTCACCTGCACTTTAAGAACAAGCTCAGAGTTCTGTGACGTTAGCTGCTCTATTTGCTTATGCAGCTCAGCAACTTGTCCCAGGTCTGCCGTGGCGGGAGAGGGGCCGTCTGAGTCCGTTTGGGAGGTGGCCTCTTCATGAGCAGGGGATGCTCTGGAGCGCTTCGAGAGCAGTTTCTCTAGAAGACAAATAAACCACAGTGAAAAGAAATCAGTGTACTGCCTGGTGAGGCTGATGCAACATTAGCAGAGACACACACGTAAGTGTGAGGTCTGTAAAAGTATTGCAAACCTGGGAACTCCAGCATTTCATCCATGTCCTCAGAGTCACTGGCCCCAATGACATGGGACCCCTTGAGCTCTTCAAGCAACTTGTCCCTCTCTGCCTCAGACTCTGCCAGCCGCTGCTTCAACTGGGACAACTGTTGCACACCAATGTAAAACAGTTATTCTAACTTCTCTTTATAAAAACAGAATATTTTCAAATCTGTAAGCATTAAACTAGCCTAAAGAAAATCTGTAGGAGACATAAGTTATGACACCTCCTCCAGGGCAGAGAGAGCACTTTGCTGCTGCTGCTCCAAGGCCTTGATCTTCTGAAGAAGGCGGCCCCTCTCAAGGCGCAGCCGTCGGATCTCCTCAAACACCTCCTCGTCCTCTGCCTAAAACCCCAAACAACCCAAATATCAAACTGGGAATACATTTTATGTGATGTGACAAGGAAAAAGAAAAACATACTTATAACACTAACCTGGGCCGATTGCTGGGTTTCTTGCGGCAGCGGTGAAGGAGACTTTGATTTTGCAAGCACAGGGGATGGGACAGGAGGAGCTGGACTCGGAGACTTAGCAGACGGTTGTGAATCCTGGATCTTTATGATTATAAAAAAGTTAATAAAAAGTGTCATTTAATCACAGACGCAACTTGAAGGGAATAACTACAATTAATGGTGGCTGAGAATGTGGCAAAACGTTTTTCTTTCTTTCATGTTATTTCAACTAAAACACCAACGTATCATTTGTATTATTTAACACATGTATCCACCTTATTTTCGAACGTCAAAGTAAATATGGGTGCAACTTCCGTTTTGTTTCATTTTTGTGCAGCACTTCAGTTTCACTGCTTTCCTGGGCTAACTAATAGCAGCTTAACTAAATGGGGACCCTCACTCAGACTATTTTTAGAACATAAGTCACATGACTATGTCCACTCAACATTGGTGTGCTTACAAACTCTCGTAGCAGCGCTGATTTAGTTGTGTTTAAACTTAAATAAATTTGGAAAAACAGCATCAAATTCCACCAGGAGGACCACAAAATATTGTGCTAGGGTTCCTATAACAGTGACTAAGGATACAGCCATCATTCTCATGTAGAAGGAGTATTTTTTGTCATTTTTACCAAGCTAAGATGCTAGCTAACAGCTGGATATGAGCGAAGGGACGAACCAAATTTGGCTGGAAAAAGTGTGACCATGGACTTAACGTCTGCTCCAAACATTTTATCGGAGTTAAAAGATCAACACTGGACAACCTAGATCTGATTTCTGGTTCTAGGTATTATAATCCTTACAATGTTTTTGCTGTAGTCTACTAGCTTTACTTGTAGCATCTATGCTAGCCTCATGTATAGTGCTCTACTGCAGTCAGTCACACATGCGGTGATAATAAAAAGTTCTAAACAAAACATCACCATTAAGATGCTTTAACAATGCGGAAGCGATGACTTGAGTGATAAAAATACACATCAAGACACACATGATAGATGTGGCATGTTAAGCTATAAAACACCAGTAAATACACCAACCTTTAAACAATTCCACTCGCTTTCCAAGTCTTGAATACCTCGACTCTCCAGCCAACCTTTCAAAATAATTTTCCTGTGATTCCTGAAGTTGGACATGTTGAAATTTACTCTAGGAACGTCTTTTTCTGTTACGGTATTAACACTGACTCTTAGTAGAATCCACTCCGATTGTCCGATCATTTGAGAGAGCTGATATATAATGATATACGTGACAACACGAGTGAAGGTCCCCGTTGGTGAACTATGTTGTGGGAACATTTCCAAAAACTGCTGAACAATCGAAGTGGCAAGTCAGTGGGAGAATGATATAAAAACATGGCCTCACATAAAGAATATTTTTAACTATTCTGTTGTCATTTGGTGCGGCTGCGTCTACAGTGTGCAATTACAAAAGTACAGAGGTGTACCAGTAAGTCCACAGTGGAAAAGTTGGCAAGGTATTAAACAATAACAGTATTGATGACTTGGTATTCATGAAGGCTGATGTCCAACCAAGCCAAAGCAAGTCTGATGTTCACTCTGCATGGACCCTCATTACATTAACCGGTACTACTGAGACGGCTGGGTGCTCCTGTGTTGCAGGTCAGGGGAAGTCCTGCAGTCACGCAGCTGCAGAATTATGGAAGGTAGGCTAATAGAAATCGTTTGTTTCTATGTAACTCCAACATCAAGGACTTTAATGCATTAAAAATAGAAAATACGGAGAAAAGTTAGTTATCAAGCCAGTGACTTAAAGTGCCGGCCCGAAAGTCTCATACAAAAAAATTAATGTACGTCCATGAAAAATAAGTTGGATACATTTTGTGTTAAAGTTGTAAAGTTTGTTGGTTATGCTGTAAGGTTGTGCATATGGTGAAACAAAAAATGCCTCCCATCCACTGCTGTGATTCTTACAGTACCTGGAGTGGAGAGCGTGGCGGCGGTGGAGCTTTCCGCTTGCGGGGGGTAGTCCCCCCTTGCATTGATGAGGCGCCTGAAGGGGTTTGAATGGGCTGCGTGGGGGTGAAAGGGGGATCACTGACAAGCAGAGCTCAAGCTCAACTTAAATAGGAAAAAAAATGGAGGAAACCCAGATAAGACAAGAGGTCAGCAACAAAGAGGAGAGAAAGCCAAGAGTATGAAAGCAGCACACAAAAACAATGAGCTCATATTGGAAAACATGCACAATATGATGGGCTGAAGTGAGTCATGATCTCACTGATGGAGGGAGCGATGCAACGTACTGTTTTCAACATTACCTCGTCACATGTGCCCTCTGAAGCTTTGTGGGAGGTGGGATGAAGAAGAGATACATTAAAGGTCTTCAGATTGCAGGAACATGTAAACCCAATTACACACGAACTAATATATCCAGGCTTCACGTGTGCACCAAATCCTCTCTTTTATCAACATGTTTTTGTGTTCAGGCCAGCGGCACATCTGTTTTTCATATATCAGCAGAGTCTTTGTTGGGAGATAAAAGTGAAATGAGCCTCTTGTGTCCTTTTTTTTTTCCGAAACCTTGCTGAACACACACCCAGCTGTTCTTCTGAATCACTTTCTCCTCATAAAGTCACTTCCTGGGGGAGCAGCATGAAGCACAGCTACAATCAATAGCTACATGTCAGGGCAGCTTCACATGAAAAACATGTCTTCAAGAGTCGCTTCATGGATTCATTCACAAAACTTAACTAGATATATTTTTTTATAGAGAAGTATCAAATGCTCATTGAGGAAATGAATGTAAGACAAAAGCTAAGACTGAGTACCTGGAGGTACTCCATCCTGTAGCATTTGAATGATGTGCTGGTTGCCTGTAGTTGCGCTGTAGTCGGCAGCATTGTGACCGAGGGAGTCAACCAGCTGTGTGCTGGCTCCGCCTCTCAGGAGAGCCTCTATGGTCTCAGCACTGTCACTCTCACAGGCCAGCATCAGAGCAGACCTGTCACTCAAGATACAACATTGGAGAACAGGGTCATACAACATCACTTACAATGGGAAAACCAATGCAAGTTATAAGTATTATACAAGGTTTTTTTTTTGTTTCTTTTTGCTTTTGTACCCCATGTAAGCACTCATCAGAGCTCACTTCGCAAAAAGCGAGGTACAGTTTCAGCATTGGATTGCTGGTTTATACGATAGAAAATAGAAAGGCCTTAATTGATTTTAAAATGCAGCAAGAGTAGGTTTGGTCATTTTTGTTGTTATGCAGAAGACAGATTTCTCATTAGTGTCTCCAAGCTGCTGTCTAGAGACAAATTGAAATCTGGTGCTCGCAGCTGGAGCTTCTGACCCACATCCCTCCAAATCTCTCCCAGATACTCCCATCTGTTGAAATGTTTTATGGGAATCCTTCTGCACCTCGACCCGGACCAGGAATGAGCAACTTAAATGATAGAAGGGGAAGTCACTCGCAGGTCGGATGAGGCCCACCGACTGCCAGTTGCCCATCCCCGACCTAGACTAAAAGAATAATTCCATTTATTTTTTCCAATAAAGTCTGTCCACTTGTCTGATGGTTCCTGCTCAGTACTGAGCTGGACTGGTGATTCACACTGCAGTTCAGTACCTGCCTTGGTTGTCCTGTATGTTTGCATTGGCACCTCGACCCAACAGAAAGGTACACAGCTCCACCCTGCTCATCTGTGCCGCTAAGATCAGTGACGTGGCCCCTTCCTGAAAAAGATACATCATCCAAACATCGTGTAGCACCTTCTGTTCCCTTCACTCAGTGATACTGCAACAACCATCAAACCTACACTGTCCTGGGTGTCCAGGTTGGCCTTAAAGTCCCACAGGGTTTCTGTGCACGACAAGCAACCACTGATTGCTTCAGGATTAAATCGAAACCAAAGTTAGAAAGATTTACATCAACTGTGTACCACATTTCTTAACACTACGTTTTTTAAAGATTAAAGTATAAGTTTGGTATTACTGACTGATCAGATCATTGAGTTGTTGTTCTGTACCTGCATGATGAAGTGGTGTCCTACCAATTCTGTCTGTACCATCTACTTCCAACCTCTCCTGTTAGAGATGTAACGCCAAAAATATTCTATTTATCTTGTTTTAGAAATGATTTAGAGACTTTATTGATATCATCTCTGTTAATCTACCTGCAACAGTCTCTTTAAACACTCTGACTGGCCATTTTTGGCAGCGAGGTGAAGGGCGCTGAGGCCTAGAGTCATTCAGGTAGAAAGAGAAGATTAAAAACAAAACATGACACAGGCTATTCTTAGCTTACAAAATGATTTTTTTTTTCATTATCAAATGTCGTACCAGCCCCATCAGTGGCGCTGAGGTCTGCTCCATTAGAGATGATTACCTCCAGGCAATCCAATCGGCCTTTGGATGCAGAGAGGTGGAACCTGTCAGATGGAACAAAGTTAATACAAACTGTAAAATAGTTAGCTGATAATTACAGGCCTGCTTTAAGGTTGTTCAATTCATACTTCATTAGTCATATTATTTTTAAATTCAAAAGAAAAGCATCAATGTTCATCACATTTTTGGATTGTTCTCATGTCTCTCAGGGTCTAGAGCAGCGGTCTTCAACCCTGGTTCTTGAGGGCTGCTAACCTTCATGTTTTAGTCGTTTCAATGCTCTTCAGCAGGTCTTCAAGACTGTTCTTCACTCAATCATTCAATTCAAGTGTGTCAAAACAGAGAAAATATTAAACATGTAGGATAGTGGCCCTCAAGGACCAATATTGAGAACCATTGGTCAGAAGTTTCTTTCTATCTGTCTGACTGTCTGTCAAGCACATCCTATATGTTTGATTGGTTTTTTCCAAGTGTCTGACAAGATCAGACACTTAATAGTTGATAATATTCAGTTTTTGTAATTTTGTATGTGAATTGCTAAGACTCAGAGGTGCATTTTTTAGAAGAAAATAGGGCTGTGTATTAGGAAAAAAACTGATGACATGACAAATATCACAACACAGGAGTGATAATATGATATATTGTGATACTGTAAGCAAGGCAATATATCACCATTGTTTTCAACTAAAGAGTCTAATAAATAAAACTCAGTATAAAGAGCACACCATGTATTAAATGCATAACATCTGATCTTACCCTCAATTAAAAATAGATACAGTGCTTTTGAGAATCAATACAGTATTAGGAAATAAAATATCGCATTATATCAGTGTATTAATTTAAGTAACAAAACTAACCCATTACAATATACGCAGCTCAAATTACTAAAACTAAAAGTGATAATTCATTTGCAAAAAATATTTGTATACAAGAACAAAATAGCTTTTAGAGCTATTAGATCAACTCACGCTGACTTGCCCTCAGCATCCAACTTGGTGGGACAGAGACCTTTTTTGACAATAAGTGCAGAAACTTTGTTGGGTTCATTCTGTTCCACGGCCTGCAGGAGTCTCTCATCACTCTTGCTCCACTCCTGACTCTGAGGGGTCAAAGGCAACGAACAGGTCACTACTGTCTTAGTGAAACTAGAAAACATACTGCAGATGAACAAACAGCTAGTTTTGATGACCGGTTCAGAGATACAATATGTGCATGCAATTTATCACACAAAGAAACTTTTAAATTAGATCTGAGAGAAACGCAAATGAAATCTAAAAAAGATTTGTTATTTCTGTTTTTGTTTTTTTGTTTTTTAAACAGAAACAGAGAATACCTACTGGCAGTGGCAGAAGACTAAGACAAGGACAAAACCGCTTCATCAGGCTAAAAACAGGCTGCTGAGGATCCATACTGCTAGCAGGGCATCAAACACAGCTAAATACTGACAGAGTGTGCAAAAGCACCACTGTGGGTCCTACCTGACACTAAAGCCACCTGGCCATCTCGGGTCATTTAGAGAAATCAAAGGAAGATAACCTTGAAGTCAGACGAACACTTGCTGTCTTTAAATCCTACAACTCAAAATCACTCACCGCACAAATGATAAACTGTGACACAGACACACACACGTCAGTGCAGTTACGTCCCTATACACACCATCTCCTGTCCACATTTACATCAGCATCCTGTCGCCCTGCTCCAGCTGCTTGCTATGACACTGTTGGTTTTTTATCCAGCAACAGCTCTCCCTCCTCTCTTCTCACTGCCCTCGTTTCCTTAACCTAATAGTTCCCCTGCTGTGGTGAGTTACCTTCTTCTCCCCGTTAGTTTTTGTCAAGTCCCGCACAGAATGCACCCTCCCCTCCTCCCACCCTCCCTGCAGCACTGTAGATTTGTTTCTCTGCAGCTCCAGAATGAGGACTCAGCAAAAAGAAGCTGCCCTGCTGGTTTTGGATGGCAGAAGGGAACATGCTGAGGTAGTTTGTCCGTCTGTCAGCCATTAAGTGAAACTACTGGGCATCATCAAAGCATATCTTTTGTGTTACTAGAGGTGATTACTAGATTTGATTCATGGAAAGCGTCATCCAAGTATCTTAAATCATACATTAATTTAGGAGAAACTTCTTTATAGTTAAACACATCGTTTAAACTTATAAGGAAAACATAGGCAGAATAATCCATTTTTCTTTCTGTCATCTATTGTTTACATTCAATGCAGCCCCACAGTGGCAAAAAGATGACAGAGGGGAAGTAGGATTTCTTTGTGTGCCTGAGTCAGTTTATGCATGTGAATAATTAAAGGCTACCTGAGATCACTGGTTATCGCAGCAGGCTGGAGACAGACCTGCTCTCCTTCTGTTTAGTGACACTAAATCCTGGTCCCCTTTCCCCACCACCCCACCCATCCAACCCAACTCATACAACAGAAAGCTAAGTGGAACATTGTACAAGTGATTACTTTGAGATGAAACAAAACTTGCTTGTATATAAAGTAAAGCGGATAAAATACCACCATGACTTGTAAAAAAAAAAAACTCTTACCTCGTTCTTTTTAAATTTTGCCTTTAGACTTTTCATAATGGCTTATTGCTGCAATAAACAAAATGAAAAACAAAAGTATTTCATTAGAAGCTTCCTTGTCATTTAGTGGCTTTTACTGTAAGTGGATTTTAATGATTCGCTGATCAGCTTTATCAAACCCTCTAAAACTTATTATTTAATGCCTAAATGGTCAGATTCCCCCAGGTGCTCAGTAATCTTGTGGTCAGTCACAGGCTTAGTGGAGCATCTACTGGGAACTGTAAAGTGCCTTTATATAAGTCCTCTCTGGGACAAACAGCTTTTTCTTTACAATGGATTAACTAGAGGAATTCCCTGCAGAATTTAAAAGTTTTTATCTTATTACTAATTTATGTTTGTTTTGTATTGCCTGGGATTTATAAGTGTTGTGTTTTAAAATTTTTTTATTCTGAGCTGTAGCTGCTTTGTATTTTTGCCCGACAAAAAGGCACATTTGAGTTAATGCAAATTAGCTTAGTCTATAAATGCAATAAATTAAGAATAAACTGGTCTAAACGACATGAGGCTGTCTATATTTCAAATAACATTACCACCAGGACTAAATAATAGACAATAATACAGTATCTGTATTAAAAATGCAGCTACATCGTCCATTGAAAAACGTGCCGCCTACCTGTGGAGGTCTATCCAGGTCCAGGTGCTGATTCTGTTCTGTAAGCAGTTCGCAGTAAAATACTGAAGTCACTGCTGTCTGGCGGATATTGGCACTGCTCCCGCCTTAATCCCAAATCAACCAATCAAAAGAGCGCATAACTCCGGACCAGCGTTTGATTGGCGGTGATGAATGGGATATCTGTCGCGTGTGTTTTAAGATAAGTTAATAGGGACGAGTTTGTCGTTGTTTTAAAATAAACTTAGGGCTGTGACTATAGAAGAAAAAAACGTAAAACTCAGCGTGTGTTTCCAGATTCTTTATTTCACGTTTTAACTCGAACAGAGGATGGAAAAGTTATTTTTTGGCACTTGCTGAAACGTCACAGGGAGTTCCACCAATGGCGACACGGAAGCAGCTGGACCCGGAAGTACACGTATTAAAACTAGTTTGAAATTTCCTAAACAATAGTGCACTTATCAGAGCAGAACAGCAATATTTAGTGGTGAAAAGTAAATTGTTAAACATTATAGTTTTAAAAACTGCTTTGATTTACCGGTAGTTTTGATTTTTCGTTTTATGATACGTTTATTTTTTTTTTAGTCTGACCATTTAAATATGACTCTTAATAATAAAACA
This sequence comes from Cynodonichthys magdalenae, assembly GCA_031762555.1. NCBI lineage: Eukaryota > Metazoa > Chordata > Actinopteri > Cyprinodontiformes > Rivulidae > Cynodonichthys > Cynodonichthys magdalenae. Next base: position 16,476,387 of record JARVJO010000227.1, on the reverse strand, counting down.
AGAGTACAGTTAGGACCTTTTCTTCAGACTCCTTTTTTTCAGATTCAAAAATGTCTGTGAGGAGAGTGGCAAACACCTCACTCAAATAGAAATTTGGTCACTCTAAATATTTTTTTACAGTCTTGAATTTGTAACAAATATCACAAAAATGAGCTTTTTACACAAAATGGGTCTTTGTTTTGCCTGTGTCCTTCTTCTGCTTTTGAGCCCAACATGTAAAATACGTGTGCTTGCATCATTTTTCATTTTTTTCAGCGCTTGCTCACACTGAATTATTGATATGAATATGGTTTGGTGAGTTGTGACTTGACAACATGACTGCGCCCTCTGAATTTTGTCAATTAGGTCCAACTCTTTTGTTGACAGAAACAAGAATATGGACTGTTTCTTGTGCCTTGTGGTCATGAAATGCCTGCTTAATTACTGACAGAAGACTTAGCAGAGACACGTGCAACTGATTGTGCAAGTTACCATCAACAATTTGCTTGAGCACATGAAGCAGTTCTGTTTATAACAGCACTGGTTCTCAACAAGTCCTTTTAAAATCCAGGTTTATTCACAGTTCTGTACAGTCTAAATCAAGGGTGTCCAAATCTGGTCCAAGGGCTGTTATCCTGCATGTTTTACTTGTTTCTCTGCTTCAACAGACCTGATTTGGTGATTGGATTACCTCTTCAAGTTCTACAGAAGCCTGCTAATCACTCACTTATTCATATCAGGTGTGCTGAAGCAGAGAAACCTGCAAAACATGCAGGATAGTGGCCCTCCAGGACCAGGATTTGACATCCCTCATCTAAATCATCACAATTATAAAATAGTCAGTTCTAAACAAATGTTTAGATAAGGAACCAAACAAATGAAATCAAATTTAGGTTTTAAGGGAAACAACAGGAAACTCAGTCAATCAAATGAGAATCACATCTGTGAAGGACTCATGCAGTACACACAAACCACCAAATGAGGGCAGTCAATACAAAGCAGATGAAATACAGCAATCAATTATTTCTACATCAGGTTTGTCTTTAAGCTCTGTCTTTGAGCTCCTAAAATGATTATATTTAAACCTGTGGCTTGTGTGCAGTGCACATGAATGTTTAGATCTGCTGAACTACAATAAAACATTTTCACAAATGATGCTGGGAAACAATGTTAGAATGAAGCCGAAAAAAATTGGAGAAAATATCACATCCATATTTAGCATCTTGTAATGAGACAGTGGTGCTCTAAAAAAATCCCAAAACTTCTTGTTCTTTTTACTCTTTTTTTCTCTGCCTTTTTTTTAAGTTTAATTAATTTTTGCAGCTCTTACGCAACTGTTTTCTTTCCATCACAAAAACACTGAATGGCTGTAAATCTATCATTGTCAGCATATTTGTCTTTTATTGTCTCTCATTGAGAAATCCCTCCCTTCGTTCCACATCTTCACATGTCCTCCTCAGCTTTCCCCATTTTTCGTCTCTCATTTTCCCTTTAATATTTTCAGTCTCTGATTCCATAAAGTTCTGATTCTTGCATTGGATGGGTCGGACACTCAAATTAAATGCAAACTGAGCACCCTGGGGGGTTTACAAGGAGGTGTTAGATCAGGAGCATCAAACTCGTTTTTTATCTAGTGCCATATATTTTATATTATGCTATACTTTATTTCATGAAAAAAATGCACTGAAAAGTACTACGTGACTGACTAATCATGAAATAAATATTACAGAAATACCATTAAAAGTAAAAGTAAGAGAATTTTACTCACTGTTGAGTTGTGGTGAGTAGCTGCCATCTTGAATTCTGAACTCTACCACTTTCCAACAAGAAATTCCCACTGGAGGGGGCATTCCAGTTTAAATTTACAACTTGTAAGTGGGAAATTCCCACTTCCCAGTACAACTGCACTACAGCAAAAGTAGTTGGTGTAAATGCAGTAAAATGAAGATTTTACAGAGTCAGTTTTGGTTGGCTGCCAACTATTTTGAACTCTGTGCACCTCCACCCAGTGGGGGCATGCTGTCATTTTGTGGGTAAAATGATTGACATGCTTTAGCGGAGATGTAGCTTCTGGTCAATGGTGGCTTTAAAGCAGAATACACTTATTTTAAGACATTAATACATCTTTGAAGTTATTGCTGACTACATAAAATGTCATGGCTGGCCACATTTGGCCCAGGGGCCTTGAGTTTGGCACATGTCAGATTAAACAGAAGATAAAGGGGAAGTGTGTTTCTGAAAAAAGGGGAGGAGATTAAAAAAAGGAGATGCTGCTACATTCAAATGAATCAAAACTGTCAATGGCGGCTGCTGCAGGGGGATGGTATTTGTTGGCAAATTTAAAAGAGATGCCATCTGTTTTTAAAAGCCTATTCATTAGGGATGTGAGATGGGAATAACTGCTCACTTGTTGGGAACAAAAACTGTTTTTTTTATCATAAAAGTCTTTATCAACCTAATGATTCTTATTAAATATTGTTTGATATAGGAATTGAGAAATAAGGAAGTGAGGGAAGGAAACAACAGGTCTAAAAAGTCCAAAGATTTGTAACTGTTCAGCTTTTTCAAAGAGAACATCTTTATTTGCCCATGTCGTGATATTGATTCTTTCCTGTTAGATTCACTAAAGCAGGAAAATCAGAGGCATTGTACAGCCAGTCTTTCATTTCTTGAGCACATCATCTTTGGATTCCAGTTTTTCATCTCCTTTAGGTCTGGATGGAGCCAGTGCTGGTTGAACGCAGGCAGGATGGATGGAGAAGATGTCTGGATGGGATCATGTTAGTGGTTGTGATGATGATGATGGTGGGATTCTATCTGGATGACCTCATCCAGTTACCCAGCCCCTGGGAGAAAGTGAGCTCACAAGAGTCATAAAAAAGGCATTTACAGTCTTTCGGCAGACTTATGGGCCTTACTCAGTGTAGCGTACGATCCAATTAAGAAGGCTGGACAAAGGGTAATGTGACATCTGTCAGAGGATGACACACGCAGTGGGATCAAACCCAGATCTTTAAAAAATAAAAATCAGATTGGACAAGTCTGTGTTTGTGCCTTGTTGAATTATCGGATGTATTTTAGAGTTGCCCTAAGATAATAAAAAAATGACTCGAGCTAAAACAAGAAGAAACTCTCCTGCGATGTCATGCAAATAAATAATGTGCATCTCTGAAGCGTGTTTCTGCGAGCAGACTTTTCCACTTGCATTTTCTGTGTGTGGAAGAGTTTTTTTTTTTTTTTTTTTTCTTCGTTTCTTGTTGCATCCTGTTTGATGTGCAGACATCTGAATGGATGAACGCTCGGCTGGTCGCCAATGGGAACAGGAGGATATTCCTCTTGGGGGGAGAGATGAAGCCCCGCCCCTTTAATCGCTTGGCTGGAGTTGGGTTTTCTCTCTCGGAGCTGTTGTCGCGCGCTCTCCTCCTCACGCGCACATTTTCACTCTCCGGGTTGGAGGAGGAGGAGGAACTCTTTAGTGCGCTCGTGCTTCTGCCGAAAAAGAAATAAATCTCTTTTTACATGTATTTTTTTAAATATAAATTTCACAGAGCAATACAGCGATATTTACCCGCTTATCTGTTTCGTTTTATCGGCAGCAACATGAAGAAACGAGGAATTTTACGTTTAAAGTGAGGAATCGCTTTGGTGAGTGATCGTGTTGTGGTCTTTAAATCCAGGGGTTTTCGTGATTTTATCGTTTAAGTTTAAGCAACATTATTTTTCCGACTTATTTAAACAGCCCCTTTAAGTATATTTAGGAGTAAAATAGTTTTCCTTTATGTAAAATTAAAAATAAAAAGTTGAGGATTCCACATCACTGTTCTACAGTCGTTGTATATTAACTTTGACATCACGTGCTAACATTTGACTTTTATTGCAGGGGTGTGAATTGTAATGGAAGCCTTTGGGCAAAGTCCAGTTGCCAGACTTTATTGCTGTGTGACTGAAACAAAAGGAGCGAGTAAAACCCAGCTGTCTCTGTTGGTTAATGTTACATGGAAGCATTGAGGGTCTATAATTAGAAAAGCAACAGTCTGGTCCAGATGTTATGTTTAAAAAATGTGACCTGATGATTATTTTTGTTTTGATTTTTTAAAGTCCAAATGTCTTGCATCTTTATTAGACACAATGTCGAGCAATAATCATGTTTCCCTGTTTGACCCTCCTGCAGCCTTCTGCCCTCTCTTCACCACTTCATCACATTTGGAAGCTAAACAGTGATGGCCAAGTGGCTCAAGGACTACCTGAGCTTTGGCAGGAAGGTTCCCCCGCAGCCCCCCACGCCAGACTACACAGAGAGCGAGATCCTCAAAGCGTACCGGCTCCAGAGGGACCTCGATTTTGAAGATCCCTACGAGGATGTGGAAAATAGATCCAGAGGGGAGTCGGGGAATTTCGACCCTGCCACGCCAGTTTACAGCTCTCCCATGAAGTCATCCAACGTGGATGTGAAGTCCCCTAAACACAGACTGATCAAAGTGGACTCCCAGGAACTTGGACGCACAAAGATCCTCCTCAGTGCCATCTCGTTGGAAGATCAAAAAGAGCCCGTAAGAACTAATTCTTTATAAGTGCGTGAAGAACAAAGGAGATGATGTCAAATAAGATGTTTCTCCTGTTAAGTGGAGTGGGTTGGAGTGATAAAGAGAAGCCTGCATCTCTAATCTAATTTTCACCTCTGTGACAGGTTTATTGATGAAACTCTCTTAGCAGCTGAGCAGTAATGTGTGTGTCAAAAAAATGTATATAGTTTACATAAATCACATAACATTTTACGCACAACATAAATTTAGAGGTGGGGGCAGGAAGAAAATAGATGGCTTGAGCAGACTGTTGAGTTGGACACAGTCCCTTGGGTTTATGTCCATCTATAAATAATAAATGGGGTTTGGTTTTGCACGCTGAGAGAGGGACCCTCGCACGGGCACATGTTGGAGGGGCCCCATTTATTTCCCCCCGTGCTGGTATGTCACAGGGAGGTGTAATTTATACTGCTGGTGCTGTTTGTGTCATCAGAACTCTTCTACGTTGTGCATTCAAAAGCGAGAAAAAATAGCGCGGCAGATGAAGCAAAGACGTTACAAGGACATCATCTACATATTAGCTCGGCTCAGACTTGCTGATTAAGTTGGGGAGGATCTCAGGATTTTTGTCAGAGCAGCTAAATCCATAAACCCACTCATGGAAAAGTGTGAAAGTCTCAATTGAAGTCATAGTCTTAACTGAAGTCAATAACACCCCTCTCTGCCCTTCTTCCCTTTTGCACTCATTAATTTCCCATGGTCTGTGGGAACTTTCTAATTAACATAAGATTCTCATGCATCAATAGATAACCTGTTAGAGAAACAACGAGAGATTTAGGATGTAATTTTGGGAAGGCCTGAACGGATGTTTTAGGAAGTGGGTCTTTCTTCAGTCATTGTCTTTGTGAGTGAAGAGTAGAGGCAAAAGGATAAACATGTTTCTAGACCCGCCCGCACATGTTTGTATATGCATGTGTTTGTGGGACCATATGGTTTCCTTCGTGACTGTCACCGTGCCAGATGACCACTGTTTTCCTCCTGCGCTCGAACAGAGAAACAAATGTTACTCACTCGATATCTCCCTCTTTTTTTTTATCTGCGTCCACACCTCCTGCTGCCAAAAAAACAGGTCATCATCAGTCAGAGTGAATTCTTCTTTACCGCAGATTGCTTTGACAAAAAAAAACAAAAAACATCCAGCAAAGGTTTTAAATACTGAATACACATTAGTAGTTTTGTAGTGTAAAATACAGAGGTGTAAAATGGTTCATTATTCTCTTTTTTAGTCTGCCAGCAAATATTTATTTGTGCAGTAGATATCTTTATATTCTGTTTGGGTCATATTTTTCTATCCGTTCAATTTTCTCCTATTTTCTATTATGTTTTCTGAACTTTTAAGTATTGGCAACGGAACAAACATAAGGTCAGGACTTACCAACTACAATTTGGTGGTCTTCATTCTCCTCTGGCTCCAAAATGTAAGGTTGGATGGACAAGTTTTTCCTTGTTGACATCTTTTAATTCATTTGTAAATAAAAAGCATTGCAGTTCCACTTTATATAGACCCCAACTGAATGATTTAAATGTGAATAAGAACAATTTAAAAGCATGATATGTCTCCTTTAACTTGCAGACTAAGCTGGGTTAATTTTAAAGTAAATGTAATCCCATTGAAATTCTGGAAATCCTATTACATGTGTTTGCAAGAACAAAGTACATTTTTATAACATTTTGTATGAATTAAACCGAGTCAGCTTTTTCTACTATATCTGAAGTCGACTTTCCAGTTTATAATGCGCTCACTTCATGTGTGGGTTTGTGTTTCTGTCCTTCAGGTGGTGCCATCAGCTCCGTTGGCAGGGGACACAGATTACTCGGACCCATTTGACGCTCGACTAGAACACAGAGCAGATCCAGATCTTGGACCTGTTTCCTGTGAGAATAACGGCTACATGGAACCATACGAAGCACAAAGGGTCATAACAGGTCAGTGGACTCATAAAGGCGGAGCAGCTTATCGTTGGATGGATTTTTAGAAAATTAGCTGGTTAAAGCCTGGTTCACACGGCAAGGAAATTATGCAGAGTTTTGGCCCAATTTCGGCCTTCCAAAAATCTTAAGGATGCTTCGATTATTATGATTTTATTTTTTATTTTATAAACTGTATTGATCCCCTGATGGGGAAATGAAGTCTCTGCATTTAACCCATCACACACGTGAACACGTGTGTAGCAGTGGGCTGCCAATTACAGCGCCTGGGGAGCAGCTGACGGGGTTAAGGGCCTTGCTCAAGGGCCCAAAGTGGGGCTGGTTGGTCCGGTAGCCATTTAAATGGCTCTAAAGATAAACTGATGAAATATTCCTGCCATGTGTGGTGTGTTAAGGATGAGCTAGTCAGCTCAGAAGCAGGTCAGAACTGCTCTGGTCTCAAAGTTTGAATATTCAACCAGATATCTCAGCGTGTGTGGTGTCCCCCTGAGAATAAACAAGCATGCAGCCTGTTGAATGAGACGTGTAGCCAATCAGAAAGTGAGGTGATGCAAACATGGAGGGGAATCCAAAATACAGAAGACAAAACAACTGCCATGGCACACCTGAAAGCCCGGTGGATGTCAACGTAATCAATTTTCTCCGTTAGTCCACAAATTATCATTATTGCTTCTTCCTCGTCAGCCATGTTTGTTTACTCTAAACTCACGTTTGATCTCGAGAGGTTTCACAAGGTTTCCCGTCTGACATCTGTGTGTGTGTGGTGTGTTGTTTGCCGTGTGGCTGTACACCACACACTGTAGGACCAAACCTGTTACATTTGTAATTTTTTTATCATCATGTGTGGGATCTCTCAGGTTTTGTTCAACCAACAATTTTGAAATCCCGCCATGTGGACCAGGCATAAGACACAGAAATTCTGCTGGATTTGTTTTTTTTTTTACATTTCTTTCTGTGTTTTTGCACCCCTTTTTTTTCTGAATTTGTGATGTTGCTTTAGTTAAAATATAATAACCGTGATTAGATTAACCAACGCAACATAAGTCATTTTGGTGAGAACAGCAGAGTTCTTACCCTGAGTGGCAGAACCAGAACCAAACTAACTTTTGAAAATAATGTGTAAGGAAATTTTTTGAAGTGGTTATTAGGACAAGGCATGTCTGTGCATGAGCATTGATGATTATCTAGAACAGTAATATCAACTATTTTCACCTCTGGACTGTGGACCAAACACTAGAACATTTTTACAGCCACCAGAACAGACAAATAGAGGATCAATGAAATATTGGTAGAATCTGACAGCATGTTTATTGAATAAGAACTGCTCACTAAATTTTTAATGCCACAATCTCATCACATTCCATACAACCCCTTTAAAAGTTAGCTGAAAACGTCTCAGTAACATGAGGATTAAGTGGTTTGAATAGGTGAGATTAAGTGGATCATGTTGAATTCAGACCTCCGACTTGGAAGTCAAAAATTATATTGGATTTCAGGTATATTGAATCATGAATAAAATATAGATCTGTAATATGAAGTAATGTAACTGGTCTCTGCTGTGTCAGCAGTTCTTTTGATGAGCAACACAATTTAATTTAATCTCTCTTTAATCTGCTCTTTTTCTTTCTACAGTGATGTTTTTGCTGTCTTCAGAGAATATTGACCCAAATGTGCTTTAATTTTAAGTTATTGAAGTATTTTTTTTAGTAAACAGATTACTTGGAAATGCTGTGACAGTCCTGTCGTTGGAGTTTTTGTTCACCCCAGCTGAGCTATCAGTGGCGTGATGTGTTCATTCACTGACGGTGTTGCCCCCCCCTACAAATTGCTCTCACGTTCTCTTGCACACAACCAACATTTTCCATTGCTCTCTCTCCTCCTATAACATTTTTGTCTTACACCCCCCCAACACGCACTCCCTCTCTTCCTGGTCTGTCTCAGCCATTTAGTGTAAAGGCTTGCCCTCTCCTCTTCCTCCCTGCCCATATCTTTCCTCATCTTGAGGGCTCTCCCCTGCCCCAAGGGAAGTGACTGTCTTTTAAATCTGTGCTTTAGTAAAGTCTACACTATAGTCTGTCCTGTTCACATTGGTGATGGCCAGGGGCGGGCTGGGTTTAAAATTCGGCCCCGGAGCTTGGTTTAGAGAGGCCTTTTTTATCTAATGGCACGACGGATGCAAGCAGAAACATTTTAACACTGATGCATTATTTGTAGGATTAAAACACTGTTTTTTCAACAATCAACTACAACAATCAGCTTATCTTAAATATCAAAGCAAATACTTGGAAACAAAAAACAACCTCAAAAGATATTAAAACCTAAAATACCCCAACATATCCATCCATCCATCCATCTTTCTCTGTATCTTGTGCTGCTTTATCAGCATTAAAAGAAAATCAGTAATAATGAAGATTAGAAAAAGCTCATTAACGGGAAATTAAATCAGATGTCTAATTCAGAAAGCCACTAACATAACTTGCAGAGGTTAGATATAGGCTGAATGTTTCTGTGTGACTAGAGTAGCCTCTTAAGACCACAGCATTTTAGTCCTAACCTAGTTTTTGTCCACACCAACAACATAAAAAAATCAATAATTTCTCCTCAAACATATACTTTCACTTTCTCCTGAAAGATCTGATGATTTTTTTCTTTATCCAGAGAGGGTCTTCTGTGATTAAAGATGTAGATTTTACCTATTTTTAACCTTGTACACATTTGTGGACATGAACAAATGTATTTTAATATCAGTTTAGATTCTCAGGTTAGAGAGTATGAAAACTTACTGGATAAAACACATTTATAGATCAGAAGAAAGAAAAACATATTTGAAGGTAAATTGTGAAATTTTCAGCCTGTTTCAGATGTCAGAAAGACTAGATTTAGATACAGTCCTCAGATCTCAAGAGGTTAATATAATTTAATCATAAACACAGTCCTGCACATGTACCTGGCACTGCTTTTTTACTGGTTCCTGCTCCTCACTCTAAAAAATGAAATGTTGAATTTAATTAACCATATTATGTCAACTGGTTCCACTTAACTGAGTTGAGTAAACTCAAAGCAATATGCCAGTTTTTTAACCAAAGAACATGAGTATGTTGCTTTGAATTTACTCAACTGAGTTAAGTGGAACCAGTTGACATAACACAGTTAAGTAAATCCAACATTTCATTTTTAGAGTCATCATTTTTCTCATTCTCCTCCTCTTCCATCTCCTCCTCACCTGTCCCTTCCTCCTCCTCCTCTTCACTTCTATGACTGGCATCAAATCCATCTCTGACTCTGACCTTTTCAGCTGCTTATAACAATAACAGCAACGATACATTTTATAGAACCTTTGCAAATAATTCACTACAAACAGGCCTACAGCATAAGGAAAGTTCTAAACACAGAGTGATCAGACTCACTGGGATGTAATTTTCTTGAGCAAAAATAGCTATATTAATGTAGAAACAGAACAAAGACTATTCCTGAAATATGTTTAAATTAAATGTATCTTTTTCTGGTCAGTCAGGAAGGATTGATTTTAATTTTAGTTGATAAAGCAGAATAAATATTTCTGCACATATAGTGAAACATTTCTGATAGTCTGAGTTTAATGTTCTGTAAGCCCTGAACACATTGAGAAACACAAATCTGAATGATAGAACATGTAGACAGTGTTTGCTAACCTGTACTCATGTTGCTCGGTCTTGTGTCATCACTGCTGTCTGACTTTGGTCCCTCCACCCCGGAAAAGTTCTATTAATTTGGTGCATTTGGCTGCACATGGCTTTAACATTTTCTTTTTTCCCTGTTAGCTTTTCTGCTCCACTCAGTTCTTTATTCTTACTTTTAGACATGTTTGTTCATTTTACCTGCTCTCCTGTCACCGTCTTTTTCAAGTTGGGGCGGGCTGCTCGCTCGCATGGCATTGAATGTTTAACTGTTCCACTGGCTGTGCCAGCGGGGGGCGGTGCGGCTGAGCCTCAACAGCATTTAATGGGGTTAAAAAAAACAAATGTACCGGCCGATTCGGCTTGGAACCGACCGTCCGTTCGGAAATCCTCCCAAACGTCCCTATGGCCACCACGCAGTCCTAGTTTCATTATAATCTGTTTTATGGTTCTTGTAATATTTTGCTAACTTAGAAAACAAACACATGAATGCACAGAAAAGGGAAAAGACATTACGACCCTTTCACCTTTGGTGGTGGGCAATAATAAATGCTTGAGTTTGCCATAAAAGTGTTTTATGTAAAACACTGTTTCAAACTATGGTACATTAAGATTTGCTCTCCCTGGCTCTGTCTTTCTACAATACAAGTATCAGTATTTTTATTGCTTCCAGTCTACGCAATATTTTGACATTGCTGTCTTATTCCTCCGTCCAGCAGCGCTTATGAATAACATCTACTGTCTAGTTGGTCCGTTCTTATCTCATGTCAGTCCAAACAGCACACTCCTGACAAGTGGTATTTGACTCAGTCAGACACTGACACACACAGAGAGGCAGGCAGGCAGACAAACAGAGAGGATGTTGAAAGGGAGAGAGAAAGCAAGAAAAAAAAAAGAGAGTCTGAGAGACAGAAAGAGACACGAGTCCTTCCAGAGCACCAGGATGTAAATCACTGCCAATCTTTTCATCACGAGCGGACCTCTTTTTGTCTGACAGAATAATCAGCACACACTCGTCAGGAGAGGGAAAATTGCCATTCATGCTCAAAACCATGGCAAGGATAGTCAATTATCTGCAGGGTTTGTTTTTCTTTCTGTGCTATCCATTTGCATACCGTTCCTGTGAGAAGGTGATTTTGATGTGGATAGACGATTATTGTCAGTATGATATTATGCGAATGTGTCTTATTAGCGCACAAAGCATTCAGAAAGGGAAAAGGTCATAATGTTTCTTTGTTCCCATGGCTCTTTTCCTCAATTAAGACTAATCACCAGATTCTAACATTGATCCAGCCTTTCAGCTCTTCTCATTGCTGGATTCTGATGCCCAGAGTGTGTTTGTGTGGGAATGCTTCAGTATGTGAGACAGAGATCAAGTGGAACAACATAGACAGAGACTATGTGAATCATGCTCATACATGGAAATCTGTGTGAATGTAAAATGCCATTCTGTGATCTCCTGCACATCAAATGATTTACCCCTCTGGTGTAATGGACCAATTTCTTTCTTGTTCTTTTTCCCCCTTTTTTTCTTTATTCCCCATCTCTCCTTTCTCATCTTTTTCAATCTGCACTAAAATATTCTCCCATTTAGCTCTGTGACAAGTCATTCGTCACTCTGAACAGTGAGAGAACAAGCTCATGCGATGGACAGGGCCCTGCATGTGTATATGGGTGAGGGTTAGTGTGCAGAAATGATTATAACATTTTGCTGGCATTTTTTGTGTTTGTTTTACCTACACCTCTTTCAGTTTGAAAAATAACAGATTTTGTATCTGTCTGTTCTAAATAAATTATTTAAGTTGCAACGTAACCCAGGAAATGTAACATGTTAAGATACAAATGGCAAACACTTAACTTTTACCTGCCATAAATCACAGCTGTGACTTCCAATTTCTGTAAACAATCATAGTGCCAATACTTGGATTTATTCCCTGGTGACAGCTGAGAGGCTGTTCTACTTGAGAAGAACCTTTTTTCTGCCGTCGCCCAGCTCAAGTTTGAATGTGATGCTAACATTCTGTCAAGATTAATAAAAGTTAAGGGCTGTGTTGGTTGCAAAAGGTGAGGTTGAGGAAGATATAATTGGAATGAGTTGACAGAAAAAATTAAAGATCCCACAATCAATGGCATTTTTATAAATGTTAGAACTTTACAAAACACAGGCAGCAATGTTTTTAGAATTAGGATAATTACTAAACTAAATCATATTTCACTAAATTAATGTTAATAGTAGCAGCCTGAGACAATTTAATTATAATAATTTCTGCTTGTATAAATACAACCATATTTCTACAAAGAAAAAAAGCAGTGTGAAATGTTACTAAAACAAAACTCCATGCATAATTCAGTATGGTATAACGATAAAATACATTGTTTAGTGTGTGTGTTTAATTCTAGCAAAATTCTTTAACAGTTTTGATATGTTGGCCCTTAAAATTCACTTTAAACAGAGGCACATATCGACACTTATGATAAACATGTTTTGTAAACAGTGTTAAGATAATAATCACTAAAGTAAATTTTATGTTATGACAAGTAGAAGCAATATACCTGTTGACTATGGTTGATTTAAAAATGGGTGGGGTGTTATGAGATTAAAAAAATTAATCAAAACTGGTGTGAAATGCTCTTTAAAGGGCATAGTAATAACTTGATACAAGATAAATGTGGTGTAAAAATGAAACATTTCACAACATTTTAAGCAAATGTTATTTTATTGATCATTACGTTACCTTACTTTTCTATCATCTGCCCAGTTCCACTTAACATGTTCTAATTTGTGGCATGTGTTTTACAATAATAATTACAGACACGAGAACACAGACTGACAAAGTATTCAGTCTAATAAACAAAAGTGCAAAAGTGTTGGCAGTGTAAGTTTATAAAACCAAGTGTGCACCTTTTCAACATTTATTCATGCTAAAATGGTGGAAATCTACTTTCACTAGCTATTAGCTTGGCTGCCCAGTCATAGTTTTTATCCTTTTCCCAAGTAGGTGTCTTTGAAGTCACTGGGTGTGGGCAGAGATTGGTAAAACTGTGACTGGTCAAATTAAGAGTGGGAATTTAAAAGACGTAACCATTAGCCATGATTTACTTACATGAAATAGTGACTGGCGTAACGCTGTTGGTGTATAATGGTGATAAGCAAAACTATTGTAAACATGTAATTATAATTTAATGACTGTCTATTTATATTTTAAAGCAGAACAATATCTAATGAAAATAATGTAAACAATAATGTTTGTAAGAGCGATCTTTTTCCTGGTAGGTTAGGGCTGTTTTGACTGAGCTGAATGTTACTGTCCCTCCACGGTAATCAAATTTTGTGCAGTGCGCACCTTACTGTCTCAAGATATGACTAATATTAATATTCAAACTAAAAATTATTTCTAACATTTTTATTGTTTGTTTTGGGTATCTACTTGTTTTCTACCCAAATACAGCTTAAACAACCAAAAAGACCTTCAAATGTTTAATAACAAATTTGAGTTCTATTACAACTTCATCTGGATCTCTATCTGTTCATCAAAAATAATGCTACACGTGCCTTTACATAAAAATAGAGCACTTTTTTAATAAATACTGATGTTAATTGTTGGCATTGAGTCATACAATAATATTCTATGTTGGACAGCAAATCAGAAATGAAGTACTAAATATTAACTCCATGGGAAATAAAAAGGTAATTTTAGCTGAGCCTAACCACCCACTCTACACAGAGTTTTCTCTATTACCATCAGGACGTTGATTTGCTTTTAAAAAATGTAGAACCAACAGATTTAAGAATTCCTTTTTACCTGCTGTTATTGTCATTTTAAATACTTCTTGTTGATTGTTGTGTGTTTGTAGCTGTTTTTGTGGTTGATGATTGTTTTTTGTTGTTCCTGCTGGTTGCGACACAAATTGCCCCAAGGGGATATTAAAGATAACTTGAACTTGAACTTGAAAGGTAGACAGACTCTAAAAATCTGGCAGATAATCAAATGTCCCCACACCCAACACCCCCACACTGGTTTCTGACCTCAAAACACAGCAAAACTGAAAATATTCTTCTATTTATGCTTGATGTATAAAAACTAGTGCTGGGCATAGAATAATTTTGTTAATTGCGATTAATCTCAAGGTAGTTTTGCAATTAATCGCGATTCATCTCAATTATTTTTTTATAGAAACGATCACTCGACTAGGGCTGAATGTGTATTTTTATATGTTCAAATACATGTGTGACACACTACTGTAACTGACTCAAATATGTTTAGAGCATTTTAGGTACTGTTTTATTTAAAAAAGGGGCAATGCATTTTCAAAAACTTTAAACAAAAAAGGCAAAGCAAGCCGGTTTTACTTTTTCTCCCACAAGTTGGTCAGCAGAACCTCCCTCTGTTTGTTTACCCTAGTTTTAAACTGAAGTCATATTCCGGGCTTGAACTGCTCCGGTGCTGAGACAGTTTAGCGTTGCAGTGCTTACAGAGAACTTTACTTCCTCCCAGCCCACTGTTGGAAAAAGTTTTTAAAATAAAAATGCCCTGAAGAATCCGGCGGCTTCAGGCATGTTTCCTCCCTGTAGCTTGAGTTCACATGAGCGGCTGCCATGCTCAACAACAAAGGCTTTCATTGGATGAAACATGCGATGAAGGCTATCTAAAGCCAGTAGTGATCAAGATCCCACCTCCCCGGGGTGACCACTTGGTTTGTGTGTGTGTCTGTGTGTGTGCGTCTTCATAGGCAGCCCAGAGAACAGAGATCAGATGGAAAAATACAAAGAAACTGCTTTAACGCCCCGCTTAGCGTCAGCTGCGCTCAGGGGCGGGCTGGGTTTAAAATTCGGCCTGGGAGCTTGGTTTAGAGAGGCCTTTTATCTAATGGCACGACGGATGCAAGCAGAAACGTTTTAACACCGATGCATTATTTGTAGAATTAAAACACTGTTTTTCAACAACCAAAGCAGCTTATACCAAATACCAAAGCAAATACTTGAAAACAAAAAACAACCTCAAAAGATATTAAAACATATAACACCCCAACATATCCATCCATCCATTTTTCTCTGTATCTTGTGCTGCTTTATCAGCATTAAAAGAAAATCAGTAATAATGAAGATTAG
>JARVJO010000227.1:16441418-16461030 GCA_031762555.1 Cynodonichthys magdalenae | reverse complement strand
CGTCACTCTTTAGCTGTTTTTTGTCTGTTTTTGTTCATTAAATTGAAGCAGCAGTCAAAAATCTGTGACTGGAATAATTATGACTCACAAAGACTGTTCAGTGTGTTGTTTTTAAGAATCGCACAACATATTTAAAGCAGTTGTTTAACTTTATTGTTGTGATTCTCGAGTTAAGCTCTTGAGGATAAAAGGCTGGTCCCCCTGCTGACTCATATCAGCATTTGTTAAACCCTCCCCAGCCTTCGCTGTCATTCACTTAGTCTTCAGTCTCTGTCATACCACGTTTTACATACAACCCGTCTACCCACCGCCTACGCTTTCCTCCATAATGTTTCCTTTGAATCTGTCATTTTATTCCCTCAAATCTCATTTTTATCTCTCGACCTTCATCTTCCCTGTCTGTGGGCTGCCGTGACACCACAAGCTCCCAGCGCAGGTAGAGCAGCATTCAGCCCCGCTGCGCTTCTGTCTCTATGATTTAACATCAAATGCTGACAGACCACAATTCCCTCCCTGCCTGTTCGAATCTCTCTGTCTTCCGTTGCTTTTCTCCTCCCCTCATTTACTCCCTACTTTCCTCTTCTTTCCATTTTTTTTGCTCCTGGTCCTCCTTTTCTTGACCTTGCCCTCCACTTGGTCACCATGGTGATAACAAGGCCACTCAGAACCAATGGTGTGTCATGTGAAGGTTAAACTTTTTCTGTGCTTCTCGCCAGTGAGCCTTTTAATTAAGCGGTGTTCCCAGTCTTACGTGAATGAACTCCTCTTTAGGATTTGATAGAAAATGATGAAAACTCCCTCACTTCTGAGCTTTTCTTTACAAAAAAAGGTAAATTTTTGAGGTCAACATATCTAACACCACAGTTGATAGGTGTTGCTGCAGCTCAAAGACCCCTACTGAAGCGTTTTATGGAATCTAATTTCACCCTGTTTGCACCAAGAATCTTCTCTTTCATGACTATATTTGACTCCACTGAGCAGATGCAAGTGCTGAGAACCATTTGTTGGTTTGAACCCACTGAGAAATTGATGAAAATGTTAACAAGGAAACACAAATGCTGCTGTGAGTCTTGCTGGATTGCTGCTGGTATTCATGTAGGAGGGGGGTTGTGGCATGTCTACTGTTTTGTCTATTGGCGTCTAACCCAAGGCCTTTTAAAAGCCCCATTTTCATGATTTTTCGAGCCTACTTCAAGCTGTGCAAACATAATTTGTTTTATTCTTATTATTCTAGACATGTCAGGCCAACAAGCTTTTGTTGGCTTTATATTTGAGATGGAGAGGAGCGTCTTCTTTGAGTTTCGGGGACCATGGTGGCTCATCTTGTATTCATCAAGCTCTGGCCACAGAGATACATGCATATTTCTAAATATTTGCTAGCACATGTTGGTTTCTTTATATAATTTACTTTATTATGCATTATGCTACCACAGAACTGCAGCGTGCTCCAGCAGGAGGTCGGTTGCGAGGAGGGGTGCAGCTCTACGACACTCCTTACGAGGATGAGCGAGGACAGCGCCTGGGCTACGGGTATGGAGAAATCCACGAGGAAGGCAAAGAGAGCAGCAGACTGCCACAAGATGATGAGAGACCAGCCGATGAGTACGACCAACCCTGGGAATGGAAGAAGGACCACATCTCCAAGGCATTTGCAGGTAGACTAATAAAGTTCTTTTTTTTTTATTCTGACACTTGATGAAACAAGATAGTGAAAGAGTTTGAATGAGGAGTTCATAATCTGAACTGTTATTTTCCCCGTTAATCCAATGGGTGGCACATGGATGGCCAAGGTGTTATTTTAGGTGGGGCTCAGACAAGTAAAGATAATCACTCTGGGTTTGAAAATTCAAGATGGCCACCACAGCTAATTCCAAATGGCTTTAAGAAAAAAAATTAGCTGAAATTTTGTGTGATCATAGCTAAGAGTGATTAAATAAACATGCTGAATGCTAGTCATTACTTAATATTTAGCCATATTTAGACATACAAAGCTGAAGATTAGTGTAGAAATAGCCAAAAACAATATTATCACATGTTAAATGCTAATCAAATAGTCAAGATGGCCACCAAAGCTAACTTTAAAAGGCATTCATTTCAGCTATTTCAAGACTTATTGTGATGAAATTTGTTGTGGAGAAGTTAAGCATGATCACATGCAGATTGTGAATACTTATTCCAAATTAAGCTAATCGCTATAACTGCTATATCTCATCCATTTTAAAACATACACATTTACACAATTAGTATACATTACAATAGTATCAGAGAACAATCTTTAACAAAATCTAAATTCAAATCCAGAATCCAAGATCCCCACCCACTTGTCAATTGTTTGAGGGTGTCACCTGGGGTGGCCAATCAGGTGCCAGCCACCCCTCTGGCTCCACCCCTGTGCAGCTGGTCATCAAATTTCTTTTTTAATTTTGAGCAGTTAATTTTAAAAAGGTGATCAATGACAGCCTTATCTAAGCCATTCTTCATGCATGGTTTCACCAGTTTCTCTTGCTCTTGATTTATCTAGTTTCAAGCTGTTAAGCTTGATCAATATGTGGGGCCTTTGCTCACAAAAGCTCCACTTATTATTGGCAATCCTCCATTGTATTAAAGCATCTTTGAGCAAAACAGTAAATCCCTGCCAACTACAGACAAAAGCACTTTAAAGCCTTTAGGTGTTGAGCTTAAATTAAACAGAATCTCTGACAATAAATGTGTTTTCATTGGAATCATTCTATAGAATCATTGAGGGTTCAAACTGAGCTGTTTTAAAGGTTGTTATTCCTCCTACGAGCACATAGACAGCCTTGGTTTGCTTACACTACATGGTGAAATTAATATTCTAACTGTCCTGACCTTTAAAAAAATATCTTCCACCCCCCCTTCATCATTACATCCCCACAGCCTTTTTAACTGAAAATAGAGTGCTGCGACCTTCACATTCTGAGCTTAAATGCCACATATCTCTCTTTCTAGATTTGAACACCTTCTGGTGATTATTGATTCCCTGCTCTCAGGCATGTGACAGGCAGCAGTTTGGCAAGGTTTGAGATGATTATCAGAGCTGACAGAAAAAGATATTCTGTGACAGGGTAGTGGTAGCAGTTTCGAGTAATTGACATTGTGTATGATTAATAATATTTTCTTGCTGTTGAAGTGCTTATCTGAGCTTGTCACACTACGTTTCATAAATTGAGTATAATTAGAAGGAGAAAGTGAAGTGAAAATAAAAGAGAGAATGGGTTTAGTAAATCGTTTACGAGGGGGATTGGTGTAAAAGCACACCAGGCCAAGTTGACTTAATTGAGCCGCATCTTCATGTCACCAAGGTCAAGGTGATGGGATAATAAATCAAACTTGGCTCGTCCTCACCAACCCCCCCTGATCCCATCTCCCCTCCTGTCAGTTAATTACAAGCCTACATGTGTGTGACTGATCCAGTGTTAATAGGAAAGTCGTGGTTGGTACCCCATTGTCTGATGAATACACTCACATACGCACAGAGATCCATTTTCATTGTATTTACACTCAAATCCCCATGACCATAGAGCGGCAACCGTAACCTATTGGAAAAGCGAAGATAATTTCTAAAGAAGCTGTAGCTACAGCTGTTAATTTAAAACCTGATATCTTCTCTCACCTACTTTGCTGTCTCCTTACACATGCAGCCCTACAAGGTTACTTACAGCACCATTAGAGCATGAAATGTAGAAGGAAAAAAAAAAACGCTTGTGCAGCCCAAGTTGCTGACCTTTTTTGTTGTTGCTTTGTTTTTTTTTTATTCGGAGTCAACACTACTGAGCTGGCTTGCTGTCTGCCTGAGCACACCAAGCCACTGAAGTGTAAACACACAAGCAGTATTTCCCGTTCTCACATTTAAATCCGTATTCCCAGACCCCTCTCGGCGTTGCTAGGCACAGCCCACATGCGAGGGAGGGGAGAAATGGGAAGGGCTGAGCAGAGGAACAGGTTGATGGAGGAGATCGAAGTAAGGAACAAAGGGATGAAGAAGAGAAGGCTGCCTTGGAAAGTGAGCCGAAGGGAAATAAAAAAAAAAAAGAGGGATGTTACCCAAGGTTTAGGTATGTTTGGTGGCAGCTCATTGGATGTTTGTGGAGGCCCAGCACTTCGACGAAGAGTATTAATGGTCAGGGACTGTGGCGAGGTAAGGCAGGCGGCGAACCAAGGGGGATTCAGGGCCGTGGTAGCACAGTGCAATCAGTCATCTACTAATACATGAACACACTAACGCTGCAGTGGTGACAGGGCTGTCCCCCTCGTGTGCTCTCTTCCCTGTTGATGTGACACACTCACTCAGATAACCTGCCACGGGGGGCAAACGGGTTGGTGGGTGCACATCACAATTCTGCCAGCAGCACCTCATCAACACCTACACTGAGCCACATGCACACATCTGTAGGTTTCCAACTTGGTTTGCTCGTCCTGCTTATGAACAGGCACCTAATTTAAGGGTGAAAAGAGGGTGTGTGTGCATGTTGGTGCAAATGAAAGCATGTGCGTGGGAGGGTTTATGTGCTTTATTCAAAATCTAACTTTTCAACAGACTTTCTCTGATTGCATTTTTCACAGCTTATAAACGCTTAAATGTGGGGCGAAAATTGAATGCTGTTTTTAAACAGTGTGAAAAATAAGCCTTTTCACTATCAGAGTCCATTTTCAACAATTCTGTAAGAATTATCCCACCTGTGCCTGAGTGGCTTTTCTCAGCCCAGAATGGTTTTAATTACTAAGAAAATGTGACACTAGTCACACCTCAAATTACATCAGTCATTAATTTCTCACAATTTAATGCAGAGTCCAGCGTTGAGAGATTGGCCCTGCAGCCATTCTAGGTTATTAGTGAGCTAATGAGAGACACAGACTTATTAGAGGTCCGACAGCCACATTTAATGAACAGATAAGTGGGTGTTTCATGTTTTTAAGTTTTATAGTCCACAACAAATGCTTTGCATTTTATTTTTTGGTGTCTATGTTGGCTTTGTGGAGGTTGGTAGAGTGAAGTGCATAATAAGAGAGCTGCAAACCAGCTGGAAATCTGGCTAGAAAAGGTGAATGAATAACATTTCCACCCTTAGCAATTACTGTTATGTTGCCGTTGAGCAAAGTACTTATCCTCCACTTGTTTCAGTGCAGCTGCTCATTAGGCACCAGCAAAAGGCTGGAGCTATTCTTAGAAGCTCTGCAGTATGATGAACGTATGCCTCCTAAAAGCAAGGCTGAGGCAACAAGACTTTAGCAGGTTTAGACGCAATTTTGTTGTATGAGAAATACATTTGAATCAGTCAGAATCTTTATTTTGCCAGAAAATGTTGGCGTTCAATGATTTATTTAAGCTGATATAAAATATTTGAAAGAAGCTAAGGTACAAGTTTTAACTTATTGTTGTCTTTTAACATAATCACCAACAAATCAAATTAGATTAATTTTAAAGGTTGGAAGATGTACATACAACACACGCTTATTCATTTCAATTGCTGACCAGATGGTTTTGATTGTCATCAAGTTTTTTGTTGTAATTTTTAAATTATTTTGACAAGGAGTTTATTATTAATTTTTCTCTGGTAGGCTGACAACTTCAATGAGATCTTAAAGTTTTTGTTTTTGGAGTGGGAGGCTTTCTGGATTACGATTTTAAGTTAAAGTCTGAGCTGTGCCTCAGCAGGTCCAGTTTTGTTTTAACCACCAAACCAATAAAGCCACATATTTTTTTGTATGTGGTGTACCGTATCAGTGTTCATATTGAAACAAAGATTTTAAACTTAGCTCTGGTGATGAAGAAACTAACATAATAACTAATATTATGTTTTCTACTGAAGTGACAAAAAAAAAAAAAGAAACGAAGATTTTAAACTTAGCACAAAAAGTAAGGATATTTGTGTTTGGTAGATTTTTTTTTTTGTTGTTGTAACAATAAATCTTATTTTTTATCTCATTGGCAGCACCTGAGGGTACCAGAAGCTCAGATAGCAACAGCAACAGCAAAACAAGCTGTTTGGCAGAGAAGATTTGGCCATTTTTTCATGTGTGCAAACCACATACTCAGCTCTACTGCTCCTCCCACAAATGCATGTTCCTTACAAATGTGGCACCATTTAAAAGAGAAATGAACAGTATAAGAATTATAGCCAAGAAGCATTGTTACAACAAAGAAATTATCTCCAAACACATATTTCTTTACTTTTTGTGTTAAGTGTAAATTCTAAATATGTGGCAAACTTTCTATGTAAGGTTTTCACTTTTATAAAAAATAACACTAATTTGTTAGAATAAAATTTTATATTGGGCACACAAAACTTGCTGCACTTTAAAATGTGGGACATTTTATTTATTTGTAAAAGCACAGCAAAACATTGTTGCCCAAAATGGAATTTAGAAAAGCAAGAATGCACCAAAATTTTGACACTTATTAAATCTGTTTGACAAAAAAGAAGTCTCTTCACATCATGTCTAATTATTGCTAAGCAGCAATCATTGCAAGTACAATAAGTGCCTAGTACCGATTTCTTGAAGGAGTACCTATTGTTGGTCACCCTGCATCATCTTTAACTTTCCCAACTCTGCTCATCTTGTTTGTTCACTGGCTTACTATTAGAAGTTTTTGCTGGACAAGTTGTTTCATTAATTGTTAATGATAAAAATGAGATGACAGCCTTCTCAGACTGTAATCTCTTTATAGTGGTGCATACGAAAACCAAAGGAAAGTCGAGGAAAGCAATGGAAAAAAAAATGGTGTATTTAATGGCTGTCATTAATCAACCAGCAACTTACTGACACAGCAAAGACTCCCTTTTACTCCTCTCACCTCCTTTTTTTCTCACTTTTACACTTTCTCTTTTCTGCCTTTTCCTTTTTTGATATTTCCTCTAATTTCATCTTGGCTGTCGTTAATGGAAGCCTTTGTGTTTCATCCTCACGGTTCAATATGACAGAGATCATAAAGAGATGCTAGAAGCAGAGCAGCATAGTCAGAAAAGCAAAAATTAAGTAAATGTTGAATGAGAGCTACTGCTGGGAAAAAATAGATATTCAGCAGTGGAATAGACCATCAATCCATAGAGGAATAAATCTTGGAGAAAATATGCATATAGAAAATATTTAGAAAGTATTTAAAGGGCTTTGAGTGTGAGGTAACAGCATTAAAAGCGTAGACACAGTAAATTCACAACGCCAAGGCTGGGCGAAAATGTAATTAATCAACAAAACGTAATTGTTTCAGCATCTTTGTCTACTTTTTTACAATTATGTAGACAAACAAAAACAGCTGCTGCACCGGAAAAGGCAGCCATCTATCACCTGAAATGATATGTCCTTTGTGCAACACAAAGAAAACTCCAGCTTGGATGTTCCCTACCCCCCTCAGATAATTTCTACTAAATACTAGCAGGTATTTGAGACACCAGGGGCAAAGCATTCCAATTGCTGCCACCTGTTTCATCAAATGGAAAGAAGACCCTCTTTGTTTTAGAGAAGATGCGTTATTTTGGACGTATTGTTTTTCCAGAGAACATAAAATGCATGGATATCAAGAATCAAAGCAAACCGTCTGCAGATGACAGAGCCACAGGTTCTCATTAGAAGTGTGAGCCAGATGTTCTCTGCTAACATATGAGTGACAAGGTCTGAGTGTGTGATTTGCATGTGTGTGTGCTTACTGCTTGTAATCAAAGTGAGGTTTCAGACAAAGTGTGTGCTTTAATGTTTTCTGAAAAAGACAAGCCTGTCACAGGTTCAGTCTGAACCTCAGATAAGAAAACATGGAGCAACTAATCTGCTATATTAGTCATGTTCAAGGGAACTTCGACTAGTTGTAACATTAGATATTATCTGATCAACATTTTTTATCCAACTTTGAAAAAATACTGCAAAAATACTGTAGTCTGATTAGTTTTTATAAATGTAAAAAAATAATGTCACATGGACAACTCCATGTTATTTATGCTGCAAAGCAGTACATGACGCTTATTAGGTGCTCGGGTGCAAGGCTGTGAGATCTATCCAGCTTGAACATGAATTCTGGACAACGTTCAGCCCTTTTAAATTAAACCAGATCGCATTGACAGAGAAGAAAATGTAGAAATGACTCCGCTGGAAACTGAAAATGTGACTGGAGGACAACAGAGCTGCTTCATTGAAAGAGAAACTCAGCTTAGCCCATTAGCTTTAGCGTTAGCACCTGAGCTAATAAATCGTATAGTATGTATATATACAGTATAAATTTATGACGATCGCTTCAGAGCTAATTTACTAAACATCACTGTCACATTTGATTGTTTCAATCCATATGTCGAGCAGAACATAGACTACAAAATATAAATTTGTCACAGTAGTCTCGACTGTAACCCATCATCATCATCCCCAAAATGCATTGCTTCAGTATCAATATTGTGATGTGCTTAAGTGAAAATTGTAATAATTTTTAAAGTAATTAGATGTTTTAATGTGTCAAAAATCAAATCTACTTTTAGTAGAATAGAGAAATAACATTTTAAGGCCAACATGTGAAAGTAGTCTGAGATTCCTTTAAAAAAAACGCTTCAATCATTTGAAATAATTTTTGGAAATTATTCTCATGTGAATGGAAATATTCCTAGTTTTCTGTTTATGAATAAGTGAATTCCCAAGAAAAACCCAAATGTATGCTAATAAAAGCTAATGAGGTGGACAGACTGGGACAAGGAACAGGTATGTGGCCTATATGGAGACACCAAAAATAACGGAATATTCTAAAAATGGCTCATTATGAACAACATGTGAATAATAAATGTAGACAGCTTTACTGACTTATTTCTTACCTTGTTTTCTGTCCAGTCTTTGTTACATATATGACTTTTCTTTGTTTTTAATGTGTGTAAATTGGGACATCAATGAGGACAGAGAAGAACATAAAGTATCAATCGTTTTTAATATTCTGAATTCGATCAGCATCACTTCTCTGAATCTACTGATTGCCTCGCTATTTTTACACTTAGCCTTATTCAGAGACAATTTGAAAAAGACAGTTGAAAGTTCAGTTTACTTAAACAATTTAATCTCAAGAAAATGTTTAGAACTGCAGTGCCTGTGTGAAAATAATCAGAGAGAATTCTTCTGATTATGTAGAGTTGAGTTGGCTTGGCTTCAGCTAGAAAGCTCTATTTGAATCATTAATATCCATGTTTTATACAACTGTTATCATCCTTCCAAGTACATGATGTCTTGTTTTACAGATAACAGTTTCCAAAGAGTTCACCTGGTTTATTGGTTTCCAAGTTATGTTCATCAAGGAAACTGACAACAGAACTAAAGATAAAGTTGCATTTTTTTAATTGTTTATTCAGACACAACATTCAGTCTCAAAGTTGTTCAGACTCATTTGAACAAGTTGCCAAGTAAAACTAAAGCTATCAATAATATTTAGTGAAATGTTGGTTGCCACATGAACAGAAATGGAAATAAGTTTTTATTTTAAAAAAAGAGAAAAATACTTTTTCCAACACTTAGAGCTTATCTCCTAACTCTGATGGCGGAGCACAGTTTTAATTGGCAATGAAATGTCTTTACCGTCTATTCTCCTCAGCCATTCTCCCTTCCTGTAACTCTACACTCGCTCTTGTGTCATTCTCATTTGAATCTTTCCCCACACATCTCTCTCAGTTGTGCTCGAGAAGTAGAGGTGTGAAATGTGTTGTGGTGGCAGGCAGCGGAGTTGGGCAGTGGTGCTAGATTAGATTTTATTTTTCCTTTTTTGCGGAGGGGTGTCTCTGGAGTTTTATTTTTTTTTTTGGCCCACGTGTATGTGTGCGGACCTGTTTGTGTGCGTGTCTCCCATTGAGTAGTGCCATGCCACACTTTAATCCTGGCATCGGCGGAGGTGCGGCTCGCTCCAGATGGGGCCATTGTACTGCGCCTTGCATCAATAATTCACAAAGAGCCAGAG
This sequence comes from Cynodonichthys magdalenae, assembly GCA_031762555.1. Classification (NCBI taxonomy): domain Eukaryota; kingdom Metazoa; phylum Chordata; class Actinopteri; order Cyprinodontiformes; family Rivulidae; genus Cynodonichthys; species Cynodonichthys magdalenae. Next base: position 16,451,099 of record JARVJO010000227.1, on the reverse strand, counting down.
AAAGTGGCAGAGTGTGTCTGCCTGCTCAATAATTAACCAGGGAATGGGGAGAAGCATGTATGTACAGCCTGGGTCTTTCTCCAAACGCCCGTTTAAATGGCCTTTGATGTCGCCGGCCTGGGGGGTCTTTGGATTTGTCGGCTCATTAGGATGTCACCCCTCTTTTCCTTTTATTTATTTTGTAATCCAGTTTTGCGGAGAACATGAACTGAATTTACATTGTGATACTGGCACCGATGCATATTGTACGTCCTCATGTGTATGTATGTAAGGCAGCGGTAAAGGCTTTTCAGTAGTCAGCCAGGGTATATAATGAGCTATTTTCAGTTTTGCCTCCCAGTGCACCTTTTGTTACTTTCCAACTGCAGGTAGGATGTTGAAGGAAGTATAATTTATGCCTCTACTTATTTCATTTCTTCTGTAATGCTGTTGCTTTAGTTGCATCTACTGCTAGACATATCAAGCCATTTAAATCCTTCTTTTTCACATTTAAATCATTCAGTTGGGGTCTACTATATATAAAGTGGAACTGCAATGCTTTGGTCTGAATTCCACCTTACTGTAACTCCACAAGCCCCTCTTTCACCCTTTTTCTGAGGCGTGTCTCAGATCAACTCGTTTTGAGGCTGTCTCTTTAAATCCAAACAAGACGCTTCAAGCCCCGCCCCCTCCAGCTTTTAGAACGATTCATTCTAGTTTAATAGAGGGGTTTACGACTGTATATCAGTGGAAAAACCTTTTACTTAGAAATTAATTAAAATATGTCATCAAGGGAAGACTTACATGTTGGAACCAGAGTCTGACCCAGAGCCAGACGAGAATGGGGATGACAAAATAGTATTTGGTAAGCTCAGATCATATTTGGCAGTTCTGTCACAAAGTCTCTGACATATTATTACAGAAAGCATCATAGAAAATAGAGAAAACTGAATGAGTTGAAAAATATGACCCAAACAGAATATAAAGATATCTTTGCAGTACCAGGAGAGACTAAATAAAAAATACAGTTCACAGTACACAACAAAATGCATTAACAGCTAAAAAGATGGATTTTGGCTGATATGTCCCCTTTAAAGTGTGAAGTTCAGATAAATAAGTCAGTCTTACTTTTCCCTTTATATTTGTCTTATCTCAAATGATTTAAGAGAGTAAAAACTGAGTCTAAAACACTAAGACTGTTTTTTTTGCTTGTGAGAGCAAGGGGACAAGATTTAGATTATATTGCCTTTCCTCGTGACAGGAGGTAACAGTTAACAACATTTCCTGACACCACATGCATGTCATCTCCCCACAAACTGTACCGCCTCTTACTTCCACTCCCGATGGGGCTTTCATTTGCTTCCATCTCCTCTCTCTTTCTCATGTCTTGCTCGATGCCTCCACCTGACATTAAAAGTCCTCCTCCTTCCTCCCCAGCTGAAGTCTCACTTTTTCATCACCACCTCATATCTCACCTACTTCGATCTGGTTTATTGCAGTAAAAAGCCCATCTGCTGTTCTTTTGCTGCTTTTCTTTTTGTCTCGCCTCCTCTTTGCTCCCCCTGTGCTCTTATTAGAAATGAGGGAGTTGTCGAAGTTGCCTTGGCCTGCCCCGGTGGGTCAGCTGGAGGAGCAGCCCCCCATCAGAGAGCAAGGTGACCTCTCACCCTGAACATTCTGCACCCCTCCGCCCTCATTGCCTTCCATTATCTGCCCGTACACAAACACATGCAGTCGTCCAGACCTATGTGACCCCATTGGTCGACATCTGCTCCAATCCCCCCGCTAGCTCGCATCTGCAGCACCTGCATCGGTTCCTTCTTTTAGCAACTGTTGAATGTGAGGAGTTGGGGTTTAGAAAACTTGTTTCGTACCACATTCCCTGTAGCACCCTGTAATGATAATATCAGCTGTGTTGATTTGAAAGTACTTACAGTAGTGTTTTATTAAGGCTTAACGTTTTAATAAAACCTTCAATGTATACTAATGGAGAACAATATCTACCAGGTAGAAATATGTGAATCAAATTCAAGTAATAGCAGCAATTTCCTGTTTTCTGTTTTCTGTAATAGACTCATTTGATGACAGCGTTTGTAATGATGATATTGTTGTCAGACTCCTGACCCCCTGTACCCGCTGTGTGACCTTTCTCTGAGTAATCCCCCCTCTCCAACTGCTTCTTTGGTTTTGCAATAGCCTGATATCTTTTGTTTACACCAGGTCTGACTGAGAGGTTTAATCCTTTTTGGGTTTTATTGCTGTGTAAATAACATGACTCACTTTTTCTGTCCCTGCCTGCTAACAGTGCAGTTTGAAGGCGCAGATTGGGATCGCTCGTCATCACCCACGGAGCGGTTGCGTCCTCCTGGGCCCAGGTCCAGCCCACTAGCAGGAGGGGGAATAAAGTTTCGAATGCCGTTGGAAAGCCCCACAATGATGGGGGAGAGAGTGGACCCTATTCTGCCACTGGAGAAACAGGTGTATGTGTGCTAAATTCATTGAAACCCAACAACACCAGTCTCAGCTTCAGAGAATAGAGTGCACTTTGTTAGATTTGTTAGAACAAAGGCGGTTTGCCAGACTTAAAAGGCCCTCTTTACGCAACATCGTTGTAAAGTGAAACACTGAAGGATTTCTGCTGCGTTTGGACATTCATATACACAACAAAGCTTTTTAAATCCAGGTCTCAGAGTGGAGGTGTTTGCAAATACCCAGCAAAGGTGTTAAATTGTTTGTGCGCACTAGGAACAGCTGCAGTCAACAGTTTTTCTGCACTTACATAAGTAGGTTAATAACAGTAACAAAGGCGGATAACCCAACAGAATCTTCAGTCCAAATGAACATTTGTGTTCACCATTTTTGATGTAGCTATTTTAAAGCTCAAGACGGAAGTGTCTGAGCATGTGAGGGTCTATGAATTACAAAAACCACAGCGCCAGCTAGTGACCTGGAATGGTAACTACAGCGAATCTGACAGACCCAGTATTACATGTGTAATGGTGTAATTTTTTACACAGTCAACTTAGGGAAAAAGCTAACGTTTTCAGAGATACTTTATGTGTAAACAGGACCAAAGTGTTGAAAACCATCCTACTAACTGTTTTTATGCAACTTTTTATGCATGCAAATGTGGTTATAGTGGGCTCTTAATGTTTTTGAATTGCCTACATACACACACTTATCAAATATTTGTAGAAAAGTGGTCATGAATAAGTGAGGGCAGATACAGCTGTATAATTTTATTGCTCTGCTTTGATCTATTTAGGCTTGAACATATTCAAATGAAGCTGTTATGTGTTTCAGCTGAGCAGAGTTGGGAAAGGTTAGAGTGATAACTAATTAAGTCAAAGCTTTCAAGGCACACATTTACTTTGGTCTTAATTTCAAACATCATTGGTGTAATTTATGTGCTGTCTTCTGCTCACATAAAGGGCCGTTTTGTTAATGAAACTCATGCACACAACACATCTTAAGCACAGATGTAGGACACACCATGTTGTACACGTAAACACATCTTCATGAAGTGATTATGCTCCATTACTCCCTTATTGTCTTCCTTGAGACTGTTTTGAGTTTCGTTTTTAAGATGTGTCAGTAAAACGTAGGAATATGTGTTGTGTTTCCAGATCATATTTTCACTGGTCATATTTTATTGTTATTGTCTTTGCTCTAGCAGCTGGTACCATGGTTCACTGTCACGTTCAGAAGCGGAGTCGCTGCTAACGCTGTGTAAAGAGTGTAGCTACCTGGTGAGGAACAGTCAGACCAACCGCTCTGACTACACCCTGTCCCTACGGTATGACACGCACAGACCTGTTTTACTCTGCAAATGTTTTAAAAAATCTTTAATTTGTTTATAATTTAGTACAAAGAAGCCAAACTTTCTTGTAATGTCTTAAAGATCATTTTCCAGATTTTCACTATTTATGTTTTTTACATTGTCTGCTTTTCAACACGTTTTCAGTCCCATCCTGGTGCCTGACTAAAGGCTCCCACATACTCGGGCGGACTGTGCACTGTGAGCCGCGCGGACTCCGTACATATTGTACGCAGACGTTTGTGACTTCAGACTCAAGTGTACTGACCGCCTGACAAATTCTTTAATTTCTCGCAATTTCAGTCATGGCGTCAAGGACGAGGACGAAAAGATAGTTTGCATTTTGGCTTTAAAACAACAAAAGAAACAAACTTACCTAACCCAGGGTCTGAGCTATGTCCTCCCATGAATTTGTTGCTCACTGGAAGTCTTTAGATTCCTTCATTAACGTATCATAAAGTTTTCTAATCTCCTCAATGAGACGCTTTTCAAATTTTGACTCCATTTCGTCCACAAATGACACGGATTCTCAACTTAATAAGCTAGGTGTCGCATTCAAAACAGTTCGACGTGAACTCGGCGGGCACTTTATTGTGCGACACCGCAGACGCGGACGTAAAAAAATTTATCTCTGCGCGGACCAGTCCGGTGGACGGCCGCTTCGAGTCTGCATTGAGTCCGTGCGGAGCAAAGTACGCCCGAGTATGTCGGGGCCTTTAGGCAGCATATGTTACATATCTGACATAGTGTTTATCTAAAAAAAATAAATCGGTCCAGCAGATGATCAATAATGTAAAGTTATGTCTTAAAAATAGCAAATACCTGCCACAGGATCTGCGAAATGGGTCCTTCTTTATTATGCTAAAGTACTATTTTATGTCTGTCATTGGATTTAATTAAAGAAATTGGCACAATTTGTGTCTGTGACAGGCTGCTGGTAAGAAAAGATTATAAAGAGCCTAAAGTTTTAATGTCAAATGTTTAAGACCCTGTTTACACATGAACAATCTCCTGGAAAAGTTACAGATCTTCTAATGCTGAGAAAAAAAAACATTACAAGTTCATTCTGTAAGGCTGTGATCGCAATTATTTTCTAGTTAAGACCACAAAGCATTTAATCTGTTGTTTCCATGCCAGGTTGTTGGTACTCTGAGTTTGCATTTTAACACTTGCATGCAACCAGACACTTCAGTCTCAACCATTAAAACGGTTACAGGCCTGTTCAATATTTGTAGAAAATAAGGAATGCATCTCTGCTGACCCAAGTGATGGTGTAGAACATGTATGTTCTGTGTCAGAAGTAAACAAACCGCGCTCTACTATCTCCCAATGTTATTGTTGTTCATCTACTCCAGGGGTGTCAAACTTCAGTCCTCGAGGGCCACGATCCTGCATGTTTTAGAGATTTTCCTGCTGTATCGCACCTGATTCAGTGATTGAATTAACTCTTCAATTTGTGCAGAAGCCTGTTAATCACCTATCCATTGAAATCAGGTGTTTTGGAGCAGAAAAACCTCTAAAACATGCAGGATCGTGACCCTCGAGGACTGGAGTTTGACACCCCTGCTGTAAAGGAACACATGGGTCAGATGTGACTCATACTCAAAGACTGTTTCCATAATGATTCAGTGTTGATATGAGCTGACCTGTGCTTTCAGCCCCCCTCTCTGCAGCACTTCAGCCATCCTACAGCCAATCTGAAAAACAAAATGAGTGTTCAAAGCTTCGAGGAAAACACTCCCAACTTCAGGGGCTTCAAACTTTATGCTGTCAGAGACTGCTAATCCCACTTTGATGCATATTTCTGCAGCTAAAGCGCTTTGCCTGCAGAAGTTGACGTGAAGTGCAGCGGCTGCGCTATCTCGACAGGGAGGGAGAATCAACCAACCCGCCGTTTGAATTTCGTCAGGCCTCGTGTTTTGAAACACGTCACGTCTCTCTCCTCGTTGCTTCTAATGCTTCCTCTCCTCGTCTCCTTTTTTTAAATTCATATGTTTATTTTTTTATTGGCGGGCGGGGGGTTGTTCACTCCCACTCATGCACATGCATCCAGGAGCACACATCTCTTTGGAGGAGCTACTATCTTCATCTATTGAAGCCAGATGAGCGCAGAGGCAAAAAAAAAAAAAGAATAATAATGACAGATAATCACATCATCTTTGTAATCTTTGGCAACGTGCCCAGAGAGAAGTTGATTCAGCTGCCTTTTTCAAATCCTGCCTTTGCATCATTCAAACTGCAGATCTTTATGTGTGGTTTGCATGCAGAGTGACATGAACACAAAATCTACTTTTACATTCTGGTTCTCTTTATTTCACCTGCAAAAAGATTTGTGTTATGCTGTATTTCTATGTACCAACTAGACACTTTTAATACTTCATGTCCCTCAGACACCAAACTGTAGCTTACAGGGATAATTAGGATCATTTAAAATGGTGTTCTGTGGAAAGTTTATAAAAAATATTTTACCTGTTTTAGATGGCTTTTTAAACTAGGACATTTTATAAATTAAGACCTAAAAAAATCTATGTTAATAATTGTAAATTACAAAATTAACCCCAATATAAACTTTTTAACGTAGCTTTTGCATGAAATCTATGAAATCTACAAGCTCTCCACAGTAGTTAAGATATTAATTAATTAATTATCAATTTTAGCAAAGTCATCAGTTATAATTAGTTTTGTTTGTTTTTGTGTTGTTAGGACTTGAAAGATGAGAAGAAGAAAGCCAGGATGGCAGCAGCCAGAGCAGTTCTGGAGAAATGTACCATGATGCTCCTCACAGCCTCCAAGGTAAACGGACAAGGAGTTATTGATCAGCTTCAGAGTTTTAACACGTCTGGGTTTTTCTTTTTGTTGTTGTTTTTTTTAATTCCAACATCTCCAATATGCTTGAATAATGTAAAAGTTGAGTCAGAGAATAAACAAAACAAAAGAGAGAGAGAGAGTAGTGGAGGTTAAAAGTGTTGACCCTTCACATTGAATTTCTTGGGCAGACTTGCCTCAGGCACCCGGATTGTGAGTCGGCGAGGATCAACAAAGACGCCGTGTTCCACCGAATGCGCTGTGCCCTGGAGCAGGTCATCGAGATCGTTACCGAGGCACGGATCTGTGGGGAGAGCAAGGTCCTTCCCACCAGCATCTGCAACAGCATCAAAGACTTTAAGGTGGCTTTAACAAAGACTCCCGGTTAAAAATGTCAGTGTTTTTTTTTTGTTTTTTTTTAAACGATGCTCGTCTAACAAACCAATCCACTACTTCTCTTTAGGGGCTTATTGACTTGAATGTTTTTATTTTTTGAAAAATGAGGGTTTCAGGAGCAGTGCACACTATTATTTTTATTAAACTGCTTGTTTAATTATATTTTTTCAACCCATGTTCATTGCAAATCCAAATCGTAGTTGTAGAATAACAGAGTTTGCCTTCGTCATGTTTGTTGGAGCTTCAGGTGTGACTCATTCTATCAATCCTCCTTTTAGAATTCTCTAAAAACAGTCGTGTGAATCACTATAAAACCACCCTCACACTTACTAATCTACTCTCGCCGTGCTGAACGCTGGCAGATGAAAGAACTGAACCCTCGTGAACACACTTCGAGCGCACCTCATCCTCTGAGAGAAAAGACAAAGAAAGTATTTTAATGGAAAACCCAGAGATAATTGTGGCTTTTGATAAATGGCTCACGGGTTTCTAATGACAGAGTTTACTGGGACTAATAAAATAAAATACGAAAACTGGTTAACACGTTTGAGAGATCTTTGTTAATGAGAGTTGGGATGAGGGCAAAATGCATTAGCTGTTATGTTCTTCTGCGTTTTGATTTTTGTTTTGCAGCTTTAAAAACCTAAAATGTGAAAGATTTGAAAAAACGGTTACAATCTCTCCCTTAATTGAGTTTTTTCTTTTAACCATCCTCCCCTTCTGTAGTCCAGTGTGGAGTGCCTGCGGGAGAACCTGTTCTTCTCAACGCCACAGAGTGTAGTCGGTCAGCTGGAAGCCCTGGTGGAGCGGACGGAGGACTTCACTGATTCTCCCTACACCAGCCACGAGCAGCGCCAGGCCATCCTCGGTTTGTGCCAGCTGGCGCGTCAGGACACCCAGCAGCTGGTGCACGCCTGGACTGAGGCGGTACGTTGGCACAGGCTGGAGGTCAGCTGTGCAGCCGTGCATTTATACCTGCAGGAGGCTTCATAGAAAACATGAAGCCATGTGAGGAATATGAGCAAGCTTCTCATCTGTGACACAGTTGATTTAATTAAAAAATGCAAAACAGGCATATTCAAAAAGAGGTAGGGAGATTGTACATTAGTGTTCAAAAGTTATAAACCACCAACAACTTCTTTATAATTCCTCTTTATAATAAGATTTTTTTAATCAGTCTCGTTTCCAAACTACTCCTTAACACTTTTTTTAAAAGATGACAAGATGTTACTTTCAAACGACAGTACGTCTTGTGAGTGACTCTTAGCTACTACTACATTTTAGTTTAATATTTATAAAACTGACTGAATTATAGCTATTTTTGTGTTTGCTAATGTTGATTAGCTCTGGCGATCATCATTGGAATGACTCTAATAGTAATTGAGTTGTAAATGTACGTCCATTACTTACATTCTAAGAGTTTCGTTAAAGTCTGTCTAGTGGTTCCAGTGGACCAGGTAATTAAAATGGAGAAATCTGTGATTTTAGGTCTAATTTATAAATTACCTTGAATTTACATCGGGCCTAATTTTTCCTCCCATTTTGCTACATTCTGCAACAAATGGTTTCTTTTGTTTGTCATTTAGTTAATTGAAACAGGTGAATTGTTAAAGACCGTAATCATCAGCTGCTGCCTGTTAAAATACTTTTCAAATGGGAGCAATCTGTGTGCGTTTGTCTCTCTGGTAGCTTAAAGATTGAGATCAGCAGCGATGCAGCATCCTGCATAAAGTCTTCATTAACCTCCTCAGTCTGTTTCCTCACTTCTCCTGGAACAGCCGAGCATAATAACCCACCTGAATAATATTAATATGTTTTTTGTGGTTTTGTTTTTGTAACGGAAGCCCAGCCAGTCAGCCGTCAGGGAAACAACATGCAGTCTTCTCTGGCGTTCAGCAGCGTCTCCTTGGCCTTAAAAAGTGACAGACTTACGAAACACGAGCCTTTGTGCTGCAGCTCCTTCTCACTGTAAACTTCTCCCGGCGCCTTCAGAGAGCCCGCAGCTGCATAATTGTACGGTAGTGCTTCATCTAATCCTCGCAATTGAAGGTCGCGCTGAGACTTGAAAAGACTCGAGTGCTGTGGTGTTGAGAAAGTAGAGAGATAGAATTTGCAAATATTATTTCTACCCAGGTTTATCCATGCAGGTTTGTAGACTGAAGGTTTGTTTTAGTTTCAGTTTTATCCCAACTAGTCTGAAATTTGGAAAATTGTGGTGCTGTGTTTGTTGATTGACATAATTGGGTTTGCACTTCGATTGCACAAAATGATACGATACAATATGATACGAGCCTTGCATATTTAGGAGACAATAGTTCACAAATGTCAATCGGACCCGTTAAAGCTCCAAGTTCACGTCATTCTCATTCTTCTATCTGATCACATGCTTATTTGTGTTTAAAAGGAACCCCAACTAGTTGTAACATTAGACATTGTTTGATAAACATTTACTTAAAAAATAAAACAAAGACTCTAAAATATTGTAGGCTGTTTAGTTTTCATAATTTTTTTTAAAATTTATTGTCACACCAGCTAATACTGCGATTTAGCGTTGGTTCATGAGCTAACATTATTAGCTTGGTAACTTATGCCATATATACACACAAAATATACACTCACCGGCCACTTCATTAGGTACACCTGTCCAACTGCTCGTTAACACTTAATTTCTAATCAGCCAATCA
>JARVJO010000227.1:16419661-16438086 GCA_031762555.1 Cynodonichthys magdalenae | reverse complement strand
TTTACTCAACTCAGTTAAGTGGAACCAGTTGACATAATATGGTTAAGTAAATCCAACATTTCATTTCTTAGAGTGTGTTGCCGGTCCTCAAGCCTGGATAAATGGTGAGGGTTACGTCAGGAAGGGCATAAAACTTCTGCCAAAACAAACATGCGGATCACAAAATTTACGACTTCCATACCGGATCGGTCGAGGCCCGGGTTGACACAACCACCTCCGTTGCTGTTGACCAGTAGGGTACTGGTGGAAATTGGGCTTTTTTTAATTCATGGACTTAGTGAAGGTGGACATGGAGATGGTTTGTGTAACAGTAGAGGCAGGGGATAGGGTGAGATGGAGGCAGATGATCCACTGTGGCGACATCTAAAGGGAGCAGCTGAAAGACAAAGAAGAAGAAGTAAAGAAGCTCACTTTCTAAGTGTAAAATCTCAGTTAAAACAATGTCCACTAATATTTTATATTTAGCTCACTGTTCTTACATTTGACTAATTTTTACTAAATGTTAAACTTAAATGTTAAATAATATACAGTATATAAATATTAAATCCTAAATCAAAATGTAAAAGTTAAATCTTAAATGCTGCAGCTAAAAGATAAAGTTTACATTTAAGTATCTCAGAATGGAATGCAGCCTCTGCTGTTGGTGCTTGGGTTTTGTTGTGACGTTGCCATCCTGAGACAACAGCTAAGGCTGCTAACGCTTCTGACTCTGCTGAAGATGACATTTAAAATTTGAAGTTAAAATGTGTTCATTGAAAACAATATGGTGCCTGTGGTGTGGCAGTTTGAGGTGCAGCTCAGACAACAGCCACAACTGTGAGTTGGATGTCTTGTAGGGAAGCATTAGCAGGTTTCAAGCATTAGCGGTTGCTAATGTCTCAGGATGATGACATCGTAACAAGAGCTGAACACCAACGGAAAAGGCTGCGTTCCATTCCGAAAAACCTAAACATACTTTACTTTACACGTTATTTAACATCTAAATTTAACATAAAAATTAGGTAAATGTAAGAACAGTGATCTAAATAAAAATCACAAATTAGTGGAAAAATTTTCACGAGGATTTTACACTCAAAATGAGCTAAATAATGAAAATGTGTTTGTGACTTTTGTAACTTTTTATTTTATACTCGGCCCCATCGGGATATTCCCACACTCTGAATTATAAGTGCTTTAAACAAATACTAAACTTGAACTCCAATTTAGCCCCATTTTAACCACAGTTTAGATAGATCTGTAGCCATACCAGATTTATACCTGCATGTGTTAAAAATAAGCAGTGTTGGATTTTGTAAATAAAATTAAATGAAATTAAAAGGATAAGTATCGTATTGAACGAGACTGATTGAAATACATTTTAGACCCTTAAGTTGCGCAACAGTCCAGACATGAGCAGGGTCGAGCTGTGTGGTTGTTTCTGTTTTTTCCTGCAGAATTTAACTTGGCCTGCTGAACAATGATAATTATGCTGACCAGTCTCAGCCTCTCTGCTACTATAATTAGACATCCGTCATTATCCATGTTGGCTCTTAAAGGGGAAGTTCTTATCTGGCTCCCTGGTTCTTAAAGGGAAGGGGACAAATTTTCAGTGAAGCCAATTCAACAGTTCCCAATGTCTGATTTAACTCTATAATCTGTGATATTAATCCATCACATTATCGCTTCTTTACTGGGTTTCTCTGTAACCTTTGGTTAGATTCAAGTTAGCAGAGTGAAACACAAAGAAGTAAACATAAATCCAGGCTGTTTTGTGACAATCCGTGTGGAAATCTGTGCTCATGTCACCATCACTTTTTTTTTTTTCCTTTTGTCTCCGTCTTCAACACATTTATGTCTCCTCCCTTCACAGGAGCTGTCAGGGTTTTATGCACATGAAGTTCTCCCAGTGTAAAGATGGGAAGTACGTGCTGGGACAGAACAGCCCGCTGTTTGACACCATTCCAGAGGCCGTCCACTTTTACACCACGCACAAGCTCCCGATCCGAGGCGCCGAGCACCTGTCCCTGCTGTTTCCTGTGCAGGTCCAGACGCTTTGACCGACCCGAACTCTCCTCCTGCTGAACCTCGAGGATATTTATTGCGATCAGACGCAGAAAACTTGAATGTTAGACGGGAGAACCTCAGCAGTGTGTCAGTAAACAAAAGCACACAGGAAGCTCTTGCCCTCAGACATGATCTGTTGAATTCATGCCCCCCCCCAAAAAAATAAAAAATAAATCATGGGGTGTCAGTTCACACAAAATGCAATACCTGACTGTCGGACACCTTTGCTGTAACTCCTCCCTCTCATCTTTGTGTTTAACCAAGCAGGCTGACTTCAGCACAGCTGCTCCACTTTACTGCATTTCTTTCACAGTTGATAGAAAAGCACTAGAAGCTCCTGGAGTAAAGTCCAGGTTTTGTGTGAATGTACCGAGACTCCAGTTCACTGAAGATGAGAGGAGGGCTGATTTTAACTTATTGCTGTACCAGTACTCGTAAGAACATCTTGCTGTTGTTGGGTGAAAACCTTGAAATCCATGATGTACAGATGCTTTTTGTGCTTTCAATTGAATCAATAAATCACAGTTAATAAGATGAGAAGCCCTGCTGTTGGGAAACCATTTTCTGTGCTGCAAAGAAACTTATTTTGAAAGAACTCCAGTTGGTTTGTTTCTTATTACCATGTTCATGAGAATCTACACCAGCATATTTCAAAAGGTTTTTTTTACCTTCGCTTCTATTTTACTTGTGTTTTTCTATTAAAACCACACCTTTTTATTTCATCTGGTCCTTTCTGTATTTTTGCTCAAAGTTGTTTACACACTGTTCTTTGGTGTGGTGTGGGCGGAGTTTGAGTAAACTGTGATTGGCGGAGTTCTTTCGTGTGGGCGGAGTTTGGGTTAATTGTGATTAGTCCTGCTGACTTGTGGGGGAAGTTAAAAGATATAATCGTTAGCCATGATTGATTATATTTATTTACAGGAAGTATTGACCATTGTAATGCTGTAATTGTCTATTAGTAAAATTACTGTGAACACGTAAATATAAATTATTGCCTTCAACTTTGGTGAAGCTAGTACCTTTCTAAATGAGTAATATTCATTCAAAATGATCGATCTTTTTATAGATGCTTTTTGGCCGTTTCAACTGAGTCGAACTGTTAGTTGTCCCCCCAGCTGCTCAGCATTCATCCAACCATTCGGTTAGTCCTCCTCAAACCTTACCCAAAATAATCAGTCTGACCAATCACAGTCTCCTCAAACTACACCCAGACCCAAGAAACTTCGACTCGGTGACTGCGGGGAGTGACCCTTTTTTCCACGAGCCGATTGGTCAGGTGTGATTGAGGGAACTGTATTGTGTCTGTACTCTTAATTTATCCCTTGTTGTCTGCGGGTTCAGAAAAAATTGAATGTTGGCTGTGTTTTTAGTCATTTTCTCACTTCCTACAGATTTTTGGCGTGTCGACTCATCACAAGCTGCACGGCGAGTTAAACCCAGCGCTCGCCGTCTGGGATGGATTTAAATGTCAGCTGCGTGGCTGCAGTATTTTTAGATTCCAACTAATTTTAGGAGAAACACGTTTGGAGCGCCATAGAAAAAAACTAATTTGTCAAAGTCATTGTGTCTTGATACAGAAGTGGAGACAAACAGTGGAGTTGCTCAGTTTGGTGCTGTGTTGAGTCTCATTTGCATTGAAAACCAAATTTTTGTAAAAAAAAAAAAAAAAAAGAAAACCTTCAATGTGATTTTTTACTACATCAGCAAAACAACACTTTTTCCTACTATCTTTTTGCACATATCCATGTGGGCTTTTTTTGGCACATGCATAAAACAAAACAAAATACTCAAGCCATGTGTTGTATAAGTCTCAAACACAAAACAGATGAATTGGAAAGAAAATGAGTTTGAGACTCAGGTGAGGTTTAAAAAGATGTTAAATTACAAACAAATTCAGAATTTAATCAGTGCAGACATGTTTACAGCACCACACTGAATGTATTTATATAAAAAAAAAAAGTCTTTAAGTATAGTTCAGTTGAGTTTAAAAACAGTTATTTAGTCTGAATACTTAGATTATTTTAAATAAAACTTGTATGTAGGAAAAGGTGCACAGGTATTGTTTTACAATAGTTTCATTATATTGACGAAGTGATTTTGTTTCACAAAACTTTGCACTAAACAGTGACCTCTTTAGTGCCTGACATAAAAATTGGTTAGATGGTGATTCTCCGACTGGATGATCCAGCAGGAAAAACATTGCAACTCATTGGACTTGCAGATCATGATCTGCAAATACAGCAGAAATGATGAAATGGTTGATGGAGAACAATATCAGTATATTAATGTGATTTGTCTAAATTCTGTAGCTAACATTAATATTCAGAATGATGGAAGAAGAGCTCAAATATTAAAAACTTGAACACTCTTGTCAAAGCATTTTGGTCAAAATACCTGGAAAATTGGGGGGGGGAGGAAGAATTCTGAAAAGCATAAAAATTCTAATAAATTTTTGTCCTCAGCAAGCAGCATAATATAAAAAATGTTTTTGTTTTTTTTTTCAAATGTGCCATGTCCTTCCACAATAATACGAGCAAGTGAGAAAAAAACTTGTCATTCTCCTCCTTTTTCTACCACTTATCTGTAGTCAGGTCATAAAGCCAGCTTGTCCCAGAGAAAAACCCAAACATCTCTCCCCAGCAAAACTTTCCAGCTCATCCTGGGGGACCCCAAGGCGTTTACTAGGCCAGAGAGGAGACCTAATCCCTTCAGTGAGTCCTGGGTCTTCCTATGAGCCTCCTAACAGTGGGACGAGCCCGGAACACCTCTAAAGGGAGGCATCCTAATCACATGAACCACCGCAACTGATTCTTTTCTATGCAGAGAAGCAGCGTATCTATCGTAGCTCCTCCCCCTGGATGACAGAGCTCCTCCCCCTATCTTGGAGGCTGAGACACCTTACAAAGGAAGCTCATTTCAGCAGGTTGTATCCAGGATCTTGTTCTTTCAGTCATGATCTACGACTCATGACCACAAGTGAGAGTTGAAACGTAGACAAATCAAGAGCTTTATCTTTCGACTCAGCTCTTTTCTCACCACGACTGACCAAAGATGAGGCCCCAATCAGTCAATCCATCTCCTGCTCCATCAGGAACAAGACACCCAGGTACTTAAACTCTGTCTGACAACTTGTCATTGATGAATAAAATTCAAAGACACTGATAAGATTTATGGCATTCATTACAATTTCATGACGTCCATGGAAGAGTCTTGCAGCCCAACCTGCAGCCTCAGGATTATGAGAATTTAATATTTTTTTTAACCATTTCCCTTATTTGGAAAGAAAAGTTAGCCCATCTATCAGACATGCGGAGTGATAGCGGCTACAACAAAGACTGCTAAAACCAGGTCACACATAATAAATTCTGAGACTTCCTTATGTAGGTGAAAGATAATGCTTCATTCACAGAGAAAACATTTCAAGATTATTCTATTTAGGAGCCTCACTGATCAAACTTTACACAATAAAACTCCCATTTTTGCTGCCCAAAGAGCAGAAAAGGAGACACAAAAGAGTTGGGAGAGATTGCATGTTTCACATATTCACACACACACACACAGAGTGTCACACATTTGCTTCCCTTCATCCATTAACAGCAGGGTTGGGAGGAAGAGGGTGAGGACTGGGGGGTGAGGTGTGGCTGAGGACTGGTGTGTGTGTGTGTGTGTGTGGGGGGGGGGGGGGGGGGGTGGCACCCCCCTCATTATTTGGGCTGCGCCGCTGTGAAAAGCCCTGGGATTGCTTTCATTACTGGGCCAAATGAAATAGCAGAGGCTGATTACTCGCGTGACGGAAAGGAGACGAGCTGGATCACTCTTTGTTGGGGAGAAAAAGTGAAGGAAGAGAGAAAAAAAAGAGGGTGGGGGGTGAGACTGTCATGGCTGTACTTCCCCAACAAGACTCCAAAACAAGCTGAGTGTTTGTGAAAGTCAGACGATGACATGCAGGGTGGGGGCTGATCCAGTCCCATTTTTCAAACAAGCCTCCCTGGGGAGGGATATGAATAATAATGACAGCAGCAGTGCAGCACGTTAAAAATCAAACCACTATATGCTCATTTTCCTCTAGCTTTTGTCTAGCTCTTAGCTGAACTTCCTTTTTCACCTCATTTACATCAAGCTGAGGCTTTCTGACTGAGTATACTCTGTGTTTGGGACAAATCAACTCTTTAATAATTGTGTGTGTGTGTAAACTGTGGAGTGTGTGTTTTTGTGTAGCTGTCATGAGAGTCAGAGCATGATGGATCTGGTGAGGCGTTGTAGATTATCTGCTGACGGCAGCTGGTAATCCACCAGATAAGCTTAAAGGAATGAACACCTGTGAAAATTGCAGCGATGCCAGATAATATTTTTGGGGGAACCCCCCGCAACCCATAAAATTTAGGCACAAATTCACACCACACAACAATAAACTGATTCAACAGACACATGGGACATTTTGATATGTCACAGTTGGGAGAACACGTGTAAACAGCTAATCCTGAATGAGGGCTTTAGTTTCAGCGTCCAGCTGCTGCACATTAAGAGTTTGGAAACAAAATTTAAAAGGGGAAGAAGATTGTGAACAACTATTAGTAGTGAGATTTGTGAGGACTGGACAATTTTTAAACAACTCAAAAATCTCATTTAGTGGTTCATTTAACTGTTATTAATAAATAAATAAATTTTCTTAACTCACAGTTCTTGTGGCAGAAATATTCTGATATTCTTACAGGAAGTGCCCCAGGTTGCCCTACAAATACTATAACTAGCTCCTGTTGCTATTTGCATAGTACATACAGTTACACAGAACTTTATACAAATACTTATGTAAAGCAAAATTAACCACTGTGTAAATGTTCATAAAACAGTGTTTGTTCAAACTACTGTTTTAAAACAGCAACAATCTACTTTGGACTCACTTTTTTGATCACAATCAACTCTTTCTTTCAAAATTAAAGTCATTTAATAAAAACACCTGTAACAGGTAAGACCACAATTAATCATAATTTAACATAGAAGCATACTTTAAAATATCTAAACTATCTCTTCATGGCAATAACAGCTAATAATTGCACTTTTTGCTAATGAAAAAGGGTTCAAAGTCGACAGAACATGTTGTCGCTTTTGATTTTAAATAAATCAATTATTCATATGCTAAATATTAACATTTCAAACCCTGTTCACACATGATTAACCTTTGGAAATGTTACAGTTTTATCTAATGTTGATTGTGTCCAACAAATATAAGAAAATCTCATTTACACAGGGACTGAGGTATTGCTGCATCCGCTGCAGCTTCCACATCTGGCAGGGGCTTGTGATTGAGATATGTGCACAGAAAAAGAGGGGGTGCTTGACCATAAACAGTATTTATCGTATACCTGGCAACACTGATTTTTTGTCTTACAACGAGACATGCAGCAGTGTGACGTGTCCCTGCTGTGTCATCTTTGCAGACACCTGTCTGACTGATGTCCCTTCTTACAGTTGATTGGCTGGTGGGGATTTAAAAGGCGAAAGCTCCACCTGCCTGGGGAGCGAGGGGGGGCCAGAGGAGAGACCCTGGTCCAATAGTTGTGTGCTCTGCTCTCCAGCCTTGCTCCTGATGATTGTGGAAGCCTGTGGTTTCAACCTGTCACACTGTTAAGTTAATTGTTGTTGAGGCCTGGAAGTTTCAGGCAGTCGCTTTTTGCAGTTTTTGGTTGCAGGGCTTAGAATCTGGACTGTAGGGTGAGGGAAATGGCCCAAATTTGACTGGCTGGTTTGAAGCCTCTCTCTCTCTCTTATTTTGTTTGTTTTTGCCCGGGGTTGTCCATTTTTATTCAAATGATTGTTCATTAAAATATAATTTAAGCATATAATTGTCTGGATTCCATAAGTTGTCTATTAACAGAAGTCCAGAAAAACAGTTGACTGCAGTTGTTTCAAGTGCAAATGCCAAATTTCACACCTTTGCAAGGGCTTTTCCAAAAACCTCCACTCACAAATTCAAAAAGCTTTAGTTTCAGAAGAAACAAGCACAGTCATTATGTTCATGCAATATAAAAGTTGTAATAAATGTTAAATTTACTTAAATTCAAAGCAATTTACTCAACTCAGTTGTGTGGAACCAGTTGACATAACTCAGTTAAGTAAATCCAACATTCATTTTTTAGAGTGCGGTCAGCCAAACTGCAGCAGAAATGTTACAGTTTCACTCAAAAGTTTATGTAAACTGAGCTTTAGAAACTCTGTTTGTGTCTTTCATTAGTAAATACGGCCTCTAATGATGTAATGAGTGATGTATTTTAAAAAATTCCCAACAACAGAAACATTTTTTGTGTTCCTAAAAAAGAAGAGTACATTTTCAAGCTTCCTTTTCTGACAAAAATGATACTACAAAATAAAAGTTCTCTTTATCTAGTGCTGAGTCCAGTAAAAATAAACATTCTCCCTGTAGGTTCACACTGTAAATTTGTTTTGTTTCTTTCTTTATTAGTTTTATAACCTGCTTTTTTTTCTAGTTATTTTCTTGCTGTAACTCCCAATCTGTCAAAAAGCTGGACTCAAATGAGATACAAACTTTAGGTTACTCCAAGGTGTCCTCCCTTCCCCAATGATGTTCATCTTTGATAAAATACACACAAACCTCCAGAGTGTTTGCATGCGCCAAGGCAGGGAATTAGCCAGCTGTGCACACACTCTCAACACCACAAGTGAGGCACCGGACATACGTGTCAGACTTAAAGGCTGCTGTCCTCCCTACTCATTTATCCACCGATCCCCCAGACATGCTAATCCCAGCAGTTGTGGCAGACATGGCAGGCGTGGAACAGATAGATTGGAGGTCAGCGTGAGCAGGTGTGTGCATGCCGGCAGGCCCCCTCCCAGAGAACTGCAATCAGAGAGGGGCTGGAGAGTAAAAGCAGCTGCTGTTTCGGGGGATTCGGGTGAGGAAGGGGTGGGGGGGAGAGTTTGAAGATGATTGCTTGTTCGCTCCTGCCACCTATCTGTTATGTCAAGGTGGTTTGTTAGACTGAATCAGGTCTTCAACTTTTCTCTTCCACAAAAGAACTAATTACAAGTGGTGAAAGAGCTGAAGAGGGACAAATGAATCCAGTTACTGTGTGACGAGAAAATGCAAACATCTTGAAATAGTTGGTAATTAAAAAAAAAAATTAAAATCAATTTAAAAGATTTACTTGTTTAATCTTAAAATCTGCTCTCTAGATTCAATGTGGTCATTTAGATCTTCAGGTAAAAGTTGAACCTTTTAAGCAACAGTTGGCTCTCTGGAGGAGGGGTTCTGTGCAAAGATCAGGAACAATTAAAATCTCACCTGTAGTAGATGGCTCTTTGAATGAGCTCAGTTTGGTTAAACAAAGTTTATTTCAGATTTAGTTCATTTTTGTTTAAGTGAGGCCAAGGCCAAAAATTAATTACATAAATAATAAAACAAAATCATAGTCGTTGGTCCATCGTTCCATCATCTTTACCTACTTCTTCCTTTCAGGGTCATGGGGGTCTCTGGTGCCCATATCCAGCAGTCTCTGTGTGAGGGGCGAGGTACACCCTGGACAGTTCACAAGTCCATTAGGGCCACATAAAGACAAACAATTGTTAACAAATAGGGACATTTTAGAGTATATGTGTCAAACTTGAGGCCTGCAAACCAAATGTGGCCCACCATGGCATTTAATGTGGCCCATGAGAGCTTCAAAGATATATTATCTTAAAAAAAAAGGTGTATGCTGTTTTAAAACCAGCATTAATCATAAACATCCCATAATGCAGGTTGTTGATAATTTTACCTGTGAAATGATGGCATCCCACCACTAGGTGAAGGTGCACAGGGTTCAAAAGTAGCTGGCAGCAGTGTAAAATCTTCATTTCCCATTTTGCATTTTCTCTGGCTATTTTTGCTGCATCCCAAATTTACTTGGAAGTGGGAATTTCCCACCTACAAGTTGTAAATTTAAACTGAAACACCACGTCAGTGGGAGTTCCCTGTCGGAAAGTGCAGCGTTCAGAATCCAAGATGGCAGCTACTCACCACAAATCAACAGTGAGTGAAACTCTCTTACTTTTACTTTTAAAAGTATTTCTGTATTATTTAGTCAGTCGCACATGTAGTACTTTTCAGTGTTTATAAGAAGACATGTTAAAACTCTGTTTCTATGCAGGAAATACCATGTACAGCCCAGCCATAGCAATGAGACGAGGAACGTTTTGTGTTTAGTCAAATTTAAAGTTAATTACAACTGGTTCTTTGGAGGGCCACCATGAAGCCAATGTGGCCCTCAGAGAAAAAGAGTTGGACACCCCTGTTTTAGAGTTACCAACATGATTGGTTTTTAGTCTGCGGTAGGAAACCAGAGTATCTAGAGAGAACCCAGCATGCACAGAGAGACAGGTCCCCAGCCAGGATTTGATCCAGCAACCTTCCTGCTGAGAGGCAACAGCTTTCCCAACTGAGCCACCGTGCCATTTTAAAATACTTTTGCAGTTTTACAAATATATATGAAAACAAATAACAGCAGCAAACAGCTGTAGTAGTTTTGGTGCAACCTGACTAAGTTGCAGCTTGAATATCATTTTATTTACGCCTCAAACAAAAAAGTGGAAGAATCATCTTCTTGAAAGTCCTGCTTTTGTGCTGCTGTTTTTCCCGTTCATGGTCGGACAAAATCATTAGAAACCATCACCTTGGCTTGTGGGACATTGATCAGCACTGGATGGGAGATTTATTAGCAGCAGAGCACTAGGGGGAACACTGGGAAGAGTGCCCACCAATCTAAATCTCAGCCAGCTCCCTTGGCTATCCTCCTACAACATGACCTTTGCCTCGGCTTCTTCCCAGCTGCTCCCTGGATAAAGCCCTCTGATCCCGGGGAGCTTATCACCAAAGTCTGCCTGGATCTTTGCTTTCTTTGTTCTACGTGTAATTACACTACACAGAATGGGACGTCAGTGGAGGTGAAGGTGGTTAGAATGAACGACTCTCCGCTGGAGAGAATGGCACAACTCAGCTGTGGAGGGGGAGGGAGGAATGGCTTCTATTCGGTGTCTCCCAGCGGGATCGGCCAAATCAAATGAGACCCCTCGCTGCTCTCACTCCACCTCAGAGCTGCATCGAACAGAGAAAAAAAAAAAAGCTGGGGGGACCTGAGAATGGCAGAAGTGTTTCATATTGACGAAACACTCTGTGGCTCAGACCATGGGATTCTTTGTTCTTTTCATCCAGACACAGCACACACACACACACACTTAAACCCAACACACAGCAGTTTAAAACCAGGATCATGATGACAGGAGGGGTGCGTGATTCTCTTGTCCTCTGTTGTGTTCACATTAGTCATATGCAAATAGGCATTGTGCACAAAGAATGACACAAATCCACCGTGTCTAAATCCTCAAAGAGGACTGGTGACGGCTATTTAGTTAACATGATTTATTAAGGTTTTGACCCAGTTAGAGCACAAGCCATTTATTGTTTGTTTCAGGTGATCAAGGGAATCGAATTTGTCTGAAAACACAAAGAGCACTGAAAAGGAACAGTGATCCGTCTAAACATGTTCTTGATCATCAAATCCAGGCCACCCATCTTAAAAGCTGCAGTTCAGATATTTTAAAGTGTAGTTCTGTGGAAAGATCATGACCAGTTGAAATGCCTATGACGTGCATTTCCTCCAAATACGAAAAGTCAAAGAAAACATCTTTTTGTTTATGAAACTTGGCATAAAACACACAATTTTACCCAATGTGCCACGCAACTGGGATATTTTCTTTTACACTCAGAAGTGAAACGAGAAGTGGCATCAAAGGTAAACTCTTTGATCTTTGTTTATTAAAACAATATTCTTTGAACTCTGACTCAAAATGATCTAAAGAAACATCAGATTCTTCTCAGTCGGTGTTATTAGACACTGTAGCAACGCTCTGTTCACATGCAAACATTCCTCTTTGACATTACTTCCTGTCACTTCCCATGTAAATATCTCTACAGCTGTTCATCTCAACTGTGTGAAATTTTGCTCGCAGTTCATGATTGATGTTAAAAAGTCAAGAAATGCGTTCGTATTTATTACAAAAATTAGACGTCGTGGGCAATAATATCTTACTTGTTATAGCTAGCTCTTAGAGCGGCCTCAGTTTGCAGAAATACAAGAAAACTGAAAGATGATCTGCGCCAGCACTCAGAGCTGTCAGTGTTAAAAAAACAAAAGCCAATGGGATTGAGTGGAAGAAAGACAACAAACGCAGGTGCTTACACAGGTGCACTGAACTGTGCAATTATACAATTATCCTGTCTAACCGTGCTGAGCTCGCCGGCTGATTTCCACTTCAACACAAGAAGGCAAAATGAAAAGCTTCACATGAAATAAACCCTCACACCTTTATCAAGTAACTCCTCCTATTTTATGTCTAATTCTTTTACAAAAACAAATGAATGCAATTAATTGGCTGAACTGCAAATAGACATACTTACCCAGAATAGAGTCACAGGTGTATTAATGAGGACTGCAGCTCTTTTATTGTTTACTTCTGCAATAAAGGGAAGTGCATATTCAATTACTGCTCATAATATCAGGTTTGATTTCACTGCTCCAGTCACTAGGAGTCAAAATATTTGATGCAGGAATGTTTTATAGGAACAGTGATATTTGTAGCTTTGTATTCTGTTTATTTTAAGTTCTTAAATTCTTCATAATTCCGCGAGTTTTATTCAGTTCATACAAGATGCTGCACCGTTAATTAATTATGCTGAAAAAAAACCCCTTTAGATTATAATGTTCAGATTCTTAAAAGAAACCCATTGTCACACCTAAGTTTAGATCAATATCAGTAAAAATGACTGATATATCTATTTCTTTGACGGCTGTAGATTGTGGGTTACCGCCTCTGATCATCAGAGTTATTGAAGATGTTTGCATTTTAACTTGATTCTATTTTTATGAATCCTTTCGTATTTTAATTGGTTGCATTGACAATTTTCTGAACACTATTTTAGGGAAACCGTTTGAGTCATTATGAATTAATTTTTATTCTTTTTCTTTGTTAGAAGATAAATTTATCTTGAGACACCAAGTCTAGGTAGTTATTCAAAGCCTGTGTATTATTTATTTAATAGCAAACCAATTAATTGCAATTTTATTTTTTAAAATAGTGCACCCTGCTTGTGATCCTTACTGAAAGTGTAACAGAATACATAAAGCTGCACTCTTGTGCTGGTCTTTTCATAACATGTTTGATTTTAAATATTTTAAAAATCACTCAATTTTCTTATAGTTGTTTGTACTTTGTTAGTAGAGAAAAAATTGGATTTAACCTCAGCACAATTTGCATCTTCCACATGGGTATTTATACCTTTTTATTGTTCTTGTCTTTAGTCCGAACCAGTGTGAATCATCTTTCCTCAGAATCCATTTTAACAATCTCCCAGCACGACATCAGCTGCTTCTTTTTCACCAGGCACCGCAGGACAGTTTTTCCACAGATCCCACAGACCCAAATCATCATCATACTTTCATTTACACAAATGTTAAAAGCATCGACACATTACAAAAGGAATTTTCACAACTTCTATCTGTGCTGTTTTACTCATTCATACATCAAAACATTGAGGACATTCAGTGCTATGACTTTTAGTTTTGTAACTTTTGTACTTTGTACAAATGTTTTACCCACAGAAGTACAGTTAGAGCTCTTCTGGTCCTTAAAAACAGTCTTGTCTTTAGAATCTGTTTCCGCAAATTTCTTCTTATGGTATTTTTCTACATTTAGTTTTTAGTTATCCTCAGGTCTCTCAAGTTTTGACCTGAGCTTGGAGTGAGAATTCAAATCGCTGAACACAGTTGGCAACTCCTCAGTAACAAAAGTCGCTTTTTGCCTTCCTAAAGGCTGCTAAATAACGTCATTGTCCAATATGTATATTTGGATTTTTGTCAACAATTGTGATCAGCGCTGCATGGTATGTAATGTAGGAGAGGACGGTGTATAAAATGGGGGTGGGGGGTCTGAAGGTCCTCCCCCATAAAAATTTGAATGAAATGGATTCAATTTCCTGCATTCTGGTGTATTTTAACAGGTTGTTAAACATACTTCTACTTACACAATTAAACCCTTGGTGTGAGTATTCTAAAGGTCAAGTGGAAGGGGTTCTCAAACATTTTAGGTCTGTGGACCCCTTAAAAGGGTGAAACATTTCCAGGGACCCCCCTCATAAAACGCATGCCGTTTAAAAAATAATTTGTCATTTTAATTCCTGAATTCCATTGGAATAGTATTTTTATTTGGTTTCCTACATTTGTTTTACTAGTGCGTTAATCTCCATTTGCATTTTTTAAAATAAAAAACAAATGAACAATTATAACTTTTTGAGGACCCCTAAGATACAGCTCGTGGACACCTGGGGACCCCAGTTGGAGAACCTCTCTGTTAAGCAATGGAAACAGCGTGGGTAAATATTGTAAATGTGGGGGTCCAAAGAAATTTGATTTTACTGTATATGTGAGGGGGGGACAAAAACTGTAATTATGAATAACCAAAACTGGAAATAAAGACTAAAGCACAAATGCCAACTACTACTTATCCAAGACTATTATTTATTTGCTTCTTTATGACATATTAGTTTTAATGAATATAATTTTGCTCTGTGAGGAAAAACATTCAGTAAAAATTACATCCTGTTCTGTAAACCAGGGCAGGAGAAGAGTCATATGTAGCTGCTTGAAGTTTCAGAAGTAGACTGGAAGAAGCTGAATGTAATTATTTATTTCATAAAAACAAAGTCCATTCAAAAAATCAAAGTAAATCATTCATTGAATGAAAAAGTGACAAAAAGAAGAAAAAAATAGTAGCTATAGCTGCTCCTATTAAAAAAACTTACTCCAAGCACAAACATCATGTGAGGACTTTAACAATTTCAACCTGCAACCTGCTTTAAAAATATCCAGGTTATCCCTTCTTTAACATTGCTCTGACGGCTGATCCAGCTATTTGCAGGTGATGTGGCGCACACACATCCTCGTGAACACAAAAGTTTTTAAACTATGATAAAAACATAATTCGTGTGTGCAACAGGTGGAAAGGATCGGTCTGAGCTGGGGTCGTCTCGTTTCACGCTGCTGCAGCTTAAATAAACGTGCAGTGAGGACGGGTGGTTGACAGGAGCGATCGGCTCTGAATGCAGCGTGCATGTGTGCAGGACTCCTAATGCAGGAATAAAAACACAAAAATAGGCGAAGATGGATCTTTATAGGCAAAGTGAGCGGTTCATCTGAGAAGGTCTGTGGAAACTGGTGTACCTCAAATGGAACAGCCTGCACTTTCTCCAGACCTGAATCCCATTGAAAACCTGTGGGATCAGCTGAGTCGCCTTGTAGAGGATCGAAACTCTGCACCCCAGAACCTCAATGAACTGAGGGCTGCCCTTCAAGAAGAGTGGGATACCATGTCTCAGCAGACGTTGTTGTCAAACTGTAATTGATGCTCAAGGGCGCATGACGAGTTATTGAGACGTTGAAATTTTTTGTTGTGGTGTACCCACCATTGTTGTCAACTTTTGTTTGAATAAATAGTTTGAGATGAGGAAATCACCAGTGCATCCTTCTACTTAAATGTCCTACTTTCATGATATATCCCTGTAGCATGAACCTTTAACATTTTCCATAAATTTCACCTGAAAGCCAAATATCCCTAACTTTTTATGAGTAGTGTATTTACCTAGTGCACAACTACAGCCATAAAGTGACAAAAACTAAAACTCTGCATGTCATTTTCAGCAGTTATGCTTAAACCTCAGCCTAACCTAATTCTTCTGGGTTTTTTTTTTCCAATCTTAAGTTAAATAAATTATGTGCAATTTTACACCTTTCCCACCCACATTTTGGTTGTAACAATCAGGGGATTAGAACCAGTGACTTTCTGATCACAGCCTAATGATGTCACAAAATGTATTCCAGATGAATTCAGTTTAATAATATTTAATTTCTTCAGTTTATCTCTGTGATCTTGGTTTGCTTCTTTTCTTCTTCTCATGTTTGTTGGTTTGATCTGAAAATCCTCAAATGTTCTTAAATCTTCTGAATGAAACTGAGTGACTTTAGGGTCAACAGACTGTTTCTGACTGAAGGAACCTGATGGACAGAGAGGACACTGAGACCTTTGTGGACACCACAGAGGGACCAGGATGTCTGCTGTCTCCAGACTTTAGTTGTGTGAAGACGGTTCAATGAGCAGCTCAGCTTCTGGGTCCAAATCTCTCTAAGTCCTGACCCCCTTCAGTCAGACCAGCTCTGTTCTGGTTTTAGATTTGTTTCACTTCCTGTCAGTCACCTGACTCTGCAGGCCTCTTTGTTTTGACTCAGCTTTTTGTCTCTTTATTCTGGTTGTCATGACTACAACTTCCCTCTTCATCTACCAGAGTTTGCACTTAGAAGATGTGTGTTACAAACATCACACCTGGTGTGTTCCAGCATTTAAAGTCTGGACACAAAATACACAAATATGTTTTTCTAGATTTACTGTCATCAAACATTTCCACCAAAAACATTTAGGTTTAAAGCCTTCGTCCCAAACTAGGCAGGTGGATGGGGTCTGGAGAGGCCAGCAGAACAAACAGTTCAGGAGGACATCCAGGTGGACTTCTCTGGACTGGAGTCCTGTGAGGACAGGTACAGATGGAGGAGGGGGGTCTGACTGGATCCTCTGGATGAGGAACAGAGGCAGGCAGAGAGTACTGAGGAGACCCTCTCAGCTGCCTGGAACCCCTCAGCACCAAGGACCTGGAGTCTGAGTCCAGCTGAGACCGGGCCAGAGGCAGGGACCCCCTGAACCGGTCAACAGTCCATCACAGACTGTTTCAATAAATAAACAGGATTCTGTTGACACCTTTTAAAGCTCCTGATCTGGTTTTATTATAGTTGTTCGAAACCATCAGCTCAGGTTCTGAACCCACCTGGTCCTGCACGGTCACAGAAACCTGGTGGTCTACAAGAGGCAGGTAGACCCTGGACAGGTAAGTGGTCCATCACAGACTTTTATCGCCTATAAAACATAATAAGCACAAGAAAACAGAGAAATATTAATAACACGTAGAAGTACACAACATTCTCTAGACATTTTTTTTAACAAACATATTTACCTTTGATTGTTTCCTGCTGTTAGTAAACAACAAAACAAATCAAATATTAATATTCAGAAAATGTAGAATACAACATTTTTAAATATATCTTTTAAATTGTACTTATCTTTTCACATATTTTTCCAGGAGTTAGTAACCTGCAAACACAACACAAAATAATATTATTATACTTAACCTGTGTAAATACTTTTATAGTATTTTATAGATATTTATTTAAAATGATACTTATCTTTAAACTAAATATTAGGAGGGAATTGATCAAAATTAGAAAGTTTTGCATTTCACAAAGAATTAACATTAAAACCTCTAAACTTTTCTTTTAAAAAGTTTCTTATCTTAAAGAATTGTCCTTATTGATAACCTGCAATAAAACAGAATATATATTAATAACTTTGTTGAACACATAACAGCTTCTAAACATTTCTATTAAAAAACGTTCTTATCTTGGTTTTCCAATAATTAGCCCCCCATCTCCTGAAAATAAACACAAAACACATTGTTATCCAGAACATTTGTAAATACATAGAATTCATTCAACATTTCTTTTTAAAAATGTACTTATCTTAGGGAGGTCTCCCCCCACTGAGACCTTCAAATAAAAGGAAATAATAAATAATAAATCATTTTATAAATACTTTACAGGTTTTTATCATTTCTATTAAAGATTCTCACCTTTTTTATATTTCAAACATTAGCATCACCCAATCCCTCAGAAAATAAAACCAAAAGAGAAACATTATTAACCATAAACTTTGTAAATCAGGGGTGTCAAACTCCAGTCCTCAAGGCCCACGATCCTGCATGTTTTAGAAGTTTTCTTGCTCCAACACACCTGATTTTAATGGATAGGTGATTAACAGGCTTCTCCACAATTTGAAGAGTTAATTCAATCACTGAATCAGGTGTGATACAGCAGGAAAATATCTAAAACATGCAGGATCATGGACTGGAGTTTGACACCTCTGTTGTAAATAAACAGAATTTTCTGAACATATTTTTGAAATATGTACTTATCTAAAGGAGGTTTCTCCTCTTGATGACCTGCAGTTAAAAAACAGAAAAAATATTAAAACATTTTGTAAAAACAAAACATTTGTTCAAAGTTTCTATTAAAAAAATACTCACTTTTATTTACCAAGTGCTAGGACAGCCCACCCCATAAAACCAACACAACAGACCCATTTTCTTTTTAATGTTGTTACGACCGGTGTCAGAGTTTGGTCCGCATTGCCGGTAGTAAGTCGGACCTGTTTCCAGTGAGAGTTGGACTCCGCCA
>JARVJO010000227.1:16401189-16413023 GCA_031762555.1 Cynodonichthys magdalenae | reverse complement strand
GTCCAGGGTGTACCCCGCCCCTCGCACTGTGACGGCTGGATATGGGCACCAGTGACCCCCGTGACCCTTAAAAAAAAGGACGAAATGGGTAAAGATAATGGATGGATAGGTAATTTTGCAATTTTTGGTAGCAACACATCTCAAACATAGGGACTGGGGCAAGAAAAGACTGAAAAAGTAAGAGGTATAAAAATCAGAGTATTTTGCAACAATTTAGGTTAATATGAAAAAGATCAGATATAGCAGTAGTTCCAAATGTTGGGCCTGAGACCCCACTGTGGGTTCTCAAACATCAAAGTGGGGTCCTGAAAGGAATGTCAAAATTAATTAATTTAAAAATGACTATTAACAATTTTTTTGCCCTAGTTTGGTACAGAGAAGCAAAGTTAGTGTACTTAAAAATGAATAAAATTAGCTAAATGAAAAATGTTACCATGCCCATGTTTTTTTTGACCCGTTTATTTGCAGTGTTTATCGCTCAATATAGTTGGGGGCACAGGATCTAATACTGTTATTTTGGGGGTAAAAGCTGAAAATTTTGGGAGACATGTCTACAGAGGACTGGGAATAAAATACGCATTTTACAGAGGCTGAATCTCTCAGGCATAGGATGTGTCTTCACAATATTATGCAAAGATTTTGATTATTGGGTGACATTTCGGTGTCCAAAAGATCAAGATTGAAATTTGATACTGGATCCCTGTGAACTTCAGGCCTATAGGTATCTTTTTACCCACTACTTCCTTTCAGGGTCATGGGGGTCCTTGCTATCATTATCCAGCAGTCACTGTACAGGGGGCAGGGTACACCCTGGACAGGTTGCAAGTTCATCACAGGGACACACAGAGACACCCAAGCATTCATCACGCACACCTAGGGACAATTTAGAGTTACCAGTTAGCCTAACAGACATGTTTTTTGTCTGTGGGAAGAAACCCACTCATGCATGGAGGGAACATGCAAACTCTTCCCTGAAAGGTTCTTGGGCATGGTTTTGATCCAGCAATCTTCTTGATGAGAGGCAACAGCTATACCAACTGAACCACCATGCAGCCTCACTGCATACGAACAAATCTGATTGTTAACGCATTGTAAACACTGTTTTGGGAAGTGTTGTTTCCATAAAAATTTCTTAGTTTCAGCATTTCATATGTTTAATACTGTTTTCATATGTTTAATACTGCATGTTCCACTGTTAATAAAATTCAACTTCAACAAAAGTCAACTTTACGATATTTGAAAACTATTGTATTGTGTTTTCTGTTTTATATTCTACACAACATCCTGACTTTCTGAACTTTTTCAAAACTGGGGTTGTAGGAGTGAAACAAGCGCACATTTCACTGACTAGTGTTGAAACTTCTCTTAAAGATCAAGGTGATTAGTGGCTTTTAAGGGATCGATTAGACTCAGATCTAAAATCTGGACTGGATTGGTTTTAAATTAGTTCTCTATATGATCCCACATAGCAAAATTGTTCTGGCTCAGTTCTGGCCCACATTTCCATACCTGAGCAGTAATGCAGCCCAGATAACGCAAAGAATGATGGCTCTTTGGTGGCCTAGATGCAGTTTGCCAGAGGTGGTCCATGCATGGGCCAACACCACACAAACAGAACTACAAACCGCTTTCTTTGCCAGCAGGGCCAGTTTGAGTCTAGACCTGGCCCACACACCTGTCTGCTATGTGGGATATTTGTAGTGCACAAACAAAAAGTGGTTGATAGTAGGATAATGTGTGGTTTGGTTCAGATGCTTCCACTCAGAACTTGCTGAGTTGTGGCAGAGCCCCCGCCTTCACGAGCACAGCTGAGAGTAGGTCTGCAGGTCCAGAGGGGTGAGGCACGGCCGTGGCAGAGAGGTCAAAGTTCACAGCCGGGGATTTAACCAGACCGCTCTCTCCGCCTCCGCCCAAACTAGTCTTGCTGTTCTCCACGGTGGGGATAACTGTGCCGAGGTTGGGGTTTCCCCCTGCAACCGCCCCGGAGCTGTCCGTGCTCGTCTGACAGGAGCACAGCAACCGGAAGAAGGCATTTCTCATCTCTCTGCTGGACAGAGTGTATATCAGAGGGTTGAGGGCAGAGTTCAGTACAGCCAGGGCGATGAACCAGTCCACCTGGTAGAGGACCGGGCACCTGCTGGGGCTGCAGCCAACATCCATCAGGAGCAGGAGGAACAGGGGGGACCAGCACACGACAAACACCCCAAGAACAATCACCACTGTCCGGAGGAGGGCCAGAGAGCGCTCCGAGGGCCTGCTGCTCACCCTGCGACCACTCGAGGTCACCAGACGGTAGATCCTGATGTACAGGATGACGATGGCGACCAGCAGGGCGCTGAAAACACTAATGCAGAAGGCGATGTAACTTTTGGCGTAAAGCGGCAGCACCGTAGAGCAGGAGGTCAGATTATTCAGGCAGTTCCAGCCAAGGCTGGGCAGGGCGCTGAGCATCACCGACACAAACCAGCAGGCCGCCAGCAGGGCGAGGAGTCGACCTCGACCGGCCGTCTCGCAGGGACGCAGGCGCACCATCGTCATGTGTCTCTCTATACCAATGGCCAGGAGGCTGAAGGTGGAGGCACTGAGGGCCACGAACATGCTCCCCTCTCTGGCCAGCCACTGCATCGGCGTCAGGTAGAAGGTGTTGCGTCCCGAGGTGAAGATGTTGACCACGTAAGCCACGCCGGCCAGGAGGTCCGACAGCGCCAGGTTCCCGATGAGAAAGTACATGCGGCTGTGGAAGCGCTTGTTCTTCCACAGAGCCAGCAGGACGGTGATGTTCTCCAGGACGATCAGCACGCAGATGAAGAGCAGCACAGCCATCTTGCAGGCCCCACTGCTGCGAGGGCGGTCCCACTTTCCAGAGTGGTTGTAGTGCCTGACGATGACCTCGTTCATGCCGAACTCCAGGGTGTTCTCCATGCTGCCTGCCTGGCCTTGGCCCATCCTGACCTTTCCTCGGCCGCACAGCAGAGGGCGTCACAGCACTGAGGAGTGAAGCTGCTCAACCAGGCAGAGTCACAGCAGCCATCCTCTCATGGACCTGCTTACAGAACCACACAGTACCGTTAGCTGTTTTAGGTTCCTATAAGTTCTCAACTCAAGTTCTCAAGTGCTTCACTTAATACAAACATACATACAAATGACATCACCTGAAAACCTCTGTGGACCAGTCTGGACCATGGTTAGATTTGAAAATAAAAAGAAGGCGACTAAATGAACAAAGTTAGGTAATTAAAGGAGGCTAAAAATCTCAGACAAAATGTCCAAATAACAAAATGTATTGAATAGATTGAAAAATCTTTTAAAAGCATCAGGATCTTTACTTTTTCATTTTGAATAGCTGACTTTAATTAAATTTTTTATTTTTTTTTGTAATCATCAATCAACCAATTACCGGGTATGTTCAGAGTAATTCTCAACAATTCCACTTTTATCAGCTTCTATAGAACTTTGTTTCAGAAAAACTTTCAAATGCTATACTTTCCCCACATTCTGTTTTTATTCCAAACAACTCTCAATACTCAGGTTTTTATTTTCCAGTTTTGTTTGGAAACTATAGAGGAGCAAATTAAAGTACCACACTACCAAAGTATTTGTACATCATTTAGTCCCATTTATTTTTTCAGTTTAGTCATACCTTTTCAAGTTATCCTTCAGAACATCCCAGTGGAGTGATGAGATTTGGATGATTTTTTCTTCTTCTCGGGCAAAATATATATTTTCCAAAGTAAGTAGAAAAACACAGAAGAGGCGTCAAATTCTTTGTCCTTTCTCGTTTAGGAACATCTCTCAGCTTAGTTTTATCCTCTGAAACACCACAGTGAGTCCCGTCCCAAATGTTTTCAGTCTTTTGTGAGCACCAAACTCCTCAGTCCTGCCTGCTCCTTTCCCTCCTCCTCTTCCTCCTCCTCTCTCCTCCCAGCTGCTGAGGCGGGATCCTCTGTCAAACTGGCTGCTGTTGAATCTGTCAGGAGAGAGCTCGCAGCGGGAGTCAAGAAGCTGAAGTGTTGGAGCCACAAAGATACGTCACATTAAACATATCTCTTTGTCAAAGTCAGAAGCAGAGTCCCAGTGCGTCATCTAATTGTCTAAACTGAACTTGTCCAAACACGTAGTTTGGTCTTTTGCACCACAGGTTGCTTCATCAGTTTGTGATGGGCCTAAAACATTTGATCTATCAGCTTCATGTTTTCTATTCATTTTTTTTTTAAGAACAGCTCTAATGAAATATTTTACTAAGTTAGGTTAAACTCGGCCTGTTTTTACTGGCACTTCTCTGAACCCATTTTAAATCTGTGCTCTGATGAAGTCGTTGTTGTTTCATGTACAAAATAAAGAACATTTGGGTCCCTGTGGTACTTCATAAAGTGAGATATGTCTGACTTCTCTCAGTGGTGCCAAAGAATAATATAAGAGGGGATCTATTACATCACTTTTCTGCTTTTATCAACTTTTTGGTGACCCTTAAAAAAACAAAAAGGAAACCAGTCTCTTGTAAGCTATGCATGTCTAATTGGTTCATGTTGGGGTGGATAGGGATGTAAGAACCATGGTGGATTCTTTATATGTGGGGACTATATATAACTTAAGATGCTTGATAAAACAGACACTAAACCTCTAACACATGAAAACCTTCCATCAATCCATAAAATCTTGCAATGATCCCAGGTTCACTGGGCCAGTCACGTTTACTGCATGTCTAATTCAAGACTCCCTAAACAACTGTTGCATGGAGAACTGACATCAGGCGAAATATCTATTGGGGGTCTGTGTAAGCCACGTGTCAAACTCAAGGCACGCAGGCCAAATGTGGCCCGCTACAGCATTTTATCTGGACCGCAAGTGCTTCATAGATATATTAATGTCCTAAAATAAACATATTCTGCTTTAAAGCAAGCATTGACTATAAACTACATCTACCATAATGTAGGCTGATCCGCAGCTCAGTTGTACTGGGAAGTGGGAATTTCCCACTTACAAGTCGTGAATTTATACTGCCGCACCCCTCCTGTAAAAATTCCCTGTCAGAAAGTGGGAGAGTTCAGAATTCAAGTTGGCAACTACTCACCACAACTCGAGTAAAACTCTCTTACTCTTACTTTTAGTGGTATTTCAGTATTATTTATTTCATATTGAGTCAGTTGTACACATAGTACAGCTCAGTGTTTTAAAGAAAATGTTAAAACACTGTTTCTATGCAGGAAATACCACGCAGAGCTGTTATTGTTTGTTAGCAGTACTCAGTCATAGCAGAGTTGATGAACATGACGTTTCCTGTTCCTGTTTCCAGTTGAAGGTAAACATGAAATGTTGAAGTTAAATACAACTGATCCTATGAGGGCCACCACAATGCTCATGTGACCCTCGGTGAAAATGAGTTTGACACCCTGGTGTAAATGCTACAGGGGCAGTCATAAGGCATCATTGAAGAAATTTCTCATCAACATAGATATGTGGGAAAGCCTAGCACAGGACTAATCAGGAGGGCGAGTCAGCATGACGGAGTCTAGGAGGAAATTTGAGGTCTGCAAAGCAAGGGTGGCCACCACCTCAACAGATGCTACCGACCACCTCTCTATGGGAGGTTCTTTGGTGCATGGCGCCGGATAAGTCATCTCCGAACACACAAACCCAGACCAACTACAAAACCCTGAACATTACAGGTCATCTTTGCGACAACATTTACACGTATGGAGTCAGACCTCCTTATGATCTGCAGATCAATATTTCTTCAGGTTTCTGAAGTACTTTCAAAGTTTTTCTTTGGACCTCGGCTGCTTTCTTTGATCACATTTTTGATCTAGTACTAGACCAATTCCATGTTTCTGTCCTCATGTTTTTATAATTTATAATACATCCAGACATAAAAAAGCCCTCCTAAACTAAATAAATCACCCAGTCTTGTGTCGACACAACACTGACAACTAGAGAAAAAAAAACACTTAAATGGAATATTTAGGCGCTGCACCAGTACTCATCATTGTTCCTTTTTTTGATGCTATTTTTTGACACTATTCTTGTGGGCAGGATGTGACTTTCTCTTTTTAAGCAAACATGAATCAGAAGTTCTCATAAAATCATTTGAACACTGATTCAATTCCAAGTTACTGAAGTCCAGTTTCCAAAGAAAATCCTGAGCAGCAGCTGCTACTGAAACTGAGTCATGCTGTTGAGGCTGTGATTATTTTTCTGCTTGGCCTTGAATATTGATACAAGAAGCAGCAGACATTAAAATATACATTTCTAAAAGACTATTTAAAAATGTATTGGAAGCTGGCACTGATTAAAAAAACAGAATCATTTAGTTTAGATTTTTTTTTTTTTTTTTTTTTTTTGCTGATGAGCACATATCACTTCTTTGTTTAATTTTTGTTTTTGTTGAGTTAAATATGACATTGAGTCTGTGAAGGAGACAGATTAAAAAAGTAAGATGCCAAAAGGAAAGTAGACATTTTTTTTTCCTAAACCTGACTTCGTTGCAGATGCTATACTGGTGCTTTTTGGGGGAAAATGCAGCATGTTTGGCTTTCCTTCAAATGTCCAGACAGAGCAGATTAATGAATGACCCTCAGTTGTTGACTTTACCCTGACTTTACCCAAGAGATGTACAGATGATCCGACAAGCCATTAATAACCACATGAAAACACCCTAAAGGCCCTGTATCTGTGCTTTGCCAGTTAGATGCCTTTTCCCGGATGTTTGGTGGAGTTAAAAAAAAAAAAGGGGGAATGCTTCTGCAGGTCACCGACTCATGAAAGACCAGTTTCTGGAAGAGTTATGCTGTGTGGTTACAGTTTGCCTACGTGCGCCGCAGCATTATGAGGCACACACAAACTGGTGAGTTAGATGTTTAGGAATGCAAAGTGCAGTGGGAAGGAAACAGATGCTGTGGCAATGGAAAAGCAAGGCCTCAACCCTCACCCAGCCCCTGCTGTTTACCCACATTCTCGAAAAAAAAAAATTAAAATACATAGTTCACAGAGCAA
This sequence comes from Cynodonichthys magdalenae, assembly GCA_031762555.1. Lineage (NCBI taxonomy): Eukaryota > Metazoa > Chordata > Actinopteri > Cyprinodontiformes > Rivulidae > Cynodonichthys > Cynodonichthys magdalenae. The sequence continues at coordinate 16,406,033 of JARVJO010000227.1, read as the reverse complement.
AGTGTGTCAAAAAGCAAACTATTGGAAGGGCATTTGATGGACTGGTAACACATAAACATTGAGCATGGAGTTGCAAGCCCTCTCGAATATAATTATACATTTTGTTGCATTAGAAATGCTATATTATTAGCCTGGTCATTGCCTTCCTATTCTGCTCAATTCTAATTTTCCTTCTCTGATCCATCTGGGCTTTCTCCCATTGCCATGGATTTCTCTGATAGAATTGGACAGCGAGAAAGTGACAAAACTTCCAAATTATATTAAATTTGTCTCACAAAGCCTGCAGCACTTATTTAGAAGCATCTCTTTCGACTCGGTCCTTCTCTCTTCCCAATAGGGGATGGTTATTTACAGCGCACGCAATTTCCGGTTAGCCTCTTAGCTTAGCTTGCTTCACGTTCAAGCTGGCGCACTGTATACGTCATGGCTAAACATTAGCGATTGGGTAAAATCAGATACAATCTTTTAAAACTTCAGCAGTCCATGCATCCAGCAAGCAATTGTTTCTTAATAGCCGAGAGTCTAGACCGTCTGTAAGAAGTGAATCATAGAGCAAGGGGCTGGTTTTTACCAGACTACTTTATTATGCTTTCTATAACAAAGTACAGCCATGATTTAAGACCACTCCAAGTTTAGAAAAGTAACTTTTGTGAAACAGACAGAGATTTGTGATGGAAACGTTATTTGAATTTGATGTTTGAAGTCCCTCTCCCAAAACAACTATCAATCTACCACCCCTAAGGAATCAGTTTAATTAGGAATCAACATTTAATCAATATTAAGTTGGTGAAAATCAACCTGAGAGGTATGAAACCAGGAAAGAATTGGGTGAACTGTTTGATTTGGATTGAAAATGACCTGTTAGTCAAGGCGAACAGATGCTGGGACGTTTTTTACTTCCTTCTGTAAAAGCATCCTGTAAAAGCAGATGTGAAAAGAATAAATGTCAGTAGAAGAGGCAAAACAGCAGGCAAAAACATTTTGGAGAAAAGCTAAAGCAACAGTTTGCATGTATCTCTGCATGGATTTGTGTCGGGTGTTATATGTATGGGTTTTTGGGCTTTCTTGTGACATTGCAACTAATAGTTTTTAGGTTAGAGATCTTAAAAGAACTGTGTTTTTGTTGGCTTGATCCACATTGGGTTTCGCTTCAGTTCATGTAACAGTGATCTACATTGTAATTCAGAAATAACCAATTGATTGTAAATTGTAATATGTCATCAAATCAAGCATTTGGACTCTTAAGAGATGATTCTCCCTAGCATTTAGAGCAAAACATTGTTCACAGGTCCAAACAAATCAGATGGGCTGTGACCACTTGTAGCGGGACATCTGAGTTTTTATTCAAAATAGCTCACTTTACTCAGGTGCTCCTTATGGGTTCTTCGGACCTCGGTGATAACAGAAGGAAATTCTCAAAACACCACAGAAAAACATGACAAGGCTCTTAGTTACGTTTTATCATCGACACAACATGACAGATGTTTTATTTAAAACTAACTAAAAGACAAATAACAAATAATTGATTAGGAAAGGATTACATGCTTTTAAGGCAGGTGATTAACTTGAAATTAAACAGTCAACAACTAAATCAACATGATCTCTAAGCAAGCAGAACAAAATCACTTCAATGAAGGTTTTGAACTTTAAACCCAGAGTGTGTGTATATATGTATGTGTTTAGTACATATGTGTGTATTTAAACTATGAATATGTGTGTGTTTAACAATGTAAGTGTGTGCATCTGTAGGAGAAAAAAGGAAAAAGAGAGACAGACGGGTAGGAGAAGAGTTTTATAAGATGGGTTTTTATAGATTGGGAGAGCAAAGATACTAAAGTTATGTTTTAATCCAGTGAGCACGCGTCTGAGGACGTGAATGGAGCTGCAGGTTGGAGAACCAGCTGATGCCAGATAGGAAGCATATATGTTTTACCGTGTCTCCAGATAGTGGGGGAACAGCAAGCAGGCAAGGTGAGGTGTCGACTTCCAACCTGGATGGACAGTTGGGTCAAAAGCCTGGACTTTGCGTTTCACTTCTGTTAAACACGGGCAGCTGACGGCATAGCAGACCAGAGCCTGTCTCTGGTGGAGGAGGGCCGTATTCTCAGCAAGGCGAGTCAGCGTTTTCAGCTCCAACACAACTCATACCTGACCACTACAGATTCTGCAACATTTTTGTTTTAAAACTTTGGCATTAACTCTGTTTGTCAGGAAGCAAACTACTGTATCTAATATAGAAAGTAATCACTGGATGTACGTCTACAACTGTTTAACTTTAACCCAATTCAACATGGCTGCTCCAGCTTAGTAATATTAGCAAACACAAAAATGGTTATGTCAGTTTCACAGATATTGAGATAAAATTTGGTGTGGTAGATGAGTCATTTCACATTTCTCACATTAGATGTGCCATTTACAAGGTTTGACCAAAATAACTATTACTCTGTACCTTTAGAAACAAAAAGATTTACATTCTAAAACTCTGCCATGACAGATAATGGGTGAAATACAATCATTTAGGAATACTGGGCTATAAATTGCATGTTTTATATTTGCGATTATCAAACAGCAGTCAGAATGTATCTTCCTGTATAATTCCTTGAGTGGCACATGTTATATCATTGTAGTGCATCTGATGGGTTTATCTGTAGGGGGATGGTGCTGCTGGTGGGTTATCAGTGAAAGTCTGAAATCTTTTCGATGACTGATTTTTTCAGAAACTGCTACACTCGCTGTGGGTGTTGCAGCGACCCTGCTGCTTTCTTTTAGATAGCCCTTTCATCTGCATTCAGTTCAAAGTAGTAACAAAGGATGCTCAAATGGAGGGCGGAGCTTTCCTGTTATTGACACAAAAAACATGCTAACGTCCTCTAAAGTTGTCTCTTTTAGCTGCAAATAAGCTGTTAGTTTAAATATAATTACACGAGAAAGTACAGTAAATTGAGATTACATTCTGAAGATGTAAATTATCAGCAGTTCTGGTAAATTGCAGCTAATTTGCATCTACATTTTTGATGAAACACAATAAAAAAAAAAAAAGCTCAGAATCTCAACATGTCATTAAATGCACATGAACTCAACATTGATTCCAAATTCTTTATCAGAGGCTTTTTATCTTTATGTCACGGTCTCTTTTTCTCACACAATCATTCTAGAATGTCAAGATATTTCTGGTGTTTTCTTTATAAAAAAGGGTCTTAATCTCTAAATAGTTTTCAAGTCACTGCTTTGCCAAAATAAGCTATAAATAAACTTGGAGCTGACTTATGGAAACAATCTTGCCCAATTTTCCCGCTCAGAACTGTCTCTCTGTCTGGGAAAAATTCTGTGCATATGTATGTTTGTGTGTGTGTGTGTGTGCTCCAGGTATTACTCATCTTGTGAGGACCGATATCTGTTTCACCGTCACACTAAGAAGCATTTGTTTCCGCTGACATCTAATTAAAGCCTAATTCAATTTTTCTTTTAAACATTGTTGTATTTGTGTAATTCTGATTCTCTTTGGTTGTTCATAACTTTATCAAAGTGTCCCCATTTGACTTTAAAGTCCAGAGGTGAAAAGTAATGTACAAATATTGTGTGACTTTACTTAAGTAACACAGTACTATAAAGTATAGATATTCTTTACTTGGGTCATTAATTTTTTGCCATATTTTAAATAGTATTTCTACTCCTTGAATTTTACAAACAGCCTCATTACTGGTATTTCATTCTGACTTGTTTCCATTCTGGCTTAAATAACAAATAAATAAAAAAAACTACCAAAACATGCGGTATCTCCCAGATAAAGTGAATCTGATTGTGGTTGGATGAGAGGTAAAAATATATACTATTCTGACACCTTATTGAATTGACACGTCACACTACATGAAAATGGTAGGTAGGTCTTGTCTGTATATAGTATGTCATAATGGCCTTTAGAAAAATGTTTTTTGGGGCAGTCACCTCCCAGTAAATGTCATTCTGGAAATTCTAACTAACCCTTTTATTTTTAATACTTACATACATTTTATATCAGAAAATTTCTTTTGATACTAAATGTTAGGTACTTTAAAACTTCTACTCAAGTAATATTCTTTGAGGAGAGTTTCATTTCACCAAAGTACTTTTATAGTAAGATACTTGTACTTTTACTCAAATATCACTTTTAGGTATTTTATACAAGACTGTTAAAGTCATGCATATGAGGGAAACTGCACCTTTAACTGTTAGAACTGATTAAACAGACTCTGGAAACTTTGCTTTAAATCTAGACATGGTAGCTGAATTTGACACAGACCACAGTATCTTAATCTTCTGTAAAAAGCATCAGGTTGGCACTGAATGAACTCAAGAATCTAAATCTTATCTGTCTGTAATTTACTATAAAATTAGGTGACTAATCATTTTCAGCCTTTTTCCTTTGGTGTTCCTCGTGGTTCTACATTTGGGCCAATTGGACCTTTGAGAAAAAAATCTCATATTATAGTTGGGAGGACTCAATTCTCAGTTTTAACAAGCATAAAACTAAAGCATTGATCTATAAATTTAGTGCTGCCGTGGATCTGGGTAATCTTGAGGAACAGATGAGTTCAGTTTTTTCACTCTTTATTTCAGGTTGTTGTGGTTCTTTTAGTTACTCCTCATCTGCAGGTGTTGTCACAGTGTTCAAACTCACATGAAGGATTTGTTAATTGTTTTACTCCAAAAGCCCTCCTGATGCAACCTGGGCTCAAAACTGCAGACCCAGGATTACAAGACCACAACCCACATCTGTTAGGATTGGTGCCTGCTGCCTCTGTTTCCTGCTTGGTCCTCCTGATTGCCTGCAGCTGCGCCTAATCTACTGGAGCTCTCCTGCCACT
>JARVJO010000227.1:16364276-16380032 GCA_031762555.1 Cynodonichthys magdalenae | reverse complement strand
TTTCTCAGCTGGCCTGGGAACGCCTTGGGATTCCCCCAGATGAGCTGGCCCAAGTGACTGGGGAGAGGGAAGTCTGGATCTCTCTGCTTAGGCTGCTGCCCCCGCAACCAGATCTTGGATAAGCGGAAGAAAATGGACGGATGGACGGATATTACCTTTTTCTCGTTGAAAGTCTTACTGCAGGAAAAGAGGCTTGTATTTTAAATGTTTGTTATCAGAAAAATTGGTATACTAGGCTCAATATTTCCTTTGAATGAGAATATAATGTGTCTCCATATATTGTAGACATCCAAAATTAAAATAAAACTTATTTTATTCATAACCTTTCCCTAACTGTAGCTATAAAATGCAGCATTTAGACTAATAAATCCACAAAGAAACATTTGGTTGCAAGACCCTCATGTACCAGAGAGATTGTGGGAGTGGGATACTAAAAACAATCTTTTCACTATCACCTACAATATGGTGTTTCCCATGTCTTTTAAATGTTGTATTTATAACTATAGGTATGTGTTTTTATTTTGTGTTCATGTGTGTTTGTAGGTGGGTGAAAACCAACTGGACATCAGTGCAGGGGTTGTGGCCTAATGAAGAATGGGCAAATCCAGCCATGAAGCTCTTCAGCAGAAGTAGCAGCTGCAGGAAATCTTAAAGGAGTTGGAAGCTTCTTCACTTCATGAAGATGGCAGCACCATCCCAAACTGTATGGCCCTGTTTTATCTCTTTATCTAAATATGTTTCTGTTTTTAAGGGAATGTCACCTATTCAGATCTAAAGCTTTTAAAAAAAGTTAAAATTTTCTGAAGTGTTAAACACACTGTTCAACAAAACATTTATTTTTGATTTGCCAAACTCCTATTCTCTCAGAACTGATTTCCTTTGTTGATCCTGGATGGTGTAATTGGAAAACCCCAGGCAAGGACCAATCACGACATCAGATTTCCTATTGAAAAATAGTCTCATGGAAATGTCAAGATAAAATTGTGAAAATCTTAAGAGATGTTCAAATTCAACACAATAACTTTGTAATTTTTGTTTTTAAGAGGATGGAAATAATCCAGTATATTGATGTAGTTAAGTAAAGACAATAATTTCCCTTTGTTTCTGCCATTTGTTTGGTGTTAAGTTAGAAACAGGAAGTGGTTAATTGACTTAAGCTAAATTTGATGATGTGATGACTGCTGCTATGGATTGTAAGAGGGAATCCAACTGGAGAGAGGAGGAAACATTAACACTCGTTGAGTTAGTTAAAGAAAGAAAACATAAAAGGAAAGGCCCAATCTTAACTAGACAAAAAAAAAAGAGGACATGTCGAGACTTTTGTCTGCATCTCATGCAGCCCATATTCACTCATCATCTGACTTTAATAAATCGTATAATCTTTATATAAATGTCATACAGAATATACCTTCCTTAAGTCCAACACTGGTGTGTATACTCATTTTTTCATTTATTTGTTTTTGTTTTGTATTGCACACCTTAACTTTTTTCCATACCTTATTTTGACTACTAACCAGTTCAATTCAGTTTATTTAGATAACCAAGACACAACAAACATCGTCTCATGGCACTGTACAAAAAAACAATCAATCCAAGGAAGCCAGCAGATTCCATTTAATCACTTCATTGCAGTCTGCCATCCTGAGCAAGCCTGTTTTAATTCTCTGTACATTATAACAGAGAATAACACTCAGGGGGACAGTTTGAAACTAGAATTTGCTCCCATTCTTTGGACAGAAAATATAAAAATGCTGTATCAAAAAATGTGTAGCAATAAGTAAATGTTCTAGGCTGTCAGAGTCATGTTGTGTTTATTATATATCTTAACATTTTACTACTAAACTACACAAATCTTATAAGTCCATTGATAACTTCTCAGCACACCATATTCATCAAAACCCTTGGAATGCAGGCGCTTTGGGAGGCTTTGACCCCCTGTGCCCCCCCACCAGGTCATTGCCCATAAGGGCCCCCATACCTGCCGCCTAAATAGGCCCCTTTTACCTTAAAAGAACCCCCCCACACTCAAAATCCTGGCTACGGGTCTGCTAGCCACACTCTCTTATCCTCCAATCAAACAGTAGCTATGTTTACATGCACAAAATTCTTTGATCGGATTGAAATATATTCTGATTAAATAATCTGAATGCATCATTTACATGGGCACAATCCAATCATGAGGAGTGTTTACATGCACCGGGCTTTTATTCAGTTCCATATATGTTAATGGTTCAATATATGTTACTGGAAGCTGCACAACCAGGAGAAAAGCTATGGAATGAAGAGAACGGACATTTTAGAATAAAAATAACTTGAACAATGCTTCAGGTCTGAATGGGTTAATAGTTGCTTTTTTGTTTCGTACTTCCTTTTAAATCAGGACATTTAAATTTGATATCTGTGCCTTTCTCAAAAGTAGTTTTTGTAGTATTTAGAATTCTTGCAATCTTGCAATAAAAAAAAACATAATCAAGCCGAGTAACTATTCTAATCAAGTATATTAAAAATATAAGTGCTTCCATGAAATATGAAAGTTTGATAGAATCTTTAAACATTGTAAGAATGACTTAGTTAAAACAGACATGCAGTTTATTTTTCAAAGTATCTTATGAGACCGTGAGATGCATTTCAATGAAACTCAAAAGACAATAATCATCTACCTTACATCTACAACTGATTAACTTTTGGAGTCGATTCAATTCAAGATGGCTGCTGCAGCTAATTGACAGCAAACACAAAGCTGACTACAATTCTGTCAGTTTTATAAATTTGCCAATATTTGCAGTGTTAGTGGCAGAGAAGCATTCTTATCACAGTCTGAGGGCTAACAGATCATTCAACGCAGTGAGCTTTCATTCTACTTTGCTCTCATTCTACTTTCATTCAAGAAATGCTAGATTAATTTATTGATTTAGTCATCAAAACATGCACCACCTGATCCAACCAGAAACTATAAATGAGCCCAGATGTTAAGAGAAGTCTGAAAGAAACAATTAAACCTCACTCAGGAAGGACTAACTTATCTCCGGGCATCATGATTGCTAAGGTGGGGGGAAAAAAAATCAAGGACAAATTCTGCATTTCCTTGGACAAAAGTGCATACAGCAGGAATTAAAGCCATAACAAACTATAAAGTAAAGACAGCAGTGGAGTCAAGAAGTCCCTCTTTCTGACAGGCTGAAAAAGGTTTATAGCCTGTTTGAAGTTTTGAATAACACAGCAGGGATGAAAACCACCCCCTGATGGTGAGCAGGTGTTGAGATTGTGCACATCTGTTTGGACACTGTGCAACAATAATGTACGAAGCTGAAGTACCTGATTATATTCCAGATTGCATTGTGAAAGACTGTGTTGTTTCAACTGGTGTCTCTAAAGTCATCTTCACTTACAGACATCTTAAGAACACAACTGCAACTTCCCTCAGCGACTACTACCCCCCTTGTTCTGACTTTTGTAATGAATTGCTTTGACTGATCAAGGATTCTACATGTTTTTTTTTTCTGTGTTCACGTGCACACGCCTTTGAGAACTTTTATAGCCATTCGTGCTCATATTTATACTATTTTTAGGTCCGCTGCAGTACGGGGACAGAATCAGCGCTGAACAGTTTTTTACTCCAACCAAATAAGTTTCATTTATGAACTGATTTGTCCATTGTCTAATTGAAAGAAATGAAGAAAGTGTTCAGAGAGAATCTTTTATCAAGAATTCAATCAAGATTTCGTGCTCTTGTAGTCACTGATTGGTAATTTGTCTGAATGGGATTAACAGCAAGCTCTTCAAACATTATTTCGTCAAATTAAGCATGCTTTTTATTTTTTATTTTTCTGCTCCTGCTCTGACCCACGAACTTCCTGGTTTGTTTTATTTTTGTGTCACTTTTTGAATGCATTTAGGTCCCGTTTACACAATGCAGATTTGGTGTGGGACCGCAGGTTTTCTGCCTCGAATTTGCTGATTGTGTGCATGTCACAAGCCGTTGTTCCCTCTGAAACCAGAAGTTTCTGAATCCTGGTCTCAGAGTGGAGATTCTCTAGAAGCACCCCTCTGCGGTGGTGTAAAAAATGCTGCTTGTTAAATAGCACACTAGGGCCTGACGGCAGTCATCTGGTCTGTGGGCTGCTGGTTGAATTACCCTGGGTTATATAGTAACTCTAATGTCTCTAGGTGTGCATGAGAGCGTGAATGGTCTCTGTGTGGTCCTGTGATGAACTTGAAACCTGTTCAGGTTGTACAACTGTCTCTCGCACAAAGACCACTGGAGATAGGCACCCGGAAAGAATACATGGTTGCAATAAAATGGATGAAATGGATGTTTATTTTCTTGAATCACTGATTTCGACACGTTTAACTTGAGGAGAAATGAGAGCTACTGCCATATTCTGGTTAATTATGTTAGAAACAAAGTGTACGTCTAAACTTCCCTATTGTGTTTTTTTTGTTTTCAACCCCTTTTATTTTTGTGTCCTAACCAGTTTTACCTTTTTTTCACTTATACATTATCAGAAATTGACATTTTTGCATTTAAAGCGTAGTTCATTCTTTTTTTTTTCAGGAATTGTATGAAAATATTTAACATAAAATATTTCTGTGTATTTTTTTACAAATCACCCTGTTAGAAAATGTACTTATACTATAAACACAGAGAGACTAACTGTTAGAATGTTAAAAGGATGTAATCTTTACAAAACATGGGAAATAATTCAACCATGCCTTGGTTTCCTCTCCCTCTTTCTTCTCCCCTGTTCTTTTTATCTATTGTTTTTCTTATAAATCGTTTGTAGGCCAGCGAGCTTCCCCTGGAGGAGCTGCTGGCTTTGTATGGTTATACAGTGTCAGATCCAGAGAAGGAAACATGTCTGATAACCACTAGCTTACCAGACATGAGACAGGACAAGGTAAGACAAAATTAAACCAATATCCAGCTTTGTTTGTGTTTCTGTTGGGAATCACTCTATCAAAACTATGAAAATAAATACTATAATTACTTTATTTAAAATATTTGCTATTCTGTTTGCTTTACTGTTTTCTGTTTTTTTTTTTTTTTTTTTTTTATGTACAGGATCAGATAACTACAGATCTGTTTCATGGAAAAGAAGGGTCAGCTTGTGATCTCAGCTCCTCAAACACCTCAGATCTAATTTGCTGCCTTCAGGGTAAAGCACAGAAAGACACAAACACACAACTTAATCAAACTAAAATAAAAAACAACACAGAAAGGGTTGACAAAGAACGGCTGGTTTTATCATTTTTGTTCAAATCTAAAAGCTGGGTCATTTTCTTAAGAAAAGTGAATAGTTGTGATAAGGCTCTTTCACAAAACAGATCATCTGTCTTTATGTTGCCTTCTGTTGACTGTTCACATATCACAGATGGGGCCAGGAACATCCCACATAGACTTGGATTTCAGAAAGGAAGCGAGTGTTTCTCAACTAAACTGCACTGATGTGGAGTACAACATATTGAATGTAGAGTTGTGACATTTGCGAATGATCCAAATCATTTGAACCGCTTCTTAAAATGAACAATAAGAACCGAGTTGTGGACAGTAAGGAGCTGTCCCTATTTACTTTTTTTTTCATTACTTCTGATATGTACATTGGGGAAACAAAGCAGTCATTGGCCAAAAAGATGGCCCAGCACAGAAGAGCAACATCATCAGGCTATGTCTCTGAAGCTTACACTCATCTACAGGCCAGAGGTCACTCTTTCAGAGATGAAGATTGGTTTGAGAGAGGAGTAAACCTAGATTAATAGTTGATGTGTTGAACACGGTGAGAGGGTACGTGTTCAAACAGTGACGCAAACTTTCCTGACCATATGTGGTGGCCCCACACAGTGTCACTATGCATGTTCGTGCACCACCAAATTTTTGATATCCCACTTTAAATAGTTTGTCTGTGAATAATTTCTTCTCCTTTTTACAAAATTTCAGAAGTTGTACAGTGTACTGCCACATGTTATTTCAGAGAATACAATGTCAACGTAAGCATCAAGTGTAAACTCTTACACCGCTTGCGAGGGTGTACGCGCTGTCAGCTGAGCCTGCGTGACACTCAAAAACGTAACTGTTAACAAGCTTTAAAAGAAGCCATTTTTGTGAAGAGGAACCACTCATTGATAAACAGGGGTGGAGGCTTCCATAGACACATAAAACCTACAAACAACAACAATTTGTGCACACTTGACAATTGAAAAGGATCTACGCTCATTATTTACTTCTGTTTTGGAAGGAATCCCCCACCCCCTGCGTCCCCTCCTGTTTACAGTGTTTTATCAAACAATGGACAAAGCTTTTTCCTTTTTTTTTAAAGGAATATCTGATTCTGCACACACAACAAAATTCAATTACAATTCAATTCTGTTTATTTATATAGCGCCAAGTCACACCATACGTCGCCCCAGGACACTGTACACAAAAATCAATCTAAAGAAGCTAGCAGAGTGCGTTGAATCACTTCATCCCTGTCTCCCATCCTGAGCACCACATTGGCGACAGTGGAAAGAAAAAACTTCCTTTTAACAAGAAGAAACCTCTAGCAGACGGTCATCTGCCATGACTGGCTGGGTTTGGGGTACAGGAAAGAGACAGAGAGAAACACAGGAGTGCTCCAGGTGCATTTTCCTTTGCAAGAGAGACAAAGAAAAATCTTAGATAAACTCCCACCTCCCTTCTGAGTGTTCAGGAGTTTGCAGCATGTGTCTCTCAGCTCGCTGTTTGTGATGCGACTCAGACAGGAAGCGGTCTTCACACATTTTCTTATGCATCCAGCCCATTGTGCCAATGAAACTTAAACATTCTTCTCCAGATAAAGAACCGCTGGTACACTATTTTGTCCTAAATGTTACCCAAAGCGCGGGCATGGGTGACTTTCTTTTTTTTTTTCTCTCTCTCTCTCTGTCGGAAGGGGAGCTCAGGGAGCCCACCCTTTGTGCCAGTTAGTGGGTAATGGCAGGTACAGGGTGTGGCAGCGACCAAAATACCTCAGAAACTCACCCAAATAAACAAATGTTGTGAGATTCAGCGTTTTATGCTGGATTACATTTTAATTGGTCAATTCCGCGATTGTGTCTGTGTTTCCTTAGCAACTTATAAACGGAAGTGGAGCGGAAGAAGGTGGATTCTGATTGGCTGTTGTCACAAACATTTCCACTAGTTTGATCGAGTAAAGAGGCTCCCAGCTGATCACTGTAATCGAGCTGAAATTTTTCTCGATCAATAATCACGATCAAATAATTGTCCAGCCCTATAGTGAAGTAACTTTTTAAGTAAATACGAAGATGTTGTACATCATTATCGATCCACCCTTGGTAATAAACTTGTTTTTTGTTGTTTGACCTCCTAACTGAGTGGTCACACAAACCATAGATCATCTCTTCATCCCACTATTGAACCGTAAATTTGGATTATCTTTTCATGCATTAGCTGTTTCAAACTGTTTCTGTTTTAGAAAGAGAATACTTCAAAGACAGTTTTTCCCCAAACATGTTTTTTTTATTGAGGCAGATAACAAGTTATACTAGACCATAAAACTGTAACATCAGCTCAGTAACATGCATCAGACATTGGATAGTATGTGAAAATGTATTTTGTTTTTAAAAATAAAGCTCTCTTGTGAAAGTGTACACTGCAAAAATTGTACATTTAACCAAGTTTTGAAATCTTATTTCTAGCCAAAAATTACTAAACGAGCAAATTATTATTCTTGTTAGCCCAGAAATGTTCCTTATTTCAAGAAGTCTTACCAAGTGTCTTATTCCACTGTCAGATTATTTTACTTAAGGTGAGTCTGAATCTTCTGAAACTAAGTGAAATAATCTGTCGGTGCAGTAAGATAATTCACAGACTACTCCTGTGCGAAGTAAGTTCATAAGATTTATAGGTTTGTTATTTATACAGTGGTTGATAATAGTCCTATGAGGAATTCTTAGTGAAGTTCATAAGAAATAAAAAGTTCATATAAGTTAAGATTATGTCATCCAGAAATAACTCCGGTTATCTACTTCGTTTGAACCATGTAAACTTTTTTGATCTTGCATCTAAAAAGAAGAATCAGAATAGACCTTTTACACATTTACGTCATAACACATGCGCACACGCGGTTTTCACACATTCACCAGAAGTAAGGGGGATAGCCGCCGAACGAGTCAAGTGCTTACATTACTTCCAACAATAGCATTGGGGAAAAGTGACTTTTGTAGTGTGTATAATTGTTCAAGGCAACGTGGCAGAGTAAAAGATAAAGGAGAAGCTTAATCCTTTTACCAAATTCCTCAAGCAAAGCTGCTAAATAAGAAAGCTTCGGCTCAATACGCTTCCCCGTCAAAACTTCCCTCTGACAAAAAACAATGAAAGTGTGTAATCGGCATTTTGTTTCTGGCATGGGAATTAATGATCATCCAATCAAAACATACGTTTCGTGCGTGTTTATGGAATGTGTAAAAGGTCTGTTGGGAATCGTTAAGAACCAAATTTGAAACAAGGAATCAGAATCATTCAAATTCAAAGATTCCCAACCCTACTCATTTATAGTCAAAGTTCAGTTTTAAGAAAGCATTATTACTATAGACAAATTCTTAACATTTGCTCCTGTGTTTTTTGTGTAAAAGTACTATATTTTCTTTCTGTTTTTTGCAGATGAAGACAAAGCCATGTCTGTCAGCTCCTCAGATGACTCCTTTGATGCCTCCATTCCCTCCAATGAAGATCACAAGGTAGGCCAATGAGCTTGGGTTGATTCTTAGTTACCTTGAGTTACAAGAACTTTTTTTAGGTTGTGATTTATGTATTTCTATTGTTGGTCATCTACATACCTCCATGCTTTAACACCTTCTGTAATTGACGTGTCTGACTCTGCATAGGGAACACATCAGTCTAAACCAGTTTGTTCTCAATCCTAGGCCTCGAGGGCCACTATCTTGCATGTTTTAGATGTTTCCCTGATTCGATACACGTGACTTCTATAAATGAATGATTAACAGGTTTCTCAGGATAGTGGCCCTCTAGAACCAGGATTCTCAAATGTTCTCTAATTTTTTTTTAGACATAAGGTGTTATTGGATATCAGTCAGGCAGTATATTTGATTAAAGTCATAGTTTTCACTTTATTTCTTTTGTAAAGCTCTTGTGTGCTTTAAAGAAATATACATCAATATGTGGGTGGAACATTGAGAAACTTGAGTGCTCATATCTCCAGGTTTTTAAAGTTTCCACACTTTAGCAGCATTGCCCTTTGAAATCTTAAGTCCCATCATCATTAAACTCCCACCTCCATGCCTCACTGTTATTATTTATTTGCTTTGATTGTTGCTGCATTTCAGACAAAAAAAGTTTAAGCAAACCAACCAAAAGTTTCAGTATCCATTAGATTTATGTTCTTCAGCCATGTTTAATCGGCAGATCTATGCTTAAAACTAAGCACTGCATATTTTTATTTCATTCATAGAGTTTGCTAAAAGTTGATTAATTTTTTGCACTCATTCACTTTAGCCTCTTTCATAAGTAAAATCACCGCACAAACCTGTCCGGCTTTAACCACAGACTGTGTCATTTCTCCAGCCGCACTTACGTCTTCTTTGTATCAAACATGCACACATACACAAACTGAATCAACTAATTTTACCGATTTTGTGTTTAAATATTCTTAAACAAGCTGCACAGTTGCTGTTTTGTGTCATTTTTAATATTCCCTCTGTAATAAATCTGTTTGTTGGTTAGATCCTGCGGTCGCTCACTGATGTCATCAGCTCATTATCATTTTCTGCGTGCGGATCCGTGGTGTAAGGGACACTTACACCTCTTATAACAAAAGTTATAATGAAAATTATTTAGCAAGGGATCTCTTATTTTCAGTATTTCTTCTGTGCCAAAGTGAATGGACAAAACACAATAAGTGCCGTAACCAGTGTAATTTTGGTTGATCCATATAAATGCGAATATTTATTTACACAATCAAAACCAATCACTTATGTACAACTCATTGTCGATAATCAATTTCCTATAAAAAGTTTTAAGAACTAACAATAACAAGCCGCTTCGGCTTAATTAATTGTCAATCCAACACTTAAAATAGAAACAACAGACATCGGCTTAGATCTTGAATAAACCAACATTTGCGGCACTTAACTTAGGGTTTTGGCAAGATGGATAGTTTAAAGGAAAGTTGTGACATTTGCGTGTTTTTTCTGAATGATCGGAGGACAGAACAATCATCAGACCTGGACTGAGCTGTCTTATGAAAGAGGCTTAAGTTTTATAGGTGTCTGCATTCTGTATATGTTTTCCAACTTTGTAAATTTCCACAATCAGAAGTTTTGTATGATACAGTATGTTTATTTGTTTGTTTTTTCATTTGCTCAAAGATTTTCCATTGAAATGGATCTGAAGTTTAACAGTTTATTTTATAATGCTGCTCATGTAATTTGTCAAGTTTGACAAATAACATGAGCAGCAACTGTCGTCTCATGGGCCACATCTGGCCCTCAGGTGACTTCAGTTTGGCCTGCCAATGAGTTCATTGAAAAAATTACTTCAAAATGTTTTTTACATTTATTTTTAAAAATATATTTTAAAATAAACTTTTATGATTCAATGCACCACAATAAACACATTTAAAAGTTAAAATATAAATACTTAGTTCTCTTACATAATGAAGTGATTCCACTAACGTTCTTGGGCAACCAAAATATTTAAGTCATGTTGTTCTGAGATCTACTTATTTTGCTTGTACATTTTGTAACAATAATATCTTTCTAGCGCTGAACTTAACAGATTATGTTAAAATAAAATATAAAGTATGATCAAGTCCAACCATAAATGTTTGGTTTAAATGAATGGATTCAGATGAGTCTTTCAGTTTCAGATACAGTGGCTCTAAATTTCACCAGGGGTCTGATTGTCTGGTCAATTATAATATTCTTAATAATTCTTTATATATGGAATAATCTTTTCCTAATTCAAAACTAAAGTGAATCGATAACCTGATGTTGTTTATTTTGGGTCGTACCTCTGGGTTTAATGTAACTCTACATTGCAGGTCAGATTTTAGGACAGTACTTTTACTAACATGTTTCCTAACTGTTTCCTTACTTTATTACATTTTTCAGGAGATAATGGTCGGCTCAATGTATCAAGCAAAAATCCCTCCTATAAACTCTTACACCTACCAGGAGAAAGGTGAGCAATTTAATTTAGATGACACAATTTAGAAACTTCTTCTAAATATTTTGAGTATCATGCAGAAAATCTGAAAATTGCTCCTTTTTTGTTAGTATAATTGATGAAAACTAAAAATGGCATCCCTTTCTACCATTGTCATCTCCTTCCTTCTGTTTTAATCTATTTTTTTTTAGTTAAAATGATTCACCTCCTCTGTTTTCTGAATTGTTTCCTCCAGCCTGCAGCAGCGAGGACCAGTTGTTGTGGAAGCCAGGGGTTCTCTCTGCGCAGGAAGAAGAGGATTTTTTACTAAATGTGCAAAGATATCATGGCCAGGAGGGGGCAGTATGCAACAAAGGTGCCATTGTTCGAGACAACGAGCAGGTACAGCAGAATGAAGTTGTGTCCCAGAAACTACAATAACTGTTTCCAGTTTTCTCTTCATTTTGTTTTTTTTTTTTTTCCTCAGGCTTTGTATGAATTAGTCAAATGTAACTTCAATGCAGAAGAAGCTCTGAGGCGACTACGGTTTAATGTGAAAGTGTTCAAAGGTAAAATAAAATCTTCCTGTTTCACCATCATGTGTATTTATAACATTTTAAAAACATACTTGTTCGATTTAAGATGGTAGGAAATTGGCTTTGTATTCCAGTAAATATGAGATGCAAAAGTAAAAATGTTGATAAAACTGGATTATTTCTTGTGAGGCACTGTAAAGGAATGAGCTTTTAGTTTGCAAACGTTGAATATTAAAATAAACAAATTACTTGCTACATTTGTTTAAAGCAAATAATTTCCTGGTGTCAAAATGTTGAAACATTCTTTAATCTAGATGAGCTGTTACATAAAAAAACACCTGATATAATATAGTTATCACCCACGACTGAAAAACAAAAGTGCATAATAGCATGTTTTTCCATTTCTGTTTGTGTGTCTTTATTTAAGATTTTTCTGGCACCACTGACCAGTCGCTAACAGTATTTTCAGGAAATCTTTATTTGATGTATATCTACAGCTGATTAACTTTTTGTTCCAACTAACTTCAGAAAACACAAAAATTAGAACAAAACAAAAATTTTTTTTACAGATGTTGAGCTAATATTTGTTGTGGCAGTAGCTGACAGTCATTCACAAGTGAGGGTGACATTTTACAGTATCACATAAGATTTTTCACAATGTTATCTTTAAGGTTTGACCAAAATGGTTACAACGCTGTCATTTTTCATCTTAATTTTAGCAGTTCCTGAGCATAAATATTAGTGGGGCAGTTTTTCATTTTTAAAATCTAAAACTACAAGAAAGTTAAAAATTGTGGAACATTTTCTGTGAAAAACATAAGCTACATGTTGCGTAATACTTATTTAATCATATATTCGCACACAAAGTTGTCTATCCCCCCACCCGCACCCAGCCGAAACAGGAACAGTTTAAATTTTATTCATGTACAAATAATCAGACGGGTACACTGCTTTCTGGGTTGGATTTCTAATTTGCGCCACCACTCCCCAGTTTTGAGCTCACGTTAGGTCTACTGTTCGTATCAATCTGCTAAAACAAACTAGACTGTATTTGGAGGAGCTGCCTGTTCCAAAAATTGCAGACAGGGGGGAGTACATACAGTATTAAAATGGTAAATCCACTGACAAATATGAGGCGTTAGCCTGTATCAATGTATAAAAGTAAAAAACTAAGAATGTGGCCCACCCCTGTCTTCAGTCTTAGATGATCAGACTGTATTCATTCCTTCAATGAATACTAGTCCTTTATTTGAACTACAGTTACGATTCCTACATTTATAAAGACTTGCATCACAATAATTCTTCTCTTGCTGTCTTCAGAGGAGCTTTGTTCTTGGAGCGAGGAGGAGTGCAGGAACTTTGAGCATGGCTATCGTGTTTATGGGAAAGACTTCCATCTCATTCAGGCTAATAAGGTCAGTGCTCAGGGTACAAGCTATTTAAAAACACATGTATGGATTTGATCTCCGTTCCGTGTGTGACCTGCTTAGTGTGAACATCTTGATAATCTGCCTTTTTCGTTACTCCAAGTAAATGCAAGCGTATTATTGTCCTTAGGTACGAACACGCTCTGTGGGCGAGTGCGTGGAGTATTACTACATGTGGAAGAAGTCTGAACGGCACATCTACTTTAACCAACAGACCACCAGGATGAGCCGAAAGAAGTACAGCCTGCAGTCAGAGAACATGTGAGTCCTGCTGAGAGAACAGCAGGAAAATGTTTTTCGTATTTATTAAAACATGATCCGTATCAGTATCATCAAATATAACTCATACAGAGCAGACAGTTATCACAGTACACATACACAATATCTAAATATGACTCTGAATCAAGCAAGTGCTTGCAGGAAGTAACAAATTAAAACACTTTCATAAAACTTCTAAAAAAAATGAAATCTGTGTGTATTAAAGGTCACAAAACCTAGAGTTTCAAGTTTGACATTCTTCCAGTGACGATGTTGTGTGTTTCAGTGAGGATGGAGACCCAGAGGGAGAGGGGGGAGATCTGAAGAGAGGCAACGTTTCCTCTGGGATGTTGTCACAGAACTCTGTGGGAGCTGGGCAGCTGGAGTCTCCGTTACCTCCACATGAAAACCTGGATCTAAATAAACAAGGTAACAAAAAACTCATCCTCTGTGTCCTAAAGGTCTAGGTTTGGTTTTCATTAATGTTGACATAAACCACACACTTTCATGTTTGCTCATTTTATGAGTCGTATACAGCAGAGGTTCTCAAACAGGGGTCCGCAAGAGGTTCTTAAAAAGATTTCACTAAATTGTTCATTGTTCTCCATGCATTTTTAAAAATAAAAACCAAATGATCTAATAAAACAAAAACCATAATAAACTAAATAAAAAAATATATTCCCAAAGCATTTAGAGGTTGAAATGACAGTAAATTATCTTTTAAAACAGCATGGGGTTTATGAGGGGGGGTCCCTGGAATTATTTCCCCCTTGTATGGTGTCCTCAGACCCAAAATGTTTGAGAACCCCTGGTATACAGTATTTTGCTGTCAGTCTTGTTGGACCTGGACTTTGTTTTGCTGGATTTCTTATTTTGATCATAGTTTGAATTTCATTTTGACATTACATTTTCATTCTGTTTTTGTTTGAACACATTTTTATGTCTCTACATTTTTGTTTCTCCCCTTTTTTTGTTGTCACATTTGTCTGGGACTATTTGTACATGCATGGATGCCTATGTTTGTGTGTTTGTGTGTGTGTGTGTGTGTTTGTGTTTCTGTTCATGGTGCATGTTGACATTGTGGTTCAGAAGACGAAGGCCGCTCCAGGCGCAGACGAACTCCTCGCTTTCTCTTAAAGCCATGATCTCGGTCCACAAAGCCCACAGAAAGCAGGCTGGGCCTGCAGGTAAAGCAAACAAAATAAATTAATATAAATCACAGTAATTTCTGTTGTTTGTGACTAAAGTTGAGTTAGAACTGAAAGAACCACATTTCTTAGCCTCCTAAGAATGTGGTGTTTTCTCTAGGTTCCTTTGTATATTTTGAAGTTATTTACAGATACAGTAAAGTGGATCTGATGTTTACTATTACATCTGTTCAAAGCACTGTTGTATGTAATGTAAGAAACTTTTGCTATTTACTCTAAATTACATTAACTATTTGTTGTAGAAGCTACAGAATACATCACATTAATGGCTTACAGAAGTGTTGATCTTTACCAAAAACATGCATGAAACCTTTGTTAACAAACACAACAAGAATTTACTTTATTGACCTTTAAAAAAAATCAGGAAATGGTCATGGCTCCATTGTTTTACTGCACACTTCCTTTTAAATGTTTGTTGTTTAGTAATTAGCAGCTGTAATTGTTTCAGCTTTCAGAAAGAAATCGTAGTAAATTCTGACTTCATACAGCCGCTTATCACTCTTCAGCCATCTGATTTTTATTTATTTATGTTACATTTTACATTTTGAATATTGAACAGATCTGAACAGAAAGAGAAGCCTGCTTAAACATACACTAAAATCATAATCCCCTTCAAACATATATTTTACCTACATGATAGCATATGTTTCTGTACATTTCCAATAAATACTTTTAATCAGTTACAAGTACACACATTGGTACTGATGCTTCTATGCCATCAGAAATATATATATTTTTTTAACATATATTGTATTGTTGTTATTAAACTGGATGGTCTTTCTATGATATGGCACTCAGGACCTTATATCCATTTCTCCCAAAATAAGGTGAATCATGGACTTATTTTGACCACAGAAAGGTGTCCAATGTCTTAACATCCATCAGAGATGAGTTTGTGCCCAGAGCGATTTCCACAGAACTATTGTTGTTGTTGTTAATAATAATAATAATAATATTATTACTATTATTGTTATTATTTATTTCAAACTGTAGTTGTAATTCTGCCTGAGCTGGTGATGAGTCTTCCCATGGGCTCACCACCTGTGGGAGGGGCCGTAGGGGTTGGGTGCAATGTGTGATGGGCAGTGACCGAAGGCGGGTACCCTGGCAGTCTGATCCTCGGCTGCAGAAGCTGGCTCTAGGGACGTGGAATGTCACCTCTCTGGTGGGGAAGGAGCCTGAGCTGG
>JARVJO010000227.1:16298407-16313529 GCA_031762555.1 Cynodonichthys magdalenae | reverse complement strand
GCCCTGAAAGGCAAATGCAAAACCTACGAACCCGGGTTAGAAGCCGGGCCGGGCCGGGCCGGGCCGGCCCTGCAGTGCAAAAACGCCTTCAGTTATTCTCATAACATGAAGAGAATTGCATTTCTTTTTCTACGTCTCCAGACAGCATGTAACATCGCCAAAACTAATTGATATGACAGAATAATTACTACTATCCCGATAGTAACAACACGTCCCGGGATGTGTAGTTCCTGCTAGTTTGCAACTCCTACTTCCTGTTTACTACAGACGTGCGTCTGCAGAATTACACGTTGCGTAGCCTGGTCGATTCGCTCAAGCTAGTTGATGGAAACACATCTGATTCACATTTTTTCCTTTTTTTCCTTTTTGCGAAATTTAAAAAAATTTGCTCAAAATTTTAATTAAAATTGCATGGAAACACTGCTACTGTCTCCTTTCTTTATTCTTTAACCCCTCTAACAAGTAACTTTATATATGAAAGTGAAGGAAAAATATCTGCATGGGTAGTCTTAAACAAAAATCTCTTGAAGATGAGATCAAATATGTGAGCAAAACTGACCAAACATGTTTGTTTATGGGTAGAGTGTCTGTTATTGCACATTTGAGTGTGTTTGGTTAAATAATAGGGGTTAAATAATTGACTTTTCACTCAAAACTGATAATGTGAGCCCATTTGTCTTGTTCCCAAAGTGTTTCATCTTCATTTTGCAAACCTTGCACACAGTGAAGCTCATGTCAAACAGACTCATTCATTAAAAACCAAAATGAGCCCAAATCTTTGCATTCAATGAATACGGGGCAAGTTGAATATCTCTTTCCTCCACTTCTGTAGTTTACGCTTTGTTTTTGGTGCTTTCTGCATATGCATATGTTCCAGAAGCAGCTTCGTGGTCATGTCAGGACATCCCACATAGTTACAAAATGGAGGCTGACAGCCATTGGATTTGCTTTATTTTTAAAAATTTGATTTTAGGAAATTTTAAATTGATTCTGAATATTTGTAAATGACAATCATAATTCTGATGTGAATTGATATTTTTGGTGCACCCCTATTAAATGAGTGTGTACATGTTGCTCCATTCTGTAGGTGGGGGAGCCAGCAGATTTGTAATGTCTTGTTAGCTAGTGGCCTCATTGTTCT
The DNA here is from genome assembly GCA_031762555.1 of Cynodonichthys magdalenae. NCBI lineage: Eukaryota > Metazoa > Chordata > Actinopteri > Cyprinodontiformes > Rivulidae > Cynodonichthys > Cynodonichthys magdalenae. The sequence continues at coordinate 16,312,388 of JARVJO010000227.1, read as the reverse complement.
TCATTCTTTCTATCTTTTATCATATATTTCTTTCCCCCTTATTCTCTTTTTGAATTCTCTACATTCTCTTTTCTCTCCAGTTTGTATCTGCAGATTTCTCCACATCTGCCGTGTGTAGTTTCAAAAACAGCACCATACAGCTTATTTATTTTTTTCCATTAATTTGATCGTTTTTCCTCTCATACATTTTCTCCAGCTACATGTCTTTAAGTTTTTGATATCACTTCCTCATCAAGAGAAGTTTAGATCAAAACAACGCTCACCTGCTGGGAATGTCTGAAATGTCTCGCCAGTTTATTTCAGTGTACAACCGCACTCTTTGTTGTCAAAGAGAAATCCTTTTTTTCAGCTGATTTAACATTTTGACCAGAGTTGATCAGCGTAAGAAGTTGTTTTTTAGTGTTGATGACCTTTTTGTGGAGCGTTGTTTTTATAATGTATGACACTTAAAAACTAAAAAGTGAAATGAACGCAACACTGTTTTAGTAGAGCTGCACGATATAATAAAATCGTCACAAAATCATTGTGCATTATCAGTTTCACAATAGATTGCTTGAGCTGCAGTAAATAGTAGCTATTGCAATATGTTCCAAGTGCCATGCATGCACACTGCATCTTTTATAATATATTCAACCAATCAGGTGAACTCTTAATGTCCCCAATGCTCCCACCAAGTTCAAACGATACAGCAGCTAAGATGATAAATCAGTGTTGTGATGACAGAAATGAATGACATGAGTTAAGAAATTTATTTTTATTACAACTGATGTCTCAGTATTTAACTATAATGGTTATACTTTTTACCCCCCAAATATTGTTTTACTTTCTTTCCCTTATCAACATACAGATTGTGCTCTCTCTGCACAGCAGAGGTATGTATTTGATCAGTCATTCATTTTACATTCTTAGTACTAGATGAAAATAAATATTTAATGTTATGTTCAAGAGCATTTTTGGAAACATTGCTGTTGTTGCTAATATAGATTTTTGTTTGCTGTATAAAACCCTTAATATTTTATCTGATGAGACACCTTGTAGGGTCAAGATTTTTTTTATCTGTATCACAGTTAAACATTAAATGTATTTGTGTTTATTATAAAAATTGTAAATTCTAAATAAAAGCTTGAATTAAATTAAATACAAGCACAGTTTTGATGAGCTGAAAAGTGAGCAGGTTATGTGGAGCATTTGTGCATGTTTGTGTAATTAAATGAGATCTCATAAGTGGAGGTGACTCAAGCCATTTTTTTAGAATAGGTCTTTTTATACTGTGTATTTCACTTAGCATATGGACAATTTTGTACGAATTCTTCCTGTGTAGAAATGCAAACTTTTCACTGAGACATTGACTCAGAGGAAAAGACAAAGGTTTATTAATTCTGTAAATTGGAAGGTATACAATGAAAAAATAAACAAATACTTCCCAAAAACAAACAAAAAAATAATCATGTCTCATTTATGTATGTTAGGCATATTGGTATCTATCATATTGGTTGTTTGTCTCTGTGTCCTTGTGATGGACTTGTTGGGCTACCAGGGTGTACCCCGCGTCTCGCTTAGAGACTTCTTAAAACATCACCAGCAACCTCTGTCACACAGAAAGGAAGAAGCGAGTAAAGGTAATGGATTTTGGGTACATTTTAAACAGCCCATTCAAGTAAACAGATAATGGTAGTTATTAGGGATGCACGATATATCGGCATTAATATCGGCATCGGCCGATAGTAGTCATTTTTTTAGAATATCTGTATCGGTCCAATATGTTAAACTGGGCCAATATTAACATCCAATATTGATTTCCCACTTTTTAGCTTTGTGTTTCTGTTTTGGGAGGCGAAATGGTTGGTTGAGCGGCATCTGTTTGATCATGATAGTGATATTGATGCTGCGCAGCCAGGAATAACTGAAGTAGGGAGCCATGTCAGAGCTCTGGTTGTTTATTTACAATATCAAAAAAAGACCCAAGTGTGTTTGTGCGTATAATTTGTGTGTTTGTGTAATATCGGTAAATATCGGTTATCGGCCATAACAGCAATAATTATATCGGATATCGATATCGGCTGAAATTTTCATATCGGTGCATCCCTAGTAGTTATGATAACTATACGTTAAAAACATCCATCCTTCCAATTATCTTCCACTTGTTTCGAAGTTGGGTAGTGTGGACAGCAGCTTGAGCATGGAGGCCCAGACCTCTCTTTCTACAGCCACCTCTTCCAGCTCTTCTGGGAGGATTTCAAGACCTTCCCAGGCCAAATGAGAGAGTGTCCTGGGTCTTCCCTGAGGTCTAGCAGTAATAGATAGTTAAAGTGTTCAGGAAAAGAGGCAAGTTGCAATATTTGCTCTACTCAGAGGAAATATTTGCTGCATGGCAGATACCAAGTTTTTAGTCTTATAGTTACTTTGTAAAGCTCGAAGCTACTTTTCCCATTAAGTGTCTGCTTCTGCACTCAGTTATTTTGACAGAGGTCAACAGACAGACAGATGGACACCCCCGACCACCCTCCCTGGCCAGCTCTCGGCTCTCTTTTGTCTGCCTGTCTTGCAGCATTACCCCTACAGTTGTAGTCTCCTAATTGCTTTGGAACCTGCAGAGAAGAGAGACTACATGCAAGGGTTTGGGGGGTTGGTCTTCATCTATGATGAGGTGCTTTTCTCTGCACCCCTGCTGTTGGATTTCACTCTTTATTCCATCCTTCTAATCGGTTTTGTTCAACAAAGTCTGTTCATTTGGCCAAAAGCTCTTTTACCCATCCACTTTCCCATCCATGTGCTGCTGACCTTTTTACATGTGACTCGCCTGGCAGTACCAGAATCGGTGTAAATAACTCTTACAGACATGCTGATTGATATACCTAGAAAATATTGGTAGTGGGGCTAGGTAACATGATCTAGAACTAATATTTTAGGTCTTATTGTGATATTTAGAATCTATAGCACAATACACCAATTACAATATTTTATAATATGATTTTAATAATGAATTTAATGTTAAATTTAAGCTTATATTAAAAAATGGAACCAAGGTTTTGTCTTTGGAGGGGTGCTGCCAACAGGCATGTTCTACTTGGAGTGCGTTTTAAGGTTTTTGAACCCTGGCTTTTTCACAACACTGACTTGAAACATGTTTCTAGAGATGTCTTTGTTTTGTTACATAAATGGGATTTCTCTTTACTAAATGTTTGTTTTGGTAAACAAAGGTGGTAGTCTTTGCTTCTTGAAATGTGTTTTTACAATAAATTTCTCCACTATTACTAGGGTACTGACAAAATAAAATTTCAAATGTCACTCTTTTTAGCCACTACATTGTACATTTTAGATTAGGACTAATCCACATTTCACTTCCAATCCAATACCTGATTTTTTTTTTATATCGGCTGATACGATACTGGTCTGATACCATGCTCTGTTTGTAATATTGTTGTTGTTGTTATTATTATTATTATTATTATTATTATTATTATTATTATTATTATTATTAATGTCATTGTCATAATCAACATTATTATTAAATATTTATTACTATTAGTATCATTGTTGATTTTATACAGTATAAGTTAGAATACAAATATAAACTGTAATATTCTTAATTATGTGAACAAATTTAGCAAACCTTAATGATCTACCTCAAACTGTAGTTTCATGTTCAGAAATCGCCGCATTGTTTTGACTTAAACACACAAACTGTATAAATTAAAAGCTAAACACTAACCTACATCCTAGTTATTAAATCCAAACTAAATAACAGAAATTTCACAAATCTCATCACTCACTTTGCTCTCCATCGCCACCAAACGTCATTCAACATTAGCGTATGGCACAGACATGGCTCATAAATCAGAAATTTCCCCACTTTGGATCGGAAATTTCCAATCCGTTAATTGTTGATATCAGAGCCTTATACCGATACACGATCGGATCGGCCCCATCCCTAATTCAAATGCTCCTGTTGTTGTCAGTATTGACTCTAAACACAATATTTTCTCTCTTTACTCAGGCACCTCTGCAGCCACCTCCGGGGTCTTCTGCCTCAGTAGTGGCAGCTGCAGCCGCGGCAGCCGCTGCAGCTTCGGGGACACCTCAGTCACTGAAACTTACCTACCCAGAAACGCTGGATCGCATCAAGGAGGAGTTTCAGTTTCTCCAGACACAATACCACAGGTGGGTGTTTTGGAACACTACTGATGATTATTTTTTCTAGTTTGTGTTGCATTTGTGTTTTTTTTTCCACTGTCCTTATTTATAAAGTGGCTTTTACATCAATGCTTGGAGAATTCAGGAGGCTGCTGTTGTGAAGCCATTTAAAAGTGAAGTAAAATGTAATAAGGTTGGATTTGGTTTATTTTTTTTAAAAAGGAATAGCCAACATACTCTAATATGAGACTTGCAAGGATTTGATTGATTCATACTCAGAATTGCCACATGACTTTGCATTGATAGTTTTGTAAAAGTTGAGGCAGACTGGACTTAATGGCATTGCAACATATTTTGAGATTTCACCCAATCAGAGATTATGGTAGGGCTGCACCTAACAGTTATTTTGATAGTCAATTAATCTGCCATTTTTTTTCTGATTAGCTAATTAATTCTGTCACAATGTCTATCTATGCTTCCTGTGGGTGCACCTCATGTTCCTGTTGTTTTAATGTACAAATAACTCAAAATGGCAGCCTCTCTCCCAGCATGAGGTGCTGTTAACCTGCAGAGTGTAGACGTAGCTTTACAAGTCCAAATAAACTAAAGAATAACTTCAGTTAAAGTGACATTCAAGTGCATAAAAGTTAAAAAAATAGTCCATTCTGTTTAAAATCTTGATGGATTTAAGTCCAAAAAATCAAGTGAGTCAGGATGGATTGAGACAGGGTGGACTAATACTATTATTCAGTGATTTACAATAGCCGTGTTTCCATCAACGTTTTTTAATGCGCATTTTGAAGTATTGCATTAGAAAAGGTGAATGGAAACGGCACGATTCGAAAAAACTTACTCTAATTCTCAAAGTTTATACGCCCGCTTGAGGTGGTTTTTGGGTTTTTCGAAAAAGAATTGATGCGAAAAAGGAGAGATGGAAACACATTTGCAGAATAAGTTCTGACTCAGCGAACATTTACCTCACATGGTTGACCTGCTGTTCCCGCTGTCTGTCCGGTACCGGTACCGGAACGACTGCAGCCGCGACTGCAGTTGGACCCTCCTCCTGCTCTTGGCGTCTCAGTTGTTCCTGTAATGTGAAGAGAATTACATTCCCTTTTCTACGACTCCAGACAGCATGTAACATCGCCAAAACTAGTTGATATGACAGAACAAGTACAACTCTCCCGATAGTAGCAACATGTTCCTGATAACTTCTCTCCATTGTCCTGGGATGTGTATCCCTGCAAGTTTGCGACTCCTACTTCCTGTTTACTACAGACATGCGTCTGATGTAATTACACTTTGCGTAGCCTGGGTGATTCTCTTCAAGCCAGTTGATGGAAACGCGTATGATTCACATTTCATCTTTTTTTTTTTTTTTCTTTTTGCGAAATTTTAAAAATTTGCTCAAAATTTGAATTAAAATTGGATGGAAACACGGCTTATGATGGCACCTAATGCATTAGCTGACGTTAACATAACTAAAAGCGAAAGACTGTTTTCTGATAGGTAAACAAACAAAAATTATAGACCGTTGTCTACAACACAAAGTGCACTGAAAATGAGATCTGAGGCATCAACCTGATCAACAAGCTAACTTTCTGAAACTTACCCATCTCGGGAGGATACGATCACAGCTTCAGCGTGTGTTTACGTTTCAAGTTTTTATGTTTTTACTGCTGATGTTCTTCCATGCAATGACTCTGCAGTTCACTTTCCTTAGTTGATTTTTGGGAAAATGTAGCCAACTTTTGAAAGTTTAAGTCTTGTTTCTTGCCTCTTTGATGTGACATTCTTTCCATTCCAGCATTATTATTTCTATTTGATGTGCCCGCCTGCATCTTCATCAACTGTAGTTTGCAGGCCGGCACATTCTTCTTCATTAGTAAACAATGCAACCACAGACAAAAGAGACGATTCTGCCCTCAGCAGTTCATGTATTGCATTGACGTCACGTGTGTCAACTAATTTTTATAATCAATGTAATCGATAATGTCAACTAATGGTGGCAGCACTAGATAATTGTGGGTGTTTCTGTTCTTTTTTTTTTTTTTTTATTTTATTTATTTTTTTGCTGCTGACTAGTCTTTTTGCATGACCACATGGTGTGCTTGATGTGCAGGAATGTGCCCAGAATGCTTTTTGAATGTGGGATTTGGGGCTACTTGTGTAGTTACAGGCTTCTCCCCCACTCTGGTGGACTCTGGTCCCTTGGCACACCTTCACAGGGTCCCCACCCCTTGACTCTCCTCTCCTCCTGCTTTGATTCAACTGGCCAGAATCCCTTCTTTCTGACCCACTTTAAACTTCTTTTGTGCACTACCCCCCACCCCCACCACACACACAGACCCAGTGTCCACAGTCTCTCCGACCCCTGCGGCTACTGTTGCCCTGTTCAAACAAATGTGTGTGTCCTTATTTCTCTGCTCTGCACAAACTCAAATATCAAAATCCACAAAGCACACACTCAGACATTCAAATCCTTTCATTAAAATTTACTACTGCGTTTAAAATGTAATTTTTTATCATTGCAATGTCTGAAAAATAATCAAATAGAACATACGAAAGGGTTTCTGAATCATGCTGCGATGTGGTTTGAACAAATATCAAAGACTGCAAACATCTTAGTCCATATTGGTTTCTCAAGGAGCTGTGGTCAATACTTTATTTCAGAATAATAAATAATTTAGGCACAGGGCTTGGCATGCTGGTGTTCATCTTTTTGTGTACTTTCTTTTAACCATTACCTGCCAGATCTGTATAGATGCACTTGATGAAGTGGAAACTTTTACTTAGCCAAATGTGGTGTGATCTGTTTTCGTATGTTTCACTTCAATCAATAGAGAATCACAAATTTGAAAAAATAAACCAAGGGTATAGCTTTTTGATCACCTTTTTTTTTTTTAATTCTAAACTAGCTTTTTTTGTGAAATGAGTCAACCCTGTTGGTTTAGACAACATAATCAGCTCCTCTGGCAGCAGCCCAGCCCCTCTTGTTATTAAACACTTGGTTGTTTCCCTCTTGCCAAGCAATAGAACTAAGAAGCCGTGAGCAGGGTCTAAAATAAGCGACTGATGCAATTAGATTAGGAGTAAGAGCAAACTTCTTTTTTGATTTTCCTATTTTAGAAAGCTTTACCCCATATTATCACCCTACACTCATTTAAAAATTCTAAACTACATTTATTTACTTTTCATAAGTATGAAAAAAGCATATACTTCATAAAAAACGTATTTGCAGATCAATCTCTTATTTCAAAATATTAAAATGCTGAAGATCTGAAATCAATTTGCTAAACCAAAAAAAAGTGTATTTTATTTATAAAATATAAATGTAGTTTATAAATTAGCTTTTGCTTCATCTGCTGCTTGCTTTGAGTAAATTGTATTGGGGAGAGCTAGTCTGGACTTTCAGGTTACTGGATTTAAAAACACTCCACAGACAGGCAGACTCATACAAGCCTCAAGGTTTCATAGATTGATGTTTCTCAGGTTATGTTTACACCAGTATGATTTCTGTAAACTGTGTTTTTTTTCTATGTTTATCATGGTAAATAAGCACAAAAAAACATGCTTACATTAATCCATTGAAATTTCCATGTTAAGCAGGGTTTCCACATATGAAAATATCTATCCCACCGTCACTTTAAATTGGGTAGACTTCAAAAGTGAATCAGTTGTAGTTGTACATCCAACTTTCTGAGACAAGGCAGACATGGCAGGGTGTATTCTACAGTTTTTTTTCTGAATTTTTGTTTGTGGTTTACGTATACAAAAATAATGTCAGACCATGTCTACTGATAATGTCATAAATCTATAGTGAACTTTTCTGCCTCTGAAGAAGGTAAAAGTGGGCATAAAATAGACAGAAAAAGCCTAGAGAAGTCTGCCATTTTTAATGAAAAATGTGTAGGAACCCTGTTGTTTAACCATCCTGTAGGTTCCTTCACAACCTGTAAGCTGTTGTGACTGCAGAAACTCATCAAATTAATTCAATAAGTATAATTGGAGCAGAAAGGTAATGTTGTAGTCATAAACCGTAACGATACGAACAGTTAACAGAACAGCTTTTGTTATTAAACATCCTTTTGTAGCTTTGTCAAGTGTGTGTTTATTCTGGCAGCGAAGTATGAGCTTGTTAATTTGAATGACTGCTTTAGCACATTGATAAATGATTTACAATGTGCAGTAAATGTCACAGGTGTTCAGGTTTTGTTTCATGCTGATAGACCTATTGATGTCTTTTGATTTGGAAAAAAGAAAATTGAAATCTGTTGTTTAAAGCTGTTACTGATCTTCATTTGAATGATGACACACGTGGCTTTTTACAGTCTTTCCAACACAATTCAATCAGTTAAAGTGTAAATGTTTTTTTTTTGTGAAATCCAAACAGCAGAAAACCATTAAATTCGGTGTTTATTATTTTAATGAGCCATAATAAAACAACAAAAACATCATATGTCATTTAGGTGTTTTATTGCATTGTAGTAGGTTTTAATGTTTGTGGTACACATTGTTTTATTAGCAAATACGGCATCAGAGCTCATACATCGTACTTTTTTTAACTCGCTACTTGTCGATTTATAAACTCATTTTAATTGTATTTCAAATATTTGAAGTTATTGTTAATGCCAGCTAGCAGCTGAGAAATCAAGTAAATGTTATTACTTTTTACTGACTGAAGGCTTTTTATGACTTTGTGCAGAGCAGTCACCAAGTAGCCCATTCATGCGTGTCAACTTCTCTTCTCTGTGCTACTTGGAGGCCATAAAACAACCCTTAAATGGTTTTTAAAAATCTATTTTTTATTTTTTTTTAAAGCAAGCACACTGTAAAACTTGACTCTTTCCATAATTGTGTAACTCCCACAAGCTGTGCCAGTTTGCCTACCAACAATGGCTATAAAGAGTTTCATTTGGCTGCAGTTTTGGAAAAGACCAGCCAAGGCTGGCAGGATTAGCAGTGGCCCTGTTTAATCCAACAGGTTGTAGCACAGAGCCACGTCTCTGATTGCAGGCTGCACCTTCATGTAATCAGACCCACTTGGACTCCATTCACCCTGCAGGGAAAACATGACCCGAATGCCCACACAGACTGACACAAACACACTGATGCATTCAGGATCACTACCGATGTGATGCCCGTGCTTACCGTCTTTAATTTAAGCCTCCCCATTTATCTCCACATACAAATAGATATTGTCTTGAAATGGAGGTGCTTAGTTGGGTATTTTTAGGTAAGGTGGTTAAACGCTGATGAATGTTGGATTAGTCAACAGGAAAAAGACAGAGGACGGATTTGGACAACTGCAACTGTGTTTTGTGTCTCCAACTGGAGCCTGTGTGTGTGTGTGACTTCAAAATTTCTTTGTTTCATGGGTTTTTATTGCTTTGATGAGAGGAAGAAAAAATATATAACTAGGCTAAAGAAAGGGAAGAGTTAATTAATTAAAGGGTCATTGCTGGGGCAGCTGCTTGTGTTGGTGGTGTGTGTGTTTAAATATCTAAACGGGCTGTAATCAGCAAACTGAAGGGAAGCAGGAGGAGCTGCTGACAGAGCTCTCATTACTGTAATTTTCTGTCTCTGCAAACACACAAGCGCGCGCGCACACACACACACACACAAACAGGTTGTTCTTTGTGACTTCAGACACACACATACACAATAACACAAGTGTGTGTGCGCTCTGTAGACTCAGATTGGCTCTCCACTTACCACTAATATGCTGCCACTCATCACTAAAGAGTCCCTCTCCTCATCTCTGCCCAAATACTACACAGCAGCAGGAACCACTGATTCACAAACTGTTTTTTGTTGTTGGTTTTTTGTTTTTTTTTACTACATTTTCTGTAGCTGAAAATTAAAAAAAAAAAAATCTGCTTAGCCTTTTCATGCAAAAATACATAAGTGCTTAAATGAAAAATTCAACTTGTTCTCAGAATTCTGACATTTTGCTTTTATAGTCAAGTTTACCGGTGTAGATTCTCAGTCATCCAGGACATTAAATATACAAATGAATTTAAAAACAAAAAAACAAACTGGACTTTTATTAGGCAGCTTGAAGTTGTTTTGCCTCCCATCCAGGGAACTTTCTCAATTCTAATCTGAAGTCTGGAGTTTTGTACTTTTAACCCGTATGAGAAAGTCAGTGATGTAACCTAAATTGATCTGCAGATTAACAATAGTCATCAGTCACAAGAAAAGCCTGGTTTTAGACAAGTAATAAACCAGTTTTTAAATCTCCATCAATAAAATGCCTTGAAATGCTGTTGTTTGAGTTTTTTCTTCTTCTTCCTCTAAAGCAGTTTTAATTCTGGTTTGAGACACCACTTAACTCAGACTTATGTTTTTGACAGCAGTTGCCAAAAGTCAATCTGCAGCCATGCAAAAATGATCCTAAATTGGCACAAACTTGTTAGTCCAAGGCAAAGAATATTTATGCCAGAGGCTTAGGCTGTGATTATTCACACTAACCAGGCCAAATTTATGTTGTACCAATAAAATAAGTCTTAACATTGATATGAACACAGTAATGAAAGTTCCTGCTGTTTAACATTTTTTCTTATTGCCAGTTATGTTGAAAATGTCTGCCAATACAGCCTTAAGGGTGCTATTCAAGTTTTAACTGAATTTATGAACAGTTTGTAACCTCACTTATGTAAAATATTTGAACTGACATTCATAGATGGCTTTGGTAAGAAAGGTTTAAAGTGACATGTTCCAGGTGTAGAACATCACAACTTTCATTTCTATATCAAGAAAGCTCTGTAAGAAGATGCAAAACCTCTTCAGATTTCTAAAACTAAAGTTCATTTACATTTACTCTACTTCCCATCTAAACTAAACATACAACTATTAGTTATACCTTCTTTTTGTGTTGTCAGATCAGCTTTGACCCAACGAGATTTCACAGCATGTCGTGATGTTGACCAATGGATGATTTTAGTTCAGTGGGATGTGGAATTTGGTTTCTTGGGATGAATAATTTTTTGGCGCATCCATCCATTAATTGTTTTTTGCTTGTTATGTAGTCGTGTTGTGGGGGCAGCAGCTTGAGCAGGGAGGTCCAGACCTATCTTTCCACAGCCACCCACTCCACCTCTTCTGGGAGGATTCCAAGACAGTCCCAGGCCAACTGAGAGACCTAAGATGTTTACATGAACAAAATTCTTTGATCGGATTAAAATGTATTTGAATTAAATCAGGGGTTTTAAAAGTGTATGGGCATTTCCCCACTTCCTGATTCACATCACGCCCCCTCCAAAACCACTAGGGGAGGCGTGCCCCACACTTTGAAAACCCCTGGATTAAATAATTTGAATGTATTGTTTACATGGGCCCAAAATTAATTAATTTGATCATGACGAGTGTTTACGTGCGCCAGGCTTTTATTTATTTTATATATGTATTGACTTTTTCAGAGTTTTAAACATTCCCTAAGAAACCACAACGGTATCTCTTCCAACATGCAAATGCCGCACAGAAAGACCCCAGGTCTGAACCAGGGATCGAACCCAGGACCTTAGATCACTAACTTGATCAGAATTGGTGTTTACATGCACACTGTTTGGATTATCAATCAGCATAAACCACCTCTCTCATTTGGTGTGTACATGATTCTTTTTTATTCTGATTAGTCATTTATTCCTATTGCTTATGTCTATGTACACCTACCGTAGCTATAGTCTCTCCAATGTGTCCTGGGTCTCCCTGGAAATTAAACACCTATAGTCTGTGTCCTGGCAGGAGATGCGGGCACCAATGTGGGTCAGCAGCTCGTCAAACTGTACCCAAAGGTGGTTCTGAAAGCGAGCCTTGTCAACGCGCAACTCCTGGAGTGGTAAAACTCACCAAACTCAAAACGTCTGAATTACTATCTGGTGTAATAAATATGAAATAATTATCTGGTGAGCGTGACGTGCTCTTGCTCTCAGTAAATAACACACTTTATTAATTTCATCTGCTATTGTACAGAGACCAGCTGAGAAAAACAGCCACGTGCGTGATGCGCTGAAGAAAAATGTGTAATTGATCAACTGAATGTTTGATGCAGTTTAATATTTTACATTTTCTGATCATTGCAGCAGCTTAAAACAGACAGAATTGGTCTCCGTGTTATCGATGTGTTCTTTCTGTCTGTTAACAAAAGTTAGTTACGTTCTACGTCTGACGTAAAAGGTACCTCCTTCAGGGCTGTAACCAGGAAGAGACTGAAGAGGTTATAATGTTGATGTTTTTAGTAGTTGGAGGAGTTTTGCAGAGTCTCTGTTCAGATCCAGTCTGGATAGACTGAGCTGCTTTATTTGGGTTTAGCCCAAGGTCACTGAGGCCTGTGGTGTGTACTGCTAAAACTGATTGGAGTCAGAGACGAGAATAAAGGTTTTGAGAGTAAATCCAGTGGATTCCTGCATGTATTCAGACATACCATTTTGAACATTGCACTTTTTATTCTACGGCGCGTCGAACAATTTGGACAAGCATCTGACCTCAAAGTGCACAAGTGTCCAACCTGAAGTCCTGGGTGCGTTTTTGACGATGAAAATGCGTTGGGTGTGAATGCAACATAAGTGAGAGTCCAGTTACCCTGTGGAGAAAACTAATTTCGACCGCCTGTATTCACAATCTTCTGTCGGTCACTGCCCAAAGTTTGTATCACAGGTGAGGGTAGGAACCATTTCACCATGCAGTTTAGCTCCCATTTCACCACAACAAACCTCCACAGAATTTGCAAAACTGCAGACGGTGCATCAATTTGTCTTGTCAATCTTGCGCTCCATTTGTCCCTCACTTGTGAACAAAACCTCAATATACTTAACCTCCATTTTGAGTTAATTTTGATCTGAAAAACCAAAATTGTTGACTTTGCCTTCCAAGTCAGTCTTTGAGCTTCACTAAATGTTGTGGCTGATTAGTGGTTCTTCCCAATGCATGTTACTATATATTATTGTGTCAGTCACTCTTGAATAAAGCTTCATGTTTTACTAATTTTACATCAAATGATAAAATTATATTTAATAAACTTTAAGGCATTATGGTTGTCATGCTTGTGTTTTATATATGTTTTTTACTGCATTTCACTTGTGGGTTGGTTTTTGTTGTAAAACCTTCTCCTGTCCCAAATCTAAGTGCGCATGAAATATTTATGAAAAACAAGCCATCAGTGTAAGTATAGCAGGATTTTGAGTTACACTTGGCCAGCTTTATGTTCTCAGTGTGTGTCTAGGTGTGTGTATTTGCTCCTGTGCTCACCCTTGAGAGATGATGAAACGATACACAAGCTGGGTGGAGCTTCTTGTGTGTGTGTTTGAGGACTTGGGGTCTAGAAGATTGGCTGAGTGAAGAGATTGCTCAATAGTTAATGAGATGTAAAGCGATGAGTCGCAAACCTAGAGGCTGGCTGGCTCGCCAAATAGTCCTGAAGCTGCAAGGCTGGAAACACGATTGTTGAAGCCCTCCATGTAGGTTTAGAAAAGCATGTTCATTTTTTTGCTATTCTTGGATCAGCTGCATCACATAGCTCTACTCAGGGGTCTACGGTGTTCAGCACAACCCAAAGGAGGTGAAGCTGTTATGTTTTATCAGCTGTCTATTAAAGACAAGAAAATGTTGATGGAAGCAAAACTTCATACAATATATTCTTAAACATTTATTTTGGAATTTGCTATGACTCTGAAATATATTATACATAGAACTATTTATACATTTTTAATAGGGATGTCCCGATCCAGATTTTTTGGCTCCCGATACAATCCGATTTTTTTAATGATTAATCTTTCCGATACCGATCCGATAAGTGCAAAAAAAGTGCACAGTTTTTATTTTGCTTTATAACCTGACCAACAATATT
>JARVJO010000227.1:16277773-16288969 GCA_031762555.1 Cynodonichthys magdalenae | reverse complement strand
TTCAAATTGTTTTACAAGTTACAAGTTCTGTTATACAAAACACAAATCATTATGCAACATGTTTGGCTTCATAGAACTTGACACACATTCATTTAAAGGTGTTCAAAATATTGTTCAACATTAGATAGATCACATTATTATCAGATATACATGTTGAGTTTAAAGAAGAAAAAATGGACAATGTGTGACTCCCTCACTAATATTTTGGTTTGTTCCACAGCACCAGCAACAGGTGGTCCAGGCAATGGAGCGCGCCAAACAGGTGACCATGGGGGAGCTAAATGCTTCGATAGGGGTACGTGGGCTCCCCCCTCTGCCTCATAGCGTGTGTACCCTATACTCCCATTTTTAATTTTTCCTCTTTTCCTTTGCTTTTTTACAAGGCAAATGAATTATTTCCAGCTTTTAAATATGCTGACTTATCGGCCAAAATCTCAAAATTCTGTTCATTCTTTTAGTTTACAAAAGATCCTGAATCTGTTCCAGAACTGAGAACAGCATTCCTGAAATTTCAATTACAGCCCAGCAACAAAGGGTTTAATGATTTGGCAAACTTTGAGGTGCAAATTTAAAAAAAAAAATTTAAATTTCCATCCCATTGGTATTGACCGCAGAGCCTTCCCTTCTATAGAGCCACTGCCTTTATCTTGGCGTTTCTGTGCACATCGCAGCAATTAGTTCCCTCCTTCTTTCTCTTTTTTTCCTCTTAATTACTTCCACTTCTTTCACTACATGTAAGTCACCCAAATGTCTCTCTCCTGCCTTCTCCTTTTTTTTGGTCTTTTGTTTTGTTTTCCTCTCTGCAGCAGCAGCTTCAAGCGCAGCACCTATCCCAGCATGCTCAGGGTTTGCCAATGGGACCACACCCATCAGGACTGCCCCACCCCAGCCTGGCGCTCGGAGGAGGGTCGGGCCTGCTCGCTCTGTCCGGTGCTTTGGGGGCCCAGCTGGCTGCCAAAGATGAAAGAGCTCACCTGGAGGCAGTGGCAGCCGCTTCAGCTGCCGCTGCAGAGCACCACAGAGGTGCGGTGACTCTTCAAATGATGCACGACTTCCTTTATTTTATTTATTTATTTATTTTTCTCAAAATGTAGTTCAGAACCCAGACTGCAGTTTAGAAAGTAACATTGTGCTGTGCATTAAAGCTTGTCTGGATGGATTTTAATGATTGATTTTTGCTTTGGATCTTTGTCAGAGCCCAGATTAGTTCTGGTAATAGACTCCTCGGGATATTTTTGCAGAGTCAGTGACGAGAAACAATTTTTAATTCTTCTGTGTCCTTTGTATACCTTTCATGTTCTGCCTCCTGCTACCTGGATGTTTGGAACATCTCTTCCTGGAATGAGCAGACCGCGAAGCTGGACCAGTGAGTGCAAATCACACCACATCACTTAATGTCAGGACAAACTCCACAAGGACTGTTGTTAAATATAATGTCATTTTTCACTCGTTACAGCTGTATGAATAAAACATTTGCAAGTATTCAAGACTGCGTCTTGGGATTGCAGAAAAATGTAGTGTTAGGGGTGCACCAATAGTATCCAATCGATCAGCCCCCGATTTTTCTCATTTTGGTAGGTCTTGGATTGTGAGAAGCCGATCTTCTCTACCGCTGCAACGGTCTGAAAATCAGCCACTGTCCCTCTTTTTCTCTGCTGTTGTTCAGCTAAAACAAGTTTGTGTTGTTTCATTTGTTCAATGTTTTTCATTAAAATAAGATTGGAACATTGAAGGTGTATTGTGACCTTATAACACATAACAGTGTCAGTTATTTAAAGATTGGTACACCCTTATAGAATAAATAGTCAAAATGACTTTTATTTTATGTAAATAAGCTTCTCTTTTTTATTTTTGGTTAGTCAGTGTTGCTTTTAGTTTCAGTTTCAAACTTTTGTACCTGATTTCTGTGTAAAACTACCAACTCTCAGCAATTTCCCACAAAATCTGAGCTCAGGAAGTGGAAAACCAACTTAAAAATTCCTTAGGGAGGGAAATGGATGAAATCATTGCTCTTGAAGAAGTGGCTGGTCTGTAAAGTCACCTGTGCTCCAATCAGTTCTCACAAACGGACAAATTATTTCAGAATACACCCATGCTTTGATTTGTAGCTCCTCTGTGATGCCTTTAAGGAAACAGTGGGTTTCCAGCTGCCTCGGCCAGTCGATGCCGCCTCGTCTTCACTCACATTCATGCGGGCAGTTTATGAGCTCGACATGATTTATGCAGTCCCTCTCACCTCATTATCACCCTCTTCCTTCCTCTCTGCTCTTGCACCCCTTTTCTCCCTCAACTCCTGTCCTTCCTATTCTCATCTTAATCTCCTCCCCACTCCCTCACTCCTCGCTTCACCCTTTGGCTCTCGTTTTTCAATTCAATCCTCTCTCTTTCCCGTCCCCCTGCACCTTTTGTCTCTGCAGAGCTCTCTTTCCAACGGGGATAAGGGTCGTTCAGCAGACTACCTCAGCAACGGCAAGAAAAGGAAAGTGGATGAGAAGGAGTTCATGACGGACTATGTGAGAATGCTTTAATACTTAAATGTTCAAGAAACTGTAATAAAGTTTCGCTCAACTTTCAGCTGTGGATCAGCAGTTTGAAGAACTTTCCTTCTATTAAATAAAGTTTCTGAGATATTTACATTTTACCTGCCTCTGCTGCTGCCTAACTGTGAAAGATCAGATGTACTCGTCTATGTGAAGGGCTTAGTTTTTGTACAGAATCTTCAATTATAATGTGTTTAGGACTTTTAGGCATCCATATAAAAAATTCAAACATGCCTGTTTAAAAAATCTCTGTGTGTTTTGTCTGTTTGTCCACCTGTAATCTGCTTTCAACAGGGAGCAGAATATGAACATTTCTTTTTTTTTTTCTTTTTTTTTTTCTCTCGCAGGGCAGCGATGCGGATAAGAGCGATGATAATTTGGTGGTGGATGAGGTTAGTAGGCGGCCGCCGGCCTCTATTTGCCTCACTTGACCGCTTTCATCAGCTCGGATCGTGTAAACATACCCAGCAGAATCGTATGAATAACAATAATCCCCCGCCACCATCCTCTGCTTCCACCTGGCCTCACTTAGCTGAACACGCTTCCACTAAATACATGCATAGGTGCACAGTTTCAACTGCATGCATGTTTTTCTTATTGAAATAAAGAACAAGTAAAACACAGCACATGTAATCTGGTTTTAAATTGTACTAAAACAGGACGGTGGGTGTCAATCATCATCTAGAACGAATGTTCTATGTGTAAACAGAGGTCACAACAAGTAAAACAGCTGCTTAAATAAGAAAAACCTGATTTATTTTTATTTGTTTCTTATCTTGTTGAATAAACTGTTGTTTTACTGTTCAGGACCCATCATCCCCCCGCAGCGTGCAGTCCTACTCGTCACGGGAAAATGGTTTGGACAAGATGCCCCCGTCTCGTAAAGAGGGCCCCCCCCAGGCCAGCCCCACCTCTCTGGCATCGTCCAGTAGCACTACCTCCCCCTCACGAGGCAAAGAGCCCCCACAGGTAAATGGAAGCATGCACCAGCTGGGCATGGATGTTAGGACATCATAGACAGTGTTTCCCCCAGGGAATTGGTCTGGGGGGGGGCTACTCGTTTCATACAAACAGAAATTTGAACGACTCACCTTCAATTATAGTAATAAATTTACATATACAGTGTGAATATTTGACTGCCTGATTACAGCTTATTGTTAATGACTGTTCATAATAATCATCAATAATAATTTATCGTAGTGAATTATTGTTGATAATAAGTGATTAGAACTCTGTACAGCAGCAGATGGATCCAAGTCCAGAATTCTCAGTTTGAATCACTTCTGGAGCTCCTCTCTGTGACTCTAGGTGTGCCTGAGAGAGTGGACGGTTGTTTGTCTCTGAACTGGAGACCTGTCCACGTGTCCCCTGCCTTCTCCCAAAGGCAGCTGCAGGCTCCAGCCCCACCCTGACCCTGATTAGGAATGAGGAGGACAAAATGGAGGATTTTTTTTATAGCAGGACACAGACATTTAATTATAAAGTATTATTTTAATGCTAATCTGTATCAGTTTAGTGCATTTTGTAAACATATTTGACAGTTTTGTAGGAATGAACACATTTGTAATGTTTATTCAAAATAAACCTGCTTCTTATGACTTCTGTAACCGGTTTTAAATAAAGTAACAGTAAAATCCTCAAATCATGCCCTTTCTAATATTCATTAGAACTCTAGAGGAACTCTAAGTCTTGTAGATATAAAAGATAACCGTTAAAAAATGCAACTATCAAAAAAAACTTCCTCTCAATGACTGCGAATAATTTATTTACCACATTTTAAATCTGGGCACTAAAGGGTTAATGCTCCCATGTCTGACCTGCGGTGAGTGAGTGTGTGTGTGTGTGTGTGTGTGTGTGTGTGTGAGTGTGAGTGTGAGTGTGAGTGAGAGTGAGAGTGACAGAGAGGAGCTCAGCTCGGTGTTTGAGTCCAGCATAACTTGAAGACAACCAGCAGCTCTTTTTTTGCCTGGAGTTACGGTGTTTTGAGTTCACAAACTACTCTGACTACTGTTTTAAAAGTTGAGGGACATTAAATTAGCTCGTAGCTGCGATGCTGATCAGCGCTATTTATTAGAACATGAACGGACTCGCGGCCACCCAGTCACACGCGGGGTCTGTGAATCTTGCTGTAATATATGAGTAATTATTGATGAGGTAACCATGCTGTGGCTTCACCTGTCGAATTTTCCTTTAAAGAAAAAAAAAGTAGCTTGCAAATCTGTCGCATCGGTGCTACGATGAGGGGAAAAAAAGCACAGTTTTCATCTCGCGTCACACACACACATACACCTTGCTATCTTTGTGAGGACCACACACTCACAGCGCTTATAGCCTCGCTCTGCGCTGACATTTCCTCAGACGAGGGGTGGATGTGGAGGAGTGACCGTGAAAGTAACTCTCAACTTGATCTGCCCTCATTTAAATAAAAAAGACTACATCCCGTGAATTTCTTGGAGGGGCTGGTCGTCTCAATGGTGGTGGGGGGCGCCCCCTTGGATAATGGTTGGGGAAACGCTGATAGATGTTTCACCTTTTTAAATTTTTTTATTTATTTTTTTTCTCTCCCTCCCAGAGAGAAAAGTCCAGCACTCCAGGTATGAAGCCAGGGACCCCCATGTCTCAGGAGTCCAACACCCCAGGACCAAGTGGACCCCCACAGTTCAGACCTGTTCCGGGCAAGCCTGGCGTAGATCCTCTTGGTAAACACATTAATGAGCTTAAATCACTGCAAATCCTCACCACTGATATAAAAATAGGAATAAATTTTTGCAGATTATTTTTTTTTTTTTACCCTGTTCTTGCATTGTTAACAAAAATGTTCCTGTCAACACCGAGCTGCTGCAGTTGGTATGAGTGTCAGCCAGCTCCCCACCGCTGGACCACCATCTGGACTCAATAAGCAGCTGTGGGCAAAAAAAAAAAAAAATCATTGTGCCCCGTGTTTTAAATGGAAGGATTAGGAGAGGTGATGGGCTGTGACTGTGAGCTGCTTCGTAATGAGGCTCTATCTGTTCCAGTGTATCTTTTTTTTTTTTTTTTTTCATACGTCACCTGTTAGCTCCTGCTCCAATTCTGCATACTCTATTATTCTTCTATACACACACACACACACACACTCCACAGCTACATGTGTGGACAGAGGACATAAATACAGAGGTACATGTGCTGTTATAGTGCAGGAAGGCACCGTGGCCAGCAGGGGTCAGTAGTGGTCCAGTGCCGCAGTCGGTGTTGTTCTCCAGCTTTTTGTTGCAGCTTGTTCACAGCTTGTCAGTCACAGCTGTGTGAAAGGCTCTTCAGAAGGCGCCACACTAATAGATTGTGTATCTTATTTCATCCCACGCTAAAATTACAAGAAAAAAAAAAGCAAAAAGAAAGGGCTTGTGAATGATTGACACACATTATTATTTGCCTCAATTGGTAATTTGTCCAAAAGAAATGATCATTCTTGTCTTTTCATTTCCTCCCACCTCTCAGCTCTGGGCCTGAGGAACCCTTTGGCGGTGCAGGGAGCCTACCCTCCAGGAGCTTTTGGCCTACCTCCTCCAGGGGTGAATGGCGACCTGCCTGGGGCGGTGGGCTACGGAGCCGGTCTCCACTTGGTCTCCCCCCAGATGAACGGAGCAGCTGCAGCAGCAGCAGCTGCAGCTGCTGCAGGCTACGGACGGTCCCCTGTGGTGAGCCTGATGCTCTGCAGACTCTTTATCTTTGCAGTGTCGCCGTCATGTGCAACGTCCCAGCTTCTAAAGATGTTGGAGGGGAAAAATACGAGCGTTTTTAATAGATAAGGGGATTTTGTCATTTTTCTTTGACCTTGACTCTTGATAGCTCTTTTTGATTTTAAAGGATTTTTTTTGGTCAGATTGTTTTAATAAACAATAAACTCTCCTCTTTTCTGTCAGTATTTTCCTGCAGCTTATTTTAAGTAACCTCCATCTGTTCCAGGTGGGTTATGAGTCTCCACACCCACATATGAGGGTCCCTGGGCTTCCTGCCAGCCTGCAGTCTGCTACAGGAAAACCGTGAGTGTTTTTTTTACCACCTCCTTGGCTATGACTTTTATTTTCTCCTGCTCATCCTTTTTGTCCTCTTGTAAAGACCAATCCCTACTGTTTAACAAATTCAAACATATCCAAAAGACAGCAAGAATCACTGATATTTCTAAATGTTTTGCAGGAACTGACAAACATTAAAATATCAAGAAAACCCATAAGCCGCTTTTTTGGTGTTTGATTTAGATGCGATATGAAGGTAACCTATAATGAAAACATATAGGATTTTATTCATTGGAGACAAACTGAAATATTTGCTGCTTCTCAGAATTACCAGAAGAAATGTAAAAATGAAATTCCTCATTACTTTAATTCATTTTTGAGTTTACATTAAAACAGTCTTTATAGGCTTTTTAATTCATTTAGCATTTAAAAGTATCTTCAATGACGGCTAATCGCTTTACTTTGAAACTTTCACTTGAAGGTTATCGACAAACTTCAATAGACTCAAAAATTCTACAATTATCTGTCAGTGAAACAGACGTCAGTGGTCAGTGTTGGTTTATTCATATGTTGCTCTTAACTGGCTGCAATCGTGTAGATAATGTAAATCAGCTGCTTTGCTAAGATACTTTATTTTGATTTGTTTGGATGACGATACAATGTTTATTAATATTAAAGTCTATCATGATACGATTTAGATTTAATTCACCAGTCTGCGGTCAATGTATAGATCCACATCAGGCACATGATGATAATATGGATGGACATTTCCATTTTGCCCTGATGTAATTGAATCATTAATAACTTAATCTATATATTGATGTGGATTCATTTCTGTTACACCCTTAGTAGACAATATGTCTTTTTCATGATAATGTCCCAAAAACTGATCTAAAAAAAATCGTAAAAGTGTTTTTATTAATTCATTGAAAAGAGGACACTGAGTTTTGTTTTCAGCATTCACTTAGGAAGTTTATTAAAGAAAATAGTATTTTCTTAAAGCTACAATAGTTTTCAAAATGTGCAATTTTTGATTTTGAAAGTTTTTTGGAAACATAAAAGTTTAATTTTAAATAGTTTGACTGCTGTTATGGATGGTTCCAAATAAAAAAGGAGCTTTTAGAGAATAAAACTTGAGTCAAAACCTGGATTGTTTAACCCTGTTTTAGCACGAGGCTAGATTAAACTGCGTTTCATGTTTTAAGAGTCGGTTTTGATTTTTTTGTGAACTTTTCTAAAAGTTTGCATAACCAGTCACCTGACAGCTGCGTCTCCGTCTCAGTGCCTACTCGTTCCACGTGAGCGCCGACGGTCAGATGCAGCCGGTGCCGTTTCCCCCCGACGCCCTGCTCGGTCCGGGAATCCCGCGTCACGCCCGTCAGATCCACACGCTGAGCCACGGCGAGGTGGTGTGCGCCGTCACCATCAGCACCTCCACGCGCCACGTTTACACCGGAGGCAAGGGCTGCGTCAAGGTGTGGGACATCAGCCAACCAGGAAGCAAGAGTCCCATGGCCCAGCTGGACTGTCTGGTGAGATGGATTCCAAAACCCAACCAATGATCAAAAACACAGATATACCTAATGATGCACACAAAAACACTTTTTATGCTGAATGTAAGAATGACAAAAAGTGAAAAATCTTTAACCAAAATAATCTAATAATTACAACAAAGTATTCTGACATTTTTTTTTAGTAACGAGGATAAAGTTGTACAAGAATAAAATCATAATGTAGGAACAAAATTCAAATAATACAAGAGTAAAGTCATAACATGAGAATAAAATCATACTATTACCAGAAAAGTCAAAATAATATGATGATAAAGTCATGATAATACAAGAACAAAGTCATAATGTTACAAAAATTAAGTACTAATATTATGAGAACTGGGAATTTATATTTTGTTAACAGTTTTACAAATAAGAAAATAATTAATTTTTTAACACATCAGCATAAGATTATTATCAGTAGCAGGACTTTGAAACGATTGTGCAAACGACTGTGTCCATTTCAAAGACTTTACACTCATTCGGCTTTTTTTCCTTTCCTTTTATCTCTCTGTCTAGCCCTAATGATCTGTCGTAAATAAATGTTACAATCTCATCCAATCAGAACAGGGATAACTACATCCGCTCCTGTAAGATTCTCCCTGACGGGCGAACCCTGATCGTCGGCGGCGAGGCCAGCACGCTGTCCATCTGGGATTTGGCCACGCCCACTCCCCGCATCAAGGCGGAGCTAACGTCATCTGCTCCGGCCTGCTACGCCCTGGCCATCTCCCCCGACAACAAGGTCTGCTTCTCCTGCTGCAGCGACGGAAACATCGTGGTCTGGGACCTCCACAACCAGACGCTGGTCAGGTGAGAGGACAACAATTAATAACAAGTGGAGGGAAATAAAACGAGTAATAGGTGATGAAATATGAACAAAGAGAAGAACAAACTTGTAACCAGAATTAAACTGTGAGGGTTTGGAAATATATATATATACTGTATATACAAAAACAAGAGGCAGAATAAAAAAGGAGAGAAGGTGCTGATTTTAGGTACATGACGGGAGAAACAATAAAAAAGATGTGTGGGTGGGCTGAGGGCGTAGGTGCTGCAGGGAGTGAGGGATTAAAATATTCTCATTTTGACACCTCCAGCAGGAAAGAAGCACAGAAACATCTAGGAGGCAGAGTCTGCAGGATTTCTTTATTTGCAGGTGTGTGTGCTCAGAATCTTCATTTTGTGTGTGTGTCTCACCCTGCAGGCAGTTCCAGGGCCACACAGACGGGGCGAGCTGCATCGACATCTCCAACGACGGCACCAAACTCTGGACCGGGGGGCTGGACAACACGGTGCGCTGCTGGGACCTCCGAGAGGGACGGCAGCTGCAGCAGCACGACTTCACCTCACAGGTAACAAATGCAGCGATTGGAGGCAACCTGACGTGATGCAACAGGTCTGAACGCACCTGATCAGGTGTGTTCAGACAAGAGTTCAGATCTGGCCTAAAAATGTTCAACCTGAACCAGCCTGAGGCCTTCAACACTGTGTCCAAGCCCAGTCCAACCCGACTGATAAACTCTAGGCCAAAGTAAACCAGACAAAAAATTTTAATTACAGTAAACTTTGTTTTTAGACCACCATTTGAGATTCAGCAGAGCAGGGTGGGGCCACAGTAAGCATTAGCTGTGCTGTGCACTGCGCTTAAATTCTGCTCCTATCTTTGTTTCTTTCCTCAACAGGGTGAAGTACCTACTCCTCTATTTATTATTATTATTATTATTATTATTATTATTATTATTAATAATAATAATTAACCTTTGTTGTCACTCAGTGGGGAAATTAATTCCCTGCTCTTTTCTCATCACACGTGAGCAATGTGCTGCCATTTTGAGCTGCCGAAGGAGCAGCTGAGGGCCCAAATGAGGGTTTCCCACCAACATTTTTGTTGTTGGTCCGGGGATTTGAACTGGCAACCTTCCAGTTTATAGGCTCTCCTTCTCTAACTTCTGTGCCACCCCTCCCTATTAGACTAAAATAAGTTTTGTATTTATGAGAGTATAATGCATTTTTTAAGCTTTAAAAGCATTAAAAAAAATCTAATCTTTGTGTAAAATGATACCAACAATAGGATTTTTCAGCACTTGCTGTGTACTCTCTGGTGGGGAAACAGACACCTGTGGGTGTGTTTGTGGCTGCGAAGCAAAGGCTGCTGAGGAGGAGCATGGTGAGCTTGATGTTGTTGAAACCCATCCGGTCCAACATCAGAAGCCAACTATTAAATACCAAGATGAGCAGCTTCAAAGGCAGGAGTTCTGGTATCTGCGATACTGATACCATACTCACACTTTATGCAAATACACCTATCATGTTTTGTAAATCTAAATAAAATTGTAAGTTTTAAATCACTGCTTCATAAAGAATGCAAGACAGACTGATTTATTTATTTTAAACTCAGAAGTGCATTGATGTGTCCTCCTTTACAATATAACCGAGCTGATACAACAGAGAAATCAGAGGACATAATCATACAGAAAATGTGAAAGTTGTGTTTTAAACAACAAGAAAATGAAGTAAAATAATAAAACCCTAAAAAAGAACTACTATAAAAATTTAAACTTGAGTCTTAAATTATAATAACATGAGTATTCTGAACATGTAACATATTAGTGATTGAACATGTGACGCTGCGCTTACGTATCACCCAGGCGGAAGAAAAAGTAGTTCCTTCAAACCGCGTACAATTGAGACAAGATTTATATAGTTTAGTTAATTTGCACTGTGTTCTTGTTAATGATATACATTACCTGAAATGACTGGAGTATCAAAGTATCGATAATTTCATTTTAGTATTGATTTTAGAGCATTAATATCTGGTACTGTGGTGGCATCAATTTTTCATACAGTACATCAGAAAAAAGTCTGTCAAAATTTACTCCCATGTATAATAGCTACAACTCCCCAACTTTATGGATTTTTTGGATGGAGTTTTTCTCATTATACACACATACAGTAGGTAGATTAAAACTAGTGATGGGAAGTTTAGCTCCTGTGAAGTGGTTAGGGGAGTCATCCTGGAATCGGAAGGTCTCCGGTTTGATCCCCCGTTCCAGCTGTCTCAGTTGTTGTGTCCTTGGGCAAGACACTTCACCCCTGATGCCTCTGATG
>JARVJO010000227.1:16266750-16277313 GCA_031762555.1 Cynodonichthys magdalenae | reverse complement strand
AGATTTTTTACAACATTTAGTATTTCTTCTTTTTCAATTCCTTCCAGAAAAATACTATTAGTGCAACCCATAACTGTCTTATTCACAGTTTTGTCAAGTTTTGGTATCTTAGCTGCAAGACTTGGGCCAACATTCACAAAATAATTATTGAATCCCTTTACAATTTCATTCTGATCATAGATTTCATTTCCATCTTTTACAAAATATTGTGAAATGTCTGATTTTACTTTATGACTCTTCAAAACGCTATTCATTACTCGCCAAGTAGCTTTCATATCACCATTATTTTTGTCTAATAAATCACTATAATATTCCCTTCTGCTTTAAAGCTAGCATTGACCATAAACTACATCTTCCATAATGTGTTATTTTACTTGCAAAGTAAAGCCATCCCACCACCAGGTGCACAGGGTTCAGAATCATCAGGCAGCCGGAGAAATTTGCCACGCAAAATCTTACTTTTCCCATTTGTACTGGGAAATGGAAATTTCCCACTTACAAGTTGTAAATTTGTCCAAACTGTCCATTTAAAATCTAAATAAACCCTTTTGAGCACCCCTCCTGATCCTGACACGATTTCCCGTCCGTCTCCAGATCTTCTCTCTGGGCTACTGTCCGACAGGCGAGTGGCTCGCCGTGGGGATGGAGAGCAGCAACGTGGAAGTTCTGCACGTCTCCAAACCTGACAAGTACCAGCTGCACCTCCACGAGAGCTGCGTCCTCTCGCTCAAGTTCGCCTACTGCGGTACACTCACACACACACACACACACACTCTCACACACACTCACACACACAAGTAAAATGATGTAGTTACAAAACAATACCTGTGTGTATTTATCTTGGCGAGGTAAAACAAATTTCCAGCTCATCATCCAGAAACTTCTTGTTTCCCTCAGCACTCATTTATCCTCCGTATCTCCCCCCTCCCCTGAGGCGTTATCTGCTGACAGCTGTATGTGTTTGGTCCTGTAGGTAAATGGTTTGTGAGCACAGGAAAAGATAACCTCCTGAATGCCTGGCGGACGCCCTACGGCTCCAGCATATTCCAGGTAGGTTTTTTCTGTGTGCGGAACAAAGCAGATGTTGTTTTGATGGGAAAAACAACAACATGGCTGAATTCTTCCTGACTTTTCGGTCTGATTGACAGCTTGTTGGTAAAACTCTCTGTTTTTGTGTTCAGTCCAAGGAGTCTTCGTCAGTTCTCAGCTGCGATATCTCACCGGACGACCAGTTCATCGTCACTGGCTCCGGGGACAAGAAAGCCACCGTCTACGAAGTCATCTACTGATCTCTGATTGGCTCCACATGGTAAACTTCTAATCAGAGGGCGGAGCCAAGACTCCCTCCTGCACCAATGACTGTACAGAGCGTCGGTGGCACAGGAAGCAAGAGACACTCAGCTTGTACTTTGTTTTGAAATGAGCGAGAAGGAAGGACAGGCAAAGTCACATCTCTGGAAAAACATTTTTTTTTATGCTCTGCGAACGCTGGGTAGTTATAGCTGCGCAATTATGGGATTCCTCCAAAGAACTTTTTGATTTTCTTCTTTTTTTTTTTTTTTTTGAATAAAAGAAAAACTTCTGTAGGCTAAAAGAAATTAGATGAAAAAAATAGCTTTTTGAATTTGATTAGAGTCCAAACACAGAGGGGATAAAAATGGTCCTGACTTGGTGCTGAACGCAAAGTCAAAGTCTGAGTATTCTCAGCCCGGATCGGCCTGGTTTGGCCCGGCGCGGTCCGACTCGGCGGACGGCAGATGGCGGGACGGTCTACTGAGGTTCCAGCTGCTTTTATTTTTATTTTTTCCTCTTTGTTTGTTTTAGCAGCAACATGATTGTAAAACGTCTCGTGGCACACAGAGCTCCTCTAAAATATCATGAATTTTCTTTTTTCTTTTTTTACAAAATGGACACAAAGCAAAAACCTAAAATCAGTTGAAGAATGAAGTGTCTTTGTTTTTTTGGTTGTATTTGTTTTGGCACAAATAAACCAACTGAGCAGTGTTTTATAAAACTCATCTTGATCCTTGAACCTTGCTCTATATGAACGTGTAAATAAAGTTCTCTTAAGGCAAAACAAGGAAGGTATTAGACTTGTGTTTGTCTCTGAGGTGTATAAAGGATGTGTAATTTAAAAAAAATAAGCAACATATTAGAAATTCGGTTGCTCCTTGTTTCTTTATCGAGCTTCTGGCAGGATTGACTCAAATGTTTCAAACCGGAGAGAAAAAAGGAAGCAGTTGTTGCATATTTTGTTCAAACGTTCGCAGCCAGAACAGCGTGTTCTCACCGGGTGGTGTCAGAAAGCATCTTGGAAATATTTGGATGAAAAATGAGCGATGTGAAAGGTGAGTACACACACTCTGCCTCTGACAGCTTTCCTCTCATTCTGAATGAACGCTCAGCTGCTCTGCTCTGACTGATGTGAGGAAGTGTCTTGGGACTCAGATTGATGCAGTTTAGATTTTGTGCTGGAGTTGTGAGGAAACATCTGAGGAGAGGCAAGTGAAACGATCACGTTCTATGCAGATTAAGCAGATTGATTATTTAGAAGTTCAAAAGTCTGCTCTTGTAGATGAATGGAAACCTCAGCAGCCAATTAGAACTACAACATCTTCATCTTCTGCTGGTTATCTGAAGTCGGGTCGCAGGAGACAACAGGTTCCCCCAGGTGATGGACCACCTCCCTCTAAGGCTGAGCCCAGCCACTCTGAGGGACCACAGGAGGGACTGAAGGAAGCTCATCTCAGCCGCTTGTATCCAGGATGTCTTTCAGTCATGATCCACGCTTCATGACCACAGGTGAGGGTTGAAATGTAGACAGTAAATCCAGAGCTTTGCCTTTTGACTCGGCTCTTTCTTCACCACCACTGACTAAAGCAACACCCTCTTTACTGAGAACGAGAGCCCCAATCCATGGATCCAGCTCCTGCTCCATCCTACCAAGATGCCCCGATACTTGAACTCCACCAGTTCATGCAAAGACCCCCCCCCCTAGTATCCTATGTAGTTTTTATTTCGGCGTTAAATCCTAAAGCAGGTAGATCTACAACAACACTGGCAGCTAATGTAGCCTTACTTTTCAATACTAATATCCTAGTTTGGATAAATCATAAATCAAATAGTTTTTATACATTTGTGTCTACTTACTGAAAGACTTAAACGTATCGTCTCCAATGTGTCAAACTCAAGGACATTTGTGTCCCGTGACAGCTTTGTTGCTTTAAAGCTAGAATAGATGAGAAACTAAATCTCCCATAATGCATATAGATTATTTTACCTGTGAAATGATGGCTTTTCACCACTCGGTGAAGGTACAAAAGTAGCCGTTAGCCCCTGAAATTCACCTTATAAACTCCATTTCGCTGCAATTTTGCTAGCTGCTTCTGCTGCGGCTCGGTTCCCACCTACAACTTTTAAACAGGAATGCCCCTCCAGTGGGAATTCACTTTCAAAGTGGGAGAGTTCATAATTGAAGATGGTAGCTGCTCACAACAGTGAGTAAAACTTTAAATAGTATTTCTGTTTTATTTCACACTCAGTACACGTAGCATGTGTTAAAACACTGTTTCCATGCAGGAAATGCCACGTAGAGCTCAGTTTGTTAGCGATGCCCAGCCATAGAAATGAAAGGAATGTGACGTTTTGTGTTTAGAAGAGGTTGAACATGAAATAGTGAAATTAGAGCTCAAGTGGCCCTCAATGAAAATAATTTTGACAGCCCTGAATCTTGAAATTTTGCACTTTACCCATCGTTCCTTTTGTTCTTCCATTTTCTTTACATGTTTTTCCTGTCTGAAGCTGGTGCCTATCTTCAGCAGGCATTGTGCTAAAAGTAGGTTCCACACAGTGACTTTATTTGTGAAGTCATTTTGATTAACATGTCTCACTAAATTGTGATCATGGTGTGGACTCATGCAGCACATTTTTTTTTTATTGTATGAAACTTTTTTTGTTTGACTGTGTGGCAATACTCGAGTTGACCACAGCTGCACAACCCAAATGGAAGTGTTGCTCATGACTGACGGGTGTCGATCCATATCTAGTAAAATCCCAAGCTAAAATTTATAAAAAAAATAGAAAGTCACTCTGCAAACACATGAAAAGATGAACACGTGTTTCATTTATTTTTCACACAGAATTTCTCGTACAGCACAAGGAAAACCCATCAGGAGGGAAGACGGAGTGCATCCAAAAAGGAAAAAAAAAAAAAAAAAGGTTCCTTGGCTTTTCAAAATAGAAAACTGTGAAATTAAAAATAATTGTTTATTTTTTACACAGTTTGAACAAAAAGAAGCACAGGCAGGGAGAGAGACATGTCAAAGTATCAAATACAACGCTTAACCAACGTATGCATAGCCATTGTACAGCATTGTTTTAGTGGTATATGAGCTTGTGCACGAGAGGCGTGGCTACCCGAGACTGTCAAAATAAAAGAGGCAGGCAAAGGCATGAAACTGTACAGATGAACTCTCAGAAGTCTCCTTTAAGTTTTCTGCTTTAGTGCTGCAGTGACAAGCAGAAATCTTGCTAAACATTTACACAGTTAAAGTAAATTGCATACTGCCATTCTTTATTTTTCTCGTAAAGGTGGGTCTGTGAGACCACCAGCCTTTGTCACTAAATCAGATGTCCTTTAAAGCATGCAGTGGAGTCACAGCCAGCTCCTGCTGCACAGACCAGACCTAACAGAAGTTATCAGCTGAATACGACACCATAAGGACTGAAAACAGACTAAAGTATGATTACTACCACTTCTGAAAAAGGGGGTGAAATATAAAACAAGCAGCAGACAGGAAGCCTCAAATTCTTAAAAAAAAAAAAAAGACAGTTATTTTATTAGTACAGTGGATGGCTGCTGATATAAACTCTCTGGAAGAAAAAAAAAACAAAAAGTATAAATCCCTACCTGTGTTCCCCTGCTTGTTCATAGATTCCTCTCTGAACCCCAAACAAGCCAGAAGTAAAATATCAATGCGTGAGACGAGCAATCACTTGTTATAAAAAATAATTAAACTGAACTTAATAACAAAACATCTTAAAATGTGCCTTTTTTTTCCATTTCAAACACTGGTGCAGGAGCAGAGAGCTCTGATATACAGTTTTACTGTCGCCTCGAAATGAGAAAAATAAAAACAAAAGCAGATTTAAACACTTAGACATTTTTTCTGCCTTTTTTCATTGATTTACTGAAACGACTGAGGTGTGGTTAGCGTATGACACGGTGAAAACAGAATGTTGTGTTTGTGGTCAAAGGTCAGGGCTCTTGTCTCGACCTAACTCAGATTCCAAACTGAATGAAACGGCAACTATTTTCCTCTCAAACAGAGTGAAAATCCTACAGTTTAGTTCTCAGTTCTGCTCTGCAACACATTTGTTTAATTTTAGTCCTTTTTTTTTTTTTTTTACACAGGAATCCCATTACTTCTGTTTCCCATCACTTCATGAGGAAATAATAAATGCTGTGTAAACTAAGAGGTCTGAAGTATCTCACTGGATTGGGACAGCAGGACAGAAGTCTCCAGAATGTTTCGTGAGGTTTCTCAGTTTCCCAGCTGGAGTCACAGGCCTGCAGCCTTGTTGCTTGTATTTTTAACACGGTTTAAGATTTTTATTTATTTTTTCTTCGTAAATCAAGCTATTGCAAGTGTTTTGATCCCGTTTTTGATTTTTGTTGCAGGTGTCTTCAGTTCATCTCCAGAGCTGTATTTTTTCTTTTGGACAGGATGATTAATAGTGATTTAAAAATTGGTCCAAATTGGCCCGTTTTAATTTCAAACGTGTACTCTTGTGGATTAAATTATAAACACAGAGGCAGCTGTCAAGGTAGGTGTGATGTAGATGAAACCGTGTGCACAGGCTGGTGGAGTGGTTCCCAACTAGTTTTCTTCAAACCCCCCATCCCTCGCTACCCCTAAAGACACGTTCGCCCTTTATCTCTTCATGAAAATAAAAGAATAAAGTGATTAGTTCCAACTTTTTTTTGGAAAAGGACAAAAACGAAGAACTTAGTTGTGCAGTTTTAATTATTCTAACGACCCGAACTAGACTTCACTGGTCTAGACCAAACACCGTGTATCAAGCTGTCCACACAAAAAAATCCTGTGATATATTTATTTATTTTTTAAATAATTGGTTACACAAAACAAGAGCGCACAGCTCGCTGGTCACGTTGTCGCAAACAAGGTGTATAAGCTGCGCTGCGCACGCTTCAGAGGACTGACCACTGTGGTACAAGTGTGACGCCATATTGGAAGGGGCAGGCTTTTTATTTATTTTATTTTTACCTTTAAATCCCATTGAGATCATAGATCTGTTTTGCAAGGGAGGCCTGGGCCTGAAGACAACCTGTTGCACATGTTTTTAAGGCTGTGGGAGAAAACCCAAGCATGCATGGAAAGAACAGGTAAACTCCACACAGAAAGACCCCAGATCCAAACTGGGAATCGAGCCCAGGACCTTCTTGCTGTGAGGAATCAGAGCTAACCACTGATCTATCGTGCTGCCAATGTAAACAATTTATCATGACTAGATTTCTGCATAGAATTCCACATAAGTATTGGTTTTTCATTGGTATAATTCTGCCAGTCAGAAACTGCTTCACCAGCTCACAGTACTGTGTTGAGTTGTCCTCACCCTGAGCAATATGGCCGCCCTCTCCAACCATGAAAAGTCGTGCCGTAGAGCCGCTAGTCAGTACACCTCACTGGTTGCAAATAGATTTTCAGTTCTCACCGAATTGTTTTTTTTTTTACGACACAGAGTCAAGTTTGAATTCCTGACAAGCCTCCAACAGTCACAACCCAGTGAGACGCCAGCTTTATGTTCCAGATATTTGCAGAAGAATCCCACCTCTTACCATGTAACTATTTCAGACCAAGAAACAATTTAGTTCATTATCACATTTTGGTATTTTCAAACTAAAATAAAATGCCACGTGTTAATCAGCAACTTTAGAAGCACTTGTTAGACACTAAATGCTACACTTAGCATACGGCTAGCTGTTCCTCTGTTTTCACTTGTGGGGTTAGACAACTTTACATTTGTCTTACATGAAAAAGGTGCAGAATATCTTCTTAAAGTCATGACAAGAAACTGTGTTAGATACCATTATAAAAAGAATCAAAAGGAAACTGAGCTGAAAGTCGGAGGCAGACAGAGAAAAATAAACATGTCGTCTAGTTTGTAAATGAAAACTAGTTGCAGAAACGTAAAAGGAACACGAGGCAGCTCCACGTCAGAAGAATAATCCCGAGGCACTGAGAGAACCTCGAACCCCCCCCCCCCCCCCTGCTCATTTACGCTGCGTTTGTCAGAACAAAATAAAACAGATACTAAGTAGTGAGACGAGGAGAGCCATGAATGTTTAACCAGGTTGTGTGTTTTCCTCCCTTCATACCTTAAGGGGGTGTAAAAAATAAAAAGAGGTGTGTGATGTCACTCGGTGACGCATGGCGTTACGTGTTTGTATATCAGAGCAGGCTTCATGTCGGGTTCCTACAAAACAAAAGAAAAACGGGAAGCGGCCCCTGAGCTCTGTCGCTCCCCTGCTCCTCACACCTCTCGCTGGGGAGACGGAGCTCCAGTGTCGGCCTCATTAAGGCCTCCACTGTCTGGCTAATGAATCGATTGTGTGGTATCAGTGCTCCTGGCTGGCGCTCCCACAGTGCCACTTCGCACCTCCTCTGGGGGCCTCCCTTCCACTGAGCTCTTAATCAGGAAACAGCCCTAATTACCTCCCTCTTTCCTCTTCCCCTCAACTCTTCCTCTTTTTTTCACCATGGTGCCCTCCCTAACTTCTCTCTCGTCTCATTTTTTTTCTCCTCGCAATTTCATCACTCCACCGCCCTCTTCCTTTGTCTTCCTTATCTTGTTGTCCCCCCTCCCCCCCAAAAAAATCATGCTTTACTTGTGGAGCTGAGAAGGGGAGGGTGGGGAGTTGGAGGTTAGGATAACAGTGCTGCTGATGATGAAAATGAGGATCAGGTATGGTTGAAGGGGAAACTAATTGCCCTGTTTGTTGAACCCCCCCCCCCCCCAAAAAAAAAGAAAAAAAAAAGAAACAAAACCATAAAAGACAAAAAATAAAATATAAAAAGAAAGAACTCCATCCTGTTGTCTTCTCCTGGGCCTCAGTACACCACCTCATACACTGTGGCCTTCTTGTCCCCGGAGCCCGTCACGATGTACTTGTCGTCCGGGGAGACGTCACAGCTCAGTACGGATGACGACTCCTTGGACTGCGGGGGGGGTGTTTGGGGGAGGGGTTACAGATGGAGAGAAACAAACACAAAGACAGAGCTGTTAGAAAAAGATATGACTCAACATTTAAAACTCAATCACACACCAAGACGCATTTGCATTTCAAAACAGTCAGCAATTATTTTCAAACAGACATCTGAATAGCTCCAGGATGCTGACTCATCGTTCTACTTCACTGTGAGACAAACGGCTCGTTTTTTTTTTTTTTTGGTGGTGCTCTCCGGTGAGACGCTGCCTCATTAAGTGCAGGTTGGAGCATCACTAGGAAAACAGATTTGATGGCTCGCACAAACTGACAAAATGCTGCTTTTTATTTGCTCCCCCCACCCAGGGTGTCAGAAATTCAAACCTGTTCACCTGGTTTTAGATCTATCTAAAGCTCCTTTAGCTCCAACCCTCTATAATCACTCATCCTTCCCCCTCCTCCTCCTGGTCCTTTCTATCAGAGCTTCTCTCTAAACTTGCAGCACCACGCACAGCAGGCCTGTCAATTATCAAGGCACCAGTGAGAGGCCATTTCACACTGGATTTCCTTTTTTAAACCAAGATAACTGGAGGCAAAAAGTGGGACGTCCACTAGGAAGAACTGATGGGCTAAAGGATGAAAAGAACAGGAAAACATAAACACACACACAAAAACAACTGTTATTGCTTGACAACAAAGGGGTTATAATTTATGATTATAACAGTCCTTACAATCATATATAACCCTAACCAGTATTTAAAGGGACAATAACATATAAAATCAACTTTTTTTTTTTGTTTTATATCATGTTATAATGTTATCCTCTCATCAAAAACATGTCCAGAGTCTTGCTTTGACTCATTCATGCATGTTTGAGAAATCCTGGGCTGTCCTGAGGCAGCCAGGCAGGAGAGCAAGAACGACTGGTTGGGCCTAGAACCGCCTTTTCGGATCAGCTCCTCCCCTGGGCTGGGTCTAAGAACCAAGCTTCCTAATCACAGAGCACACCTCCCCACCCCCCGACTCCTGCAGGCTATCAGACGCAACAACTAGCAAACACCCTATACTAACCACTTCTCCCTCCAGTCCTTTTTAGATTGAAAAAATACCTTTGAGGAAATGTATTTTCATATGCAGAGTAAACTATGCTGAGCTTCTGGATCACAGCGCACCCCCCGCCTGTGAGTCCTGCAGTCTATCGGCAGTAATTATAGTAAACAAACACTGTTGTCGTCTGCAGGTAAGCTGAAAAATAACTCACGTTGTTTTGTTCACATCCTTGTTTGGTGTATGTGTTCAGATTTGTAACTTATAAGACGATCAGTACGTGTGTCTGTGAGGATGACTGAAATAATCTTACCAGCTGAAACGTCCTCTCTGTAATCGCTCCGGTTCTTTACAAAACATGTTTTCCGGTCCAACAATAAGGTTCATATGAATTCTGAGATGCAATTTTCAATAACAGACATTGTATAATGTTGCTTCTTTTTTTATTATCATTACAACAATGTCTGCTACGACGCTCCAGGCTGCAAACAGCAGAGAGAGAAGCGGCTGTGATGACGCTGAAATGGGCGGGACAGAAGTGGAAGGAGGTTCTTAAAGAGACAGACCAATTTCAAAGTGTTTAGAAACGGATATGATGAGAAGTCAAGTTTATTTTCAATTTAAACATATAAATAGTAATTTAAATGATAACTAAAGGTGACATAGTTACTTTATTATGGTATAGAATTTAAATATATGCCTGAGAAACACATAATGTTGTCCCTAAGGAAATTTTATAATTGATTACCTGAATGTTTGATGCAGTTTTATATTTTACACTCTCTGATCATTGCAGCAGTAAGTTTAAAACAGACAGAGTATGTTTGTGTGTTATCAGTGTTCTTTCTGGTATAAACAAAAATGAGTTACGTTCTACGTCTGATGTAAAAGGTACCACCTTCAGGGGTGTAACCAGGAAGAGACTAAAGAGGTTATAATGTTGATGTTTTTAGAAGTTGTTAGAGTTTTCCAGAGTCTCTGTTCAGATCCAGTCTGGACAGACTGGGCTGCTTTGTTTGAGTTATCTCAAGGTCTTACGGTGTGTGTATATTAAATATATATATATATATATATATATATATATACACATATAGTTCATTGGAAACTTGTTTATAAACACAACTTTTAGCCACATTTGGAACAAAGGATGCATCTTGACTAGGGTGACCAGATTTCTGACACTAAATCTGGGGACATTTTCAGCTCGGAGCCAAAAAAAGCTAAATGTTATGAAGATGATATGAAGAAACGGGGACAGTTACCGTTTCACACATTTTTACATATATATA
>JARVJO010000227.1:16227221-16244625 GCA_031762555.1 Cynodonichthys magdalenae | reverse complement strand
TAACATTAGGTCCCCACAAGTAGGTGTGTATGCCAAAAACACTGTCCCACAACGTAGGGAATACCAGCCCACACACTCACACACACACACACTCACGCACAAACACACACACACACACACACACACAGAGAAACTGTCTCTAACACATAGACAACAACTCAACTTTCTGTGCAGAACCAATACAAGATGGGCAGCAGACCAGGCAACACAAACTCTTGAAAACAGCTAAACTGTAACACTCACACAAATACCATTTTATTCTGAAAATGTGTGTGTATATATATGTATATATATATATGTGTGTGTGTGTGTGTGTGTTTGTTTATATGACAGATATTTAGTTCAGGTTATCAGTTAGCGTTAGCTTCAACTAATATTTCTTATCTGGTAAATGGTTTAGCATTTGCATAAGCTAATTTCTTTTAGCTAGCGGATTGGCAGTTAACCAGCTAACTTATCGATTAGCTTCTCCCACCACTGTGTTTCTGCAAAATACAGCTACAGTGTGTATGTGAACACATACAGACACAAGTGTACCAATTATATGCATTAATATTGGTTGTAGTTGTAAAATTGCAGACCTCTCATTCCTCTACTCTTTAAATATAATGCACACAAAGCCATCAGTCATTTTCACACAGTTCCAACTTCCAATAACAGAATAAAAACTGCCTCAAAGCCACGTTGTTTTCAAGGCAGGCAGACACAGAGGAGCACAGCTGGCTGTACAACACAGTTAAATAAAAAAGAAAACAATCAATGTGTTTTTGTACTGTCTATAACATACTTTGTACCTCAAATAAGTTGAGACATACACACAATAAAAAGACTTTTTGAACTGTGTGATTTTTTTGTAAATTAATATATGACAAAAAATAGCTACTTCCAGTCATTGTTGGTGTGTGACTTCAGTGAACTTCAGCCAATGAGATCAGAGGATGACTTTTCCAGTTTGCTCCTGTTGCTGTGGAGCATCTGAACCAGCATTAAAGACAACATTCTTCTTAAAATCCAACAGGGATTTTGACAAGCTCTTCTAGATTTCCTCCGAATGATTCAAATCTCAATTTGTTCATCATTGCTCCTGCTAACTGTCACTTTTTATTTACTTTAAAAATGTTTGGACTACCTGAAACTAACAAAAGTTTCAAAATATGCACAAAACTGAAGCTATAAGAAGATATCAGAAGGTAAACATCAGTCTTCAGGTGCTGATTGGTGACAGTTTGAGAAAAAAAAAATGTTAAAATCATTTTTTTTTTAGAAACAAGGGACAATTATAATACGCTTCACTATGCTTCTCAACTTAAGCAAAAGTAGTAAAAAATAAAATGGAAATGAAGAAAATATTTTTAGAAATGATCATTATTTCTTCTCCTGCTCTTCACACAGTAATTTACAGCAACCAAAAAATGATTGAGTTTGACTGTTGCATAAAAACTGTCTGCATATGACTTTCATTTTTATTATTTTGTGTTTTACACAACCGTAACGTATGACAGAAGATTAGGGCCACTGAGTTCCAATTTATCTTTTCCTCTGACATCTGATTTTAATCTCATAATTCTGACAATAGGACAAAATTCTGAAATCTTTGACAGCGTAAAGCGGTCACATGACATAGAATTATTGTTGAGCTGTCTCTTTATAACAAAAAATTATTCTGCAGAATCAAGATAACTATCTTGTTAGAACTGTTATATGGAATGAAATCACTTTTGATAGCCATTTGAATGCCCTGATAAAATAAATAGTGATAGAAAATATGGAAACTGGTACTAGACTCGTAACCTTTCCACCCCCAGTACATAACTAACCCTGACTCATTTCATAAGTCCTGAACTTAACCCCTAACCCAAGAATGGCATTCCACCATATTAGGTCCAGTCTTTGGTCCCTTTAAGGACTACTGGTCCTGACAAGGTAGGTGTTAATACCAGAAACAGCCCTAAAAAGGTAACAAAAACCAGGTGCACACGTAATGTTTTATTATCTTTTTGTGGACTTGCATTGACTTCCATTTATTTCTACAGCCTAACCCTGACGTCTTACCCTAAACCTAACCACTCAGGTACATACCGAACCCTAAATCTAACCACTCAGGTACATACCGAACCCTAAATCTAACCACTCAGGTACATACCGAACCCTAAATCTAACCTAAACTTGTATCCCAAAACATATCTCTAATATCCTTGTGTGGACAAGGCAAAATTTCCTCACAAGGGTGGTCTAATGTCAAAATATGTCCGCAGAACTGTAGCAAGACACGCGTACACACACATAATCACACAAACCAATACAGACTGAAGCTGCTCAGAGCTCCTCTGCCCAAGTTAAAAGCTATTAAGCTAAAACGCTAGCTCCCTGGGAATTTAATGACTCATTTTTCTCTCATCTCCCTCTCTTTCTTCTGTCACTGTTTTTTCCCCCCCTCTTAATTTAGTATTCTGTCATTCCTAAAAGATTGTATCACACACTATCCAGGCCTTTCTCGCTTTCTCTACACCCCATTATTCACAATGGAGCTCTGTTGTACACAACTGCACATGGTTTGAACAGAGGGAGTGGGAAGAGAAAAGAGAGAGAGAGGAAGAGAAGGAGAGAGAGAGAGAGAGGGGGACAGACTTCAAAGCTGTGAGCAAACACATACACACACAAACAGAGCACAGATGCTCCAACATGTGCAAAGAGAGGCTGCACACACCACTGATCAGAGAGAGTGCAAACACACACAGCACAAACACACACATTTAAAGTGCTTTGACCTCTGGAAAGGCTGCTCGAGTTGACCCACATGTGCACTCTGCTCTAATTCCAGCTCTTTAAATAAAACTAGTTAAAATTAAAAAAATAATAATGATCGCTGGATCATGAAAAAAAAAGAGGTACAGGATATAGAAAGACTGAGACTCAGAAAGACAGTGAAGCCAAATCCTATTATGAAGTAAAGCGGCGAGTTGAAAAGGAAGGCATTTCTCCCAAAGGAGCCGAGGATTCAGGTCGCAACTTTAGCCCAACATACCAACACACAAACGCACACTCAGTCACACCTGTGTACAAACATTAAAGGCGGCCAGACAGATCAAGCTAATTAGGCAAGCAGATAAGCACCTGCACACAATGCAGCAAATAAACAATCTTCTTTATGCTCGTCCTCCCCTTTTCTGTTTTAGCAATTTTTCTCCATTTACTCTCTTACCTATACATATTTTTTTAACTACTGGTTTGGTCTAATCACTGTTTTACAGCCCTACGAAAACAACACAGGTTCACCTCCACCCTTTCAGCCTCGTATCTATGGTTGTGAAACGAAAGAAGGGAACAGGAAGGAAGGACAGCCAGCTGCTTCATCTGTCCTCAGGAGTCCTCCGGGGAAACAGTCTGGCTGCAGAGCATGCTGACTGTCAAACACAACCCTCCTGTAATATCCTGCCTGCTCTGTGGACCGCGCTGTCCCTTTTCTAATATTGTGATACATATTACAAAATAGTTAGCATATAAATATGCTTAAATGTATCATGTGCAGGATTTACATATAAATATGCAAACGGGCTCTTATAATATCCTGTCCAGCCACGTAACCTTTTGTTATCTATTATAGCACATTGGTTTGAATGCATTTAGTTAAAACGATTTCCAGCTCAAGCTTTTTTATCTTTTTTTTTTTTTACTTTAATGACTTTGTATTAGCACACAGTTTGCAGATGCACAGCCCTGCCTAAAGTGCCTGTGACATCAGATTTTTGTGATAAATATGAATACATTATCAAATAATTTTACGTTAAATTCACTTCTGGTTGCACCGGCCAAGCCAAGTTCAAACAAAAAGATGCCAGTAATGTGACAAAAAGGGTAAAAACTGTATTATGCAATATTTCTTAAATATTAAGATGTTTCTGGAAATGCATGCACATGCAATTCAAGGACACAATCACAACTTTAATGACATATATTTCTGTCTTTTTTTTTTCCTGCTAACTTTCTAATTTAATAAAGATGATATAAATGTGACTCTAAAATAATCCATATATGTCTCAAATACTTATTAAATACATATACATGTTCACAGTGGTGGGCACAGCTCCGTTAATCCACTAACTGCTAATAGTAAATCTAACTTGTATGCATATTAGCGTTTTTTTGCTAACTTTGGAGCAGACCAATTAGCTTCAACTATATTTAGTTTTGCTTACTTGAAGTTTGTAAACAAAAACAACAACTATCTCCATCAGTTTCATCTAGTAACTTTGAAATCACCTTGTTAGATATACAATACAAATACATCTCAAAATGTTACATTTTTCATTGATTAAATTATAGAAACTGGAACAAATTGTGTTTTTGTGACAGGCTGTTAATATTGAAGTGCATAAAGTTCCCATTTAAAACAGGTACTTGGCAAATCTGTCTCATGTGTTACACTGCATAAAACACCAGTTAGTTGCAGATTAAACATTCTTTGGGTGTAATTATTTAGGTGTTCCTGCCCCCCAGATTTTCAAGTTCCAAATTTTTGACTTTAAGCTAATGCAGGACAACGATCCAACAGAGATCCCCC
Organism: Cynodonichthys magdalenae; assembly: GCA_031762555.1. Lineage (NCBI taxonomy): Eukaryota > Metazoa > Chordata > Actinopteri > Cyprinodontiformes > Rivulidae > Cynodonichthys > Cynodonichthys magdalenae. The sequence goes on along the minus strand of JARVJO010000227.1, from coordinate 16,240,064 downwards.
TCCCATCCCGCTGCATCGATTAGCATGCTGCATATCAAAACTCAAATCTAATCATTGCACACCTCACACCAGCAGCACATTCTTACATTTGTCAACTCTCCTGATCCAACAACTGTGAGCCACGGTGTGCTGCAGTATTACAAAGTCAGGGGAATTTACATGTTGTGCTTATGCATGTCACTGGGGATCCGAGCAATAACTGCTCCGGCCCCAAAAGTGCTATATCAATGAATATAGAACAACCGCAGAAAGTCCTTACAGCTTCCCTCGCTGCTCCTGGGGGATTCAGTATATATGAATATATGATATGATAATGGAAGCGAACCAAGTGAGATAATGTGGTGTGTGTGTGAATGCAAGTTGCCGTATCCATACAGCTTAGAAAAGAAAGGAGGGGATGTTATCTTTCCCTGTGCCTTTATACTGTTTGGACCCAATCATAAACAGACAAAGAGGAAGAGGCTGGAGATGAAGAGCAAGAGAGAAATTTATAATGTGAAAAGGAGGGGAAAAAATGAAGAGAAAATCATCAGAGTAAGGGTGGGAAGGCAAGAGATGACTGTTACAGCTCAATTAATGGCGGGACATGAGATGGCCCTGCCGCTGATAATGACGGAGTGTGTGCCGGAGAAGGAGACGGAGGATCTCAGGATGTGAGGAGTGAAGCTGGGAGGGTGGGTGGGGAAGGGAAGGTGGAGAGGAAATAAGAGCAGATACTGTTAAATCTATTCATGATTCATTATTTCTTGCTGCAGCTCAAATCTCCCCCTCCTTCCCTCCCTTGATGTCTTTCTCTGAGCGTCGCCCCCCCTCCCTTCATTCCTTTTCCCTCTATTGCTTTTCTTTTCTTGGCTCTAATTTTCATCTCCAGCTCTTTTTTTTTCTTTTTTTTCCGCTTCGTCTGCTCTATGAGGTCTTTTTCTGTCACTTCTGAAGCTCCAGCCTTCCTGTTTACCCTCTTCCCTTTCATCCGTTCAATTAATCTTTTTCTCCTGTTTCCCTTCTCATCCCGGCTGGCTTTTTTTTCAGTTCCTCTCTCTGCTAACAGTTTTCTTTTTTCTTCTGCTGAGCCTTGTACTCTTATCAGAATCCTAATTTTTTTTAAATCAAACTTCTGCTTTTGTAACTTTTTTCTATACCCTCTTGTAGTCCACTGTTCTGTCTTTTTCTCATTTTTAAGTAGTTTTTTAATGTTTTATTCTATATTATCCTCTGATACCTTCTTTTTGACTCAGTTTTAACTTCAGCTTTAGTTTTTTGTCCTGTTTCTTTATTTCGACAGCTCATCTTCTGTACATGTTCTTATCTCTTTAACGCTTCTCGTTGTTCCTTTTTTTCCCCTCCACTCATTTTTCACTTTGTCCAGACATACCTGCTCTGCCTTTTCTCTATAACTCATCTTCCTCCTGTTGGCTCTTTTTGCTTCATCTTCGCTTGTTTCTGACATCATTCCATGTCTCTTATTTTCCTGAACATAGCTCTTTCCTCTCCTGTCATCATTACTATACTTTTCCCCCCTTCTGCTCATCCTATTTTCCACCCTCACCACTTACTTGGCCACCTTGCCTCTATAAACCCTCTACATTTTCTCTTTTTGGCAACAAGAAATGACAGACCAGCTTAGCTTGGCTTTGCTATTAGCCATCTCTCTTCCTCCCTCGGGGTCTTTTATCAGCTCTCTTCCTGCAGAGTCAAGTGTTTGTCTCGTGGTGATCAAAGTTTATCACTCTGTTCAGTACAGAATAATTATTTAATCATGAAATTCTTTTTAACCTGGGTTTGTATGATGCATTCAGAAAAATGGAATTTGGACATAAGAAAATGATGGAGATGGTTATACAAAGTTTTTGTCTGACAGGGACAATGCTGTACTTTCAATTGGAGAAAAATTCAATTTAAATTTATCTTAATGTAGAAAATTACCATAGTACTTGTAATAGGTACTATGATTCTTGACTTTTCTTAGATTTAAGTTAAACATATACAAATTCAGATCATAATTTTTTTTAAATCATTGACTAAATAGTTTTGACTACATTTCTATGGCCTGGGATACTGAGCATATTTACTAGTTGAAGTTGGGTGAAAAAATGAGAAAGCCTAATAACTGAGTTTTACATTAACACTGATTGATATAATTTTAAGTGTAAAAACAGGACAAATGTATGATTTTAAGCAGATCTGAAATACTTGGTTTAATGTGTAACTCCTAATAGCTCAATGGCATCAAAAATATCTATTCAGCCATTTTCTTTTAATAAGGTCGTATCTCACTGGACTGCAATTGTTGACAACTAATTGGAGAGTGTCCAAAAGTGTTACAAAATGTTTGTGGGGGTTCTACATTTCCATTAGTCACCAACGCATGCAACCTTTATGCTTTATTAAAACATGCACATTTTTTTTAAACATTTGCAGAGTTATTTAAAGTGTCTCAAACTTTTCTCAATTTTGTGGCAGGAGTGTCAAACCCATTTCCAGAGTGAGACATGTAGCATAGAAGCTCTCCTCTGACAGAAAGCTTGCAAGGCCAATGTCCAAGCCAACAAAATGCACCGATCAATCATCTTCATCTCCATCTCCTGCCACTTATCTCTGGTCAGGTCGGGGAGGCAGCAAGTTCAGGGGAGAAACCCAGACATCTCTCTTTGCTGAGACACTTTCCAGCTTGTCCTGGGGGACCTCGAGGTCTTCCCAGGCCAGAGAGGAGATACTATCCCTTCAGAGAGTCCTGGGTTATCTCTGGAGCTTCCTACCAGTGAGATGTGCGAGGAACACCTCTAAAGGAAGGTGTCATAATCAGATGAACCACCTCAATTGACTCTTTTTGATGTGGAGGAGTAGCGGCTCTAGTCCAAGCTCCCCCTGGATGATGAAGCTCCTTACCCTATCTCTGAGGCTGAGCCTAGTCACCCTACAAAGGAAGATAATTTTAGCCGCTTGTTCTTTCAGTCATGATCAACCTCTCATGACCGTGAGGGCTGGAACATAGACAGACCAATAAATCGAGAGCTTTGTCTTTCGACTCAGCTCTTTTTTCACCACAACTAACTGAAGCAACGCCATCATTACTAAGGACAAGATCTCAACCAATTGATCACTTGTGAACAAGACACCTAGATACCTAAACTCGTCCACTTGATGCATGATCAACAATTATTATTGGAAAAACTGGTCCAAATCTGCTTATTTTCATCTCTAATGTGAACTCCAGTAGGTTAGACAACATGTGGGCAACTGACAAACTGTACAAAGTTGACTAAGACAGGTGTGATGTGGATGAAGATGGCCTCCAGAATAATTTGCTCAGACTTGAGCAAAGTCACGGTTTTTGAAAATCTGTCCCTCAAAAGTGGCCACACAGCTTGCTGGATGTTTGGTCACCAAAACTCAGAAGTCAGTGAAACTTCAACTAAAGAAATTGGATTTTTTCACAACTCTCTCATATTGTTGAGTCATCAACTTAGTTTCCAACAGTCACAGCTCAGTGAGAAAACCACCTTTAGTTTTGCTGAGTGTTACTGGAGTCTAACCCATCTGTTGATTTACTGTATGTGCCAGACCACAAAACCAACTTCACAAACACTCAGCTACAGCACGTTTAAATAAAACATGCATGGTCAGATAGCATCTACAAGAATAATCAATCCCTCATACAATGGTTTGATCTGAGATGTAAGCAGCCCTTTAACAGAACAAGATCTTTCTTAACACCAGAAATGGAGCAACTTAAGGCAGCAGGGTAATATCAGCTGTGTCTACACTGCACACAGTGTTTGTGCAGAAAGCTGGTGGTTGATATCTCTCTGCTATAATTACCTTGATAGCTAAATGACACAAAGATTATGAGGTTAAAGAGCAGAGCACGGAGCCTTTCATTCGAAGGCGTCTCAGGGACTGTTTCAAACAATGAGCTGCTTTCTGAAGGTGTACGCCAAGGAGCTCATTGTAAAAGTGAAAAATAAACCCCCTCTTGTCTTGTCCTCCGTGACAGCGTCTGACTCCACCACAGAGAGCCAGTTAGCATGACAGATAGATAGATACAGAGAGGGAAGGAGGGAGGCACAGGCAGTCACCTTAAAGGAAATGCCATTCAGCTGGATAATGATTCTGTCTATCTGCACGGAGCCCTATCAAACTAGAACAGGTTGCTTGTCTGCCTTTTTGTCCTTCTGCCTCGACATCTATCTGGCTGTCTGCCTGTCTCTCTGAATGCAATTTCTCTGTCTTCCTCTTCTGCAAGCGTGACCCAGACAGCAATTAGTGTGGGGATTGACAAGCAGCCACGAGCTCCTGAGTGCACACTCTGCTTGTGAGACAAATGTCTTCATTCAAGAATACCGGCAAGGACAAGTAGCAACGTTAGGAAATTTACAACGACCTTTTCTCTGCCGCGCCTGGCCTCAGATCTAGTCATCACCCTGAAAATAATGACTGTTTTATGGTATATTCTGAACTGTTTTAGCTGATCATGTTATAATGGACACTTTGCTCATGATTTGCTCACTTTATTACTGCAGGAAAGTGAAGGTGGGTAATAATGTTTTTATCCAGTTCTGTCTGTTTTTGTTGACAAAATTTCTCTTAAATCACTAAACGAATTTAATGAAACTCTCAAAAAAATCATCATTGGATGCATCGGATTAATTTTTATAGTCATCTCAATTCAAGATGGCTTCCACAGCCAACTTAATGTGAAGAACATGTTGTGCTTTTAAATCCTTCTTTTTCACATTTAAATCATTCAGTTGGGGTCTATACAAAGTGGAACTGCAACGCTTTGGTCTGACTTCCTCTTTATTGTAACTCCACAAGCCCGTTTTTCACCCCTCTTCTGAGATGTGACTCAGATCAACTCGTTTTGGCGCTGTCTCTTTAAATCCAAACAAAGTGCTTCACATACCGACTGTTGATGTAAAGTCAAATTTCACACACACCCTCACACTTGAGTTCCAAGTATCCCAGCAACAATCTGACAAAACAAACCCATACAAACAAAGCAAATATTATTTTTCTCACCTGTTTGTGCATCTCGATGTTGAGGCCGTAGGACATTTCGTAGTACTGCAGAGACAAAAACATATGACAGAGTGTCATTGGCATTCTGTTCACAACACACTCAGCTTTACACAATAATTCCAATTGAACATCTGTTGCTTGGCATATGTTGGCATTTATCACTGTGGTTTCCATGAAAGACAGGGGAAATAAAATGAATGAAATAATAGGAGTGTGTGTGTGTGTGTCACTGTAATGAGGTCTTGGTGAAAGTTATGTGGCATCACTGACTCAATGTGTATGTGTTTGTGTCCATGAATCAGGGAGCAGCTTTTTAAACCAATTTGACTATTTTTGCCCAGGTACTGCAGTCAAATGAGCATGGCTGTGTGGATGTTGCTTTTTTTGCTGTTGGTGTGCAAGTAGGTGTGCCACTGAATAATAATGTATGGCATCAGAATAATGAAGATTGTGTCCCCGCATCTGTGTGAGTAATGCATGCAAACAAAACCTTTTCCCCCCCCCCCCTCACACCTGTGGCATTGAGCAGGAGTCTGTGCCTGGTTATTTGTAACAAAACCTTGGGATGCAAAATTGTAAATCTGCATGAAAACACAATGTGACTGGAATATTAGGACGTGTATCATAACTACATCTAAGCTTAAAAAAAAGAAAATGTATGACTGGAGAGAGAAAAAGGTTGCTTTTATTAAAGAAAAAGCGTTCAGTGAGTTTGTTCTTGTTTCATCAAAACCTTTGAATTCTGATGCATTTGATGACATTGATAGTTCTCACATGACGTTACACTTCTTAAAACAGGTACTGCCCCACCAGTGGGATAGTGGGAAAAAACAACAACATGTAAACAAAAACAAACTTAAATTTTGCCATAGAATGGTTGTCAGTGAGTTCTCAAGTTATGGAGGAAGACGACGAGGATCTTGACAAAAACAAGGAGGAAAAGAGGTAAAATACGGGGTGGCATGAATGTTAATATTAAAGCGTGATGAAAACAGAAACTAAGAGATTCAGACGTTAGGTTTTCTCATTGGTAAAACACAATTCAAGTTGGCACATAATAGAAGGAAACATGTACTCAGGTCCCCATCACGATAAAAGCAATAAAAGATAACAAGTGTAACTATCAAATACAGACAAAAAAATTTATTTTAACATGCAGAAAAAAGAGGTGAGATCATAGATACACCTTCAACAGGATGGCGGCATAACGAAAAATGTTATTTAAGTCGATTGTTGAAAATTTGCAATACATATCGCAAGGTTACAAAAAAATCACAATGTCAGTTTTTTCCAATATTGTGCAACCCTGTATTTAACAGTGATTTATCTAAACTAAAACATACATTTTCAATGAATTCAAGAGGGTTCAGGTTTGTTCAATATTTAACATTTATTCTAAAAAACACCAAACTATTTCTACTTCTGCAGTTTGTCAAATAGTTCAAACTTTTACAACATCACCTCATACAGCAGGGTTCCCTGTATCTGAGAAGGTTAATACAATATTTTTGATTTAAAAAATAAAATACTAATGAGGTGACTTGTTCAAAAATCACTTCCAAACTGTTTTCTTGTAAAATAATCAGAAATGTTGGCTCTACACAAAACATGTCACACAGATGGATACAGGAGGCCGGGAATCCAACAAAGTCATGACAATATTGTCATTCTCAGAATATACATGTGTTTGTGCACCTGTGTATCCCTGCTTGTGTTTGACAGCAGCACAATAAATGGTGTGTGAGTGTGTCTAGCTTAAATTTGTGTTGCTCTCTCTGCACTGTGTGTGTTTCTGTGTGCATTGGTAATGTCCTCGGAGGTGAGTCGGATGCAGACTGCAGGGATTCGTCACGGTCACAAAGGCGTCCTCTGCCACAGGATGGGCAGCGCTCTGACTGATGAGAGGGAGACGTGGCTCTGCCTCCATCTCTGTATTCTCCTGCACATTTTCACTTCAGCGCTCTCTTCCCTCCATTTACTCCCCGCCTCATTCAGTTCCTCCCTCGCACTCCGAGCTCTATCTTTCAGGAACTGTCAGGCTGTCTCCCCGCTGCCTCCCCTCCTTCTCTCTAGCTATTGCATTCCTTCTCTCTCTTTTTTTTTTTTGGAGCTGTCAGGTAATCACTCTTCTTTTCAGGATATTTTTTCCCTCATTTTATTTCATTATCCTGCTATCTTTTGCTGTCTCAAGTAATCCATGTTTGCACTATTCTACCTAAATTTAGATTCAGTTCACTGCTACTAACATAAAGCACAAGAAAAACGCTTTATTTATTGCACAAGAAATAAAATGAAATCTTTCTGCATTAGCTTCTTGTACATAAAAGGTAATTATTTCAAAGATATAACAAACAGAATAAAACAAACGTTTTAAACCACAAGGTGGATTTTGAAGAGCCTTGATACATTTTCATGTGTTTCACCACTGGTTTTCCCCTCAGGCTGTGACATGCCCCGACATATTTTACTGCTTCAGTGGCAATGTCAGTCTTCCCCCAAAGTATATATTAAGTTTGAGTCAGAAACTGTGTATAGAATTTCTAGTATTTGAGCTCTACTTATAAAAACAGAGAACAGCTGAACTGAGTCACATCTTTTTCACTAAAACTGTTTTATTTCTCATGCAATAAGCAAATTTCAGCTTGTGGTTTCAAAACAAAATGTTTTTTATGTTTTAAAAGTTTCAAATTATTGGTCATTAAACAGAAAATTGCAAGGCTGCTAAAACTGCTAAAAGTATGTTTAAGACATTATTAAAACCTGGAAGGAATGAGGTAAACCACCGTGTTTAGAGAGAAAATGTGGTTAAAAAAACATAAATCATCATGGTTTAGTCAGTAAGACTTGCAAGTGGTGGGAGCGGCCTTTTTCATGAGGGCACATACAAATAAATGAAACTATTCAAATTTTCAGGAACATAACTTCTTAACAATTTCATGACCGATTTGAACATTTCTTTCTCTCTCATGTTATACTTGTAGTTAGTGATGAGCACAGCTAATCACCATTAGCTTTGCTAACTGTCAATCTGCTAACTAAAAAAGTTAGCTTCACAAATGCTAAACCACTAGCTAATGCTAATTTATAACCGTTGACTCAAGAGCTGATATTTGAACATAGACATGCCTGGTATCCACCGAAGAGTCAGATACTAGACTAAAGAGGCGGTATTATGTGTGTTTTCAAGGCAATATAGTTCAATTTTATACCGCAATCAAGTAGCTATATGTTACCTTCAGTTGTTATGAAAATGCCGTATATATAAAAAATTAATTTGACTCTGTCTCTTTAAGAACATCCTATTGTTTCAGACACTCCCATTTCAGCATGTTTTCAAACAATGCTTTAGAGAAGGAGTGCTCTGTGGGGTGGGAGTTTAACCAGCAGACTGAGCTCCAGGGAGGAACTATGTAAAATAGGCGGGGCTTTGTACCAGCAAGTGTTTAGGCAGCACCACATGGCTGCTATGAGATTAAAAGATTTCTCAAACAAGCATGAATGAGTCAAAGCAACACTGTGTGTGTTTTTGATGAGGGAATGATATAACATGATATAAAGCTCAAACAAATAAATTTTGCATCATCGGTAAGCGTAAAAGTCTGATAAAATGAGACAACTGTTTAGACTGAGGTTTAATTTGACAAACATTAGATATATATCTGATTTAGTACCAGGTTCTATCAAAAAATGTGTTTTTATAATCACTGTGTAATGTTTAAGTTCTAACTCAGTAAGTAGAAGTACTTTGTTTTGACGAGTATCCAAACTAAAGTACGAGTACTCTGAGAAAAATTGGTATCGGTTCATCCATAATTTCTGAAAAATTTAAGTAAAAATTGTAAAGCTGATGTTTACGTGTAGTATTTTTATTTAGGAGTTGTTGTTAAGCTGCAACTTATATTGAAATGAGTTTTCAATGCACATTTTTAAAAAAACGTTGCGCATCCAAACAATCATTTAGGAAATCTGCCCTGGATTTTTGAGGTATTTGGGGGGCTTTATGGTATGAAGTGGTGAAGGGGCTGTGAGAAGTGCCTCTATAAAATGTGAACGCATTGAGCTGCCATGAACATGCATGTCCTTCAGTGGGTCAGTAGTGACAGAAGACGGAGGCGCACAGATGAACTGTGAAGTGTGCAGGGATAAACTGCCTACTCCAAGTCATTCAGAGGCAGAAAAACAGATTGAACAGCACTTCACAATACGAACAAACAGCCAATCAAAACAACTGCAACATCGAGAAAAAGAAAGAGAGTAAAGGAAAAGGAATATTCTGCAGTGAGTCAATCTCTTGATTTAAACTTGATGAACAAAATCAAAAAACACCAGCAAACATTTAAATGTTCACAAAAGCTTTTAGTTCTCAACAAAACATTTACAATCATTTATACTTAAAATTTTCTGCTCTTTTATATTTAAGCTCCTAAAATACACCTCAAAACATTGAAATACCCTATAAATTAATCCAAATTCTCCCAACTCAAAGTGTGCATGCTCAGGGCCTCTAGTGGCTGCGTGAGTTATTACTCGTTTCTGAACAACAACACGTGTGACATCATGATCACGTATTGCTGCACATGAGAGGGGACTGCAGGAAGAGGAGCCACAATAAAGTCTGGTCCCTTTAAACCATTACCTAGACCTTGACCCAGTTTGTCGTCGTGCTTCACAAATGCCTCCTCTTCGTCGTGCGCCACCACCTTCCTCCTCCTCTCACTTTCTCCTGTCAACACCTTCTCTCCTCTTTCTATACATCTCTTCTACCACCTTGTTGTTTGAACCCATCTGTTGCATCACTTTTATTTTCTCATATTTTCTTTTTTATACTCCTCTTTTATTTCCATCTCTCTAACTGTTGTTGACCACTGAATCTATTTTTCCCCCCATTTCCAGTTTTCTCACATCCAAACTAAAAAATAAATAAATAAAAAAAACTGCTTTCATACAAGAAATCTCCTTCAGAGAGAAAAATACACACAGAAATGTAACTAAAAACAGAACATTAAAGCAGACAGGAGTAAACATACTTGAGGAGTCCTTTTTGTGCTTCCAGGTCTACATTTCCTCCAGCCTCTCTCAACATGAAAGACACGTGACATCTCTTTTTGTTCTCCTTTCCCTCTGTCTCTCCTCAGCTTCTCTCCCTACCTCTCCATCACTGCACCTCGTCTTATTTAACTCACTGCCCGTCTGTCACTTCCTATTAATTTTCCCTTTCTTGCTGCCATCAGCCTCTTTGCCTCTATTGTTACTCTATGCTTTTCACTCTTCTTTTTTCCAATTTCTTTCCCTTCTTCACATTTTCTTGTTATGGACTGGATCACTATTTCCCTCCCACTCAATACACAAACAGCTGAGTGAAACAAAACCAAAGCCTCCGTGTTTGATTTCAATCTTGTGAGTAACTCACCTGAGCACCTTTCGTCACTGAATGCCCAACAAGCAGAAGTAAAATGAGACGACTTACTGTACATTCAAATGTTAGAGTTCCAACTATAGACAAAAGTGTCATCCTGCCAGCCATCTCCTAAGAAACATCTGAATTAATCAGCCCTTCCTGACCATTTAAGAAACTTGATGTCCATATGACATTTTGTGGTAATTATTGATCTAAGTGATGTTGTCTTCCAAATCAATAACCTCCTTTAAGAATTGTAGCTTTTAGAACATGTGTCACATTTGGCCAGCCACTACATTTTATGTGGCCCACAGGAACTTTGAAGATGAATAAGCGTATGTTGTTTTAAAGCTAGCATTGACCATAAACTACATCTCCCATAACGCATTTTGATTTTTTTTTACCTGCAAAATGACTGCATCCCTCCACTAGGTGGAGGTGCACAGGGTTTAAAAGTAGCCAGTAGCAGAAGAAATATCCTGTGTAAGAGATTCATGTAGCTGCAATTTCACCGGCTACTCTTGCTGCAGCCCAGTTTTACTGTGAAGTGAGAATTTCCCCACTTACAAGTCGTAAATTTAAATTGGAACGCCCTTCCAGTGGGAGTTCCCAGTGGGAAAATTTGAGAGTTTACATTTCAAGATGGCAGCTACTCACCACAACTCAACAGTGAGTAAAACTCTCTTACTTTTACTTTTAATTGTATTTCTGTAGTATTTATTTCACATTTAGTCAGTTGTACATGTAGTACTTATTAGTGTTTATACTGTAAGAGGACGTGTTAAAATACCGTTTCTATGCAGGAAATACCACATAGAGCTCAGTTATTGTTTGTTAGCGGTGCTCAGCCATAGTAATGAGTTGAGGAATGTGATATTTAGTCAAAGTTAAATACAAAACATCAAAGTCAAGGGCCACCACGATCCTCAGTGAAAGAGTTTGACACCCCTGGTTCTTCCCACATGCAGAGCACTCACTGCGTAGGGCATCAAGGGTCCAGAGGGGCACAAAATATCTGATTCATTAAAAACCCTCATGACAACAACAAATTTAAATCACGTTCAGATAGCCTGTAAACAATACAAAACCAACATATTTGGTCAAATAAATGATTAATCTAAGCTGTGCAAAGAGGCCCTTTCACCAGTCTCCCAAGGTGCCCCCCTGTAAAATCTGGTAAAAACATGCTAAAATATGTATAAAATTAAAAATACAAAAATTGTTTAAACACATCAAAGTAAAATAGTTAGATCTGCAACTATTTTGAAACTATTTATACATAATTATCACATTTATTTGACATTTCAGATTTATTTCCTGTTTAAAAATAAAAAAAGGCTTGAAAACATGATGAACCTTTAATGAAGGCAGCACTTTTTTTAAACATTCTCTAAGAAGCACGAGGTTTATGTATATCAAGTCAAGCTCTGAAAAGTAAATTATTCAGTCAGAAGCAGATAAAATAGAGATTCTAAAATGGAGCAGCAGCTGGATTTACCACCAGAAGATGCAATAAGACATAAATAAGCTATGAGCCACAGTTATAGCATCACTACAGTGTGCACATAACTGTCAGGATTTCCTTTGAGGAGTCAGAAAAAGGCAAAATGAGTCAAATGTAGTAGCAGTTGTCCTGTAGGCGTAGGCCTGAAAGTGTATTTGTATTGTAATATTTGCACCATCTGCACTTCACTCTACAAACTGTGGGCGTCTGGTTTGTTGAAAATGATTTGCATTTTAACCTTGTGCAGTATAAACTCTTGCTAATATACCGCTCATAGTACAAAGTTTGACTCCTTACAAACATAGAAAGCCAATAATAACAGGTGGGTCTAAGTTGCAGAGCTGCAGCAGAAAGAGAGATTACATTAGGCTTCAATAACAGCTGCAGGACTATGACTAATAACAGTTCTTTCCGCACAGCACTACAGTGTGTGTTTTGTCTGCTGTAGTCACTTTTTAATTGGTTCATCCGCTCCTGCTCCCCCAGCCTCCAATTATAGCCCAAAGGCCCACAGTTTGCTGCTCTTCTATGATTCTTCTGTTCTGTCAGTTATCTCATTCAAGGTTCTGTGAAAGAGCCTCGGCTTTGTGTGACTTTTCTTCTTTGTGCGCAGCAGACAGGAGGGCATATGTGATGGATACGTGTGTGTGAGTCTGTGCGGTGTGTTCTCGGGCTAAACAAGGTATTTAACCGAAGAGGCTGACATCACCGAGAACACGAGAGAGAAAGAATTGTATGAGTTTGTGTGGTCTGTTTACACAGTGTATGCTGCTAAAAAGTGAGAATACAACAAAATCAAAAGTAATTTTTCACAAAATAGTGTAAGGATTATTGGCACATTTGAACATTATACAGGTAAAAGCCAGTAAATTAGAATATTTTGAAAAACTTGATTTATTTCAGTAATTGCATTCAAAAGGTG
>JARVJO010000227.1:16191717-16222128 GCA_031762555.1 Cynodonichthys magdalenae | reverse complement strand
GTGTGTAATAAATTGACTTAAAACTACTTTTAACTTCCAGTACAATTTTTCTCAAGTTTTGCTGTTCTCAGATAAACAAATTCGGGAGAGATCAAAAAGCGAGCCACAGAGAGAAAATACCTGATCTCAACAGCAGCAACAGCGACAACAAAGACTGCAAGTCAAGTCACAATCTCAAAAGCAGACACTTGTTTTGATAAAAATTGTAAATCCCACTAAGTTCTTCTTCTCATCTGTGAATAGACCGTTAACAAACTGGCTTTTGCCACCTATTAGGCCGGAGCGCAAAACTGTAAACTGAATCTGTGTACATGACTCAAAATTGCAAAAGGCACGTTTGCAAAGTCTAAACGGTTTGCACATGCAGAGCAGAGAAATATGTTGAGAGCTTTTATCTGCAGACATGAAGCCTCAACTAGAATTTACAGAAAATTTATCTCTAAATTTATGTGCATAACATACTCTAGGAGGTTCTACCTGGATTACTGAGATGCATCAGGACATACTCCTTTGGGGTGAATCAGTCCGTCTTCATGAATGCTTTGTTTTCCTTCTCCAGACAGTTCAGACAGGTTAAGACTCTTAAAACAGACTCAATCCTTCCATTCATCTGGTCATCCCTAAATCCCTGGAGAATCTCCTCAGTGAAGGATGGCAGAATAACACTTAGCCTAGTGTTACTGCTCAGATTTCGACCCCCTTTATTCCGGCTATCATACATCACTTTAAAATTTACTTCTCCCGTTTTCATCTTTTCTCTCTCCATTTCCTGTGCTTCATCTTACTCCTTTTTTCTCTTTGCTCTTATGTCTCTTTCTTATTATATACGTTCCTGTTCTGTGTCTGTGTTTTTACATTTTTTTTCTTCAGTCTGTGTTGGTGCTGTTGTGTCCTGTCTTATATGGTTTTCATTTGTTTTTGTTTGTTTGTTTGTTTTAATTCACTCCCCGCCCCCCCAACCCATCACGCTCCCCTTTCCTAAGCAGCCTGGGACTGTAATGTTGCTGAAGAGAACAGAGTGTGTCAGCCTGAATCAGACAGATGAGCTGGGAGAGGAGTAAGAGGCTGAGAGCACTGCATTAATCCACACACACTCACACACACACTATTCATCCTGCCCGCCGGGCCGCGCACCCACCGTTCCAACAAATGACCACTGATTCAATGATGCAATCCCGATACAATCATGATATCCACTGAAAATAAAAAACAACACGCTGTTACACAAACAAAAATATGCATGTTCACACTGTCTTCAGGCCCAAGAGATCTGTCATCAAACTGGGATTTGCCAGAGTAAATAAAAGTAAAAACAAAAATAATATATGTAACTAAAAAACAAATCACATCATGAATTAAGATACAAGTTTAATATGCATTTGGATTTATTCTTCCACAGAATTGAGCAAATTTTAAGTTAGTTACCAACTAAGAAATCCAGCTTCTCTGAATTAATAATTTTTTTACATGCATACAGGTCCTGTTGTCACTTTGGTCATCTTTATATTGCAGGTGTTAATGCCCAGATTTGTTTAATTTTTTTTTTCTCAAATCCATTTTATTTACTTTTTGCATTGTTGCTAACTTTATACTTGAATAAATGGGAACTGTTTCAGGCATTAATGCAACCTGCACAGATGACATGGTGACATCACACTCATGCTACATGTTAGCATGTGTGAGTCTATTCTGAAGCAGCAGCAATGTAGTTTTGGAACGGGAGTGACGTACTGACAGTGAACCTAAAGTATCAATCCAGTAGTCGTGTCATATTAATATCATATGTTGCTGTAGAGTCTCAGTCATCCAGGACATGACAAATTAAAAGAACCAAGATGAAGCAACTGGACTTTTTTTTTGAAGATGTGCAGAGTTTAATGATTAAAACTACTCAGGGTTGATATCAAGATTCAAAGTACTTTGATTGATCTGCTTACCCCCACCTCACTCACTAAAAGACTGCACTTGGTTTTAAAATATCTGATATGTATCCAGTTTGTGTGTAAAAACCTGGGTCAGAATTAAAAAATAAAATCTAACATAAATAAAAAAAAAATCAGTTTTATCATGTTCAGACTTATGAAAAAAATTCAATATGGATAGCAAAGGGGCAAAAAAACAAATTGGATTTGGTTCCAATTTGCCTGCAGTGTGAACATAGCTTTACAGAACAAATCAAAATAAATCCAAGAAATGTTCCACAGACGTCCTGCTGTATACTGAATGAGTCCACATGACCCTGTGAGAAACATTTGATCCCGCTTACCCTAAACCTAGCTTAAACTCAATTCACACCTTAGTCCTAAATCTAACTCCTGACCCACCAACTGTATTTTCCCAAAGGGGATCAGGCTTTTGTTCCCATAAGGAACAGTGGGTCCTCACCAGGCTGTGTGTACCGGGAACATGGTAAAAAATTGCACAGTCTAGTACAGCTATCTTTATGAGGTCTTTGCAATGACGCTCATTCATTTCTACAGCCTATCCCTTACCCTAAACCTAACCTCACAGGCATTTACATGACCCTAAATCTAACCTGAACTCAGTTCACACCTTAGTCCTAAACCTAGCCCCCATCCCAATAATGTCATCTCCCCCACTTTCCCCAACACAAGGAACTATGCTTAGGTCACCGTAAGTGCCAGTTGGTCTCCACAAGTAGGGAATACCCGCCCGTCCCCACCAAGTAAGAAAAACATGTACAAAAACACACACACCTCTCTCCTTGACCGTGAGCCATCACCCTCAAGTCAAAATGATTTTTTTTTAAATTCTCTGTATTAAAGAAGCCAAGCTGTTCTCCGTTAAGGTGTGGGTCTTGATTTTGACAGCAAAGGTGAGAACACCCCACCCCCACTGCATCCCTGTTCAAACTGTAATCAGGAATTTGTATAAAATTGGGTTCATGACTCAGAACAACAGCTTGAAAACGTTTCAACTATAGAATCCATCATAGCCCAGCAGTGGGGAACACGACTCTCCAGACGATAGTCCTGCTTGGACTGTGTGTAGGCATATGAGCGACACATCAACGCCCCCCTCGTTAGCCGGGGCTACAATGCAACCCTATTTAAAAATACACAGTGGAATTCCAGGAGAGCAGTGAAATCTGAGAGCCATGAATTATAAATACAACAGCCAGAGAGGAGAGCGAGACGCCCACAGACACTCACAATGTGTGTGACTTGATGTTTGTGTTTTTAGTTGCTTCCCCCTAAAAAATTGCACATTGCCAGAGTCTCCCTGCACATACTGAGACATAAACCAGCCCATTGGTACTGCCTATATAAAACTTATATTCCATCCCAAAAAAAAATACAAAAAACAGGTCTGCCAAACACACAAACAGCCTACATCCAAAGGGAGAGTTGTATCACTGCAGAAACACAGCAGACAGAAGCAATTTGAGAAAAATGTGGCATCATCGTTTCAAGCGTGGAATGTAAAATATTACCGCTGCCAACTTCAGAGTAAATCTGAGGCAAAACAAACTTTAGCAAAGTTAAGTAACATAAGCCGATATGTAGCAACAGAGTGAAAATTGCTCCCACTATCCAAATGTGGCTGTGAGATAAGTATACAGTAATGATACACTCCCTCACATCTCAGCTGCCTTCATTTCATTCTGTTTAGGGTTGTGTTTGTGTCACATTCTGCAGAATGTGACCTTTTGCTGCAGGTCTACTAGTTTATAGGAGCAGGTGCAGCCGATCCATAAGGGCAGGTGGAGCGCAACTCCACCAAAAAATATAAATTCACTATACAAAGTAGTTCCTACTAATAAATAATGTAAATTACTTCATTATTTAGCTTCCTGTGTGTTGTTTTGTCCTGTGTGTTGGTCAACAATTTTAAATGTTTTTTAGTGATTCATTTTCTTTAATTATTTATGGGACAGTAAAGTTCACTGCCTGCACTCCTGGGTGGATTTATCATAATATTAAGGAGGTTCTATAGAACAACTGGAGTGTGTTGAAACCACATGACCGTGTCATTTACTGTAGAAGCGGCACTAAGTAGAACGGGCAAGAGTCTGGATTTATGATTACTCTACATGTTGGCAACAGAGAGAAGAAAAAAGGACTTATGATTTTGAAATCATAATAACTATTAATAATAATATTAGGAAAACTATAATTAACATTTTGGAGTGTATTTAAGCTATCTAATGCATAAAAAGCAATAAAATACATATTAAGCAACATATATCCTATATTTCTTTCACAATGTAATGCAAATTGTAACATTTGTGTGGTCAGTGAGTCAGGAAATGTTTGCCCTACTATTTATACTCAGAAGCTGCTGTTATTACACAGCAAAAACCCTTAGATTTAGAGCAGAAATAAGAAAACGCATTATTTTAAAGACATGTTGTTGATTAATAAAATAACCAATAAAACATGTATCTAATAAAAGTATTCATGAATACTGTGACTAATGTTGAAAAACTTATTCTACCCCGGCCCTGGTTGTGTTTTTTTTTTTTTTAATAGAGAGACGCCTCGATGTGGGCGAGGATCATAATATTAAAAGCACGTAAATCTTATTTAATTTTATTCATGAAATAACAATGGATGACATCAAGCTAGACCAAAGTCTGTACTGGACCAGGACTATGACACTGAAGGCGAGAGGGAAAGACAACAGAAACGGGTAAGCTAATGTCAGCTTGTTTTTGCATGGTAACTACAGTTATTGAATAGTTGTTAAAAATCTTTAGTCATTGAAAACGAACCATAGCTGACATAAACAGGCTTAAAGGTAGGATTTTGGAAGAAGGCCTTGACACTTTACGCCTCTCTAGCTAAAAGTCTGGCTCAGTAAGCCAGCCTGAATAGAAAAACAGGTCTCTGGGGTCCAGAAATCGAGCTGGAATTGGGCCATAACGGCTAATGCAAACACTCAGAAACCTGGTTTGAACCCAGGCCTGGCCAAGTCGGGCCATGCCGGGCCAGGCCTTACAATGTAAAGAGTCCATTGATGTGCACAATCATAAGAAACATTACAACCATCTTAATAAAGTGGGTGCTGTTTTTCATGAAGTAATAAGCATGCCAAACTTTCACCAACAGAACTCTTTGTTGCAATGAAGTAATGATGTAATTTATTTGTTGTTTGTGGTTTTGAAGTTGGGATCGGTGGAGCTCATTTCAACACATCTCTAAACAGTGTTTTTCCTCAGAAGCATCACTGTTATTTTGTGATGAGTGCAACAATCCTGCAGGTAGAGTGAAAATAAAATGGCACAGACTGTCCCCTAAAACAAAACCTAACTTTGTTTGGACTCATTCCAGCCTGCTTCCTCCCACAAACATCTAATTAAAACACAGCCACGTTTGAAACAAAAAAAAAAACCTCGTCTCCATTCTCCATGCTTGTATATTTACGAGTGTAATAGTGATGAATGGTAAAGGCAGGAGCAGCGCAGTGCTGTGAGCAGACCCCCAGTCTGTGGAAACAGGCCTCAGTGGATGACAGGCCTAACGAGCTAAATATAGCCTTCTGGGTTATCTCCTCTGTGGCTGCAGCGAGTCCGTTGTTGCTTCACATTATTTACGTGTCTGTGCATGCACCCTCTCTCTCTTTCTCTCTATCTCTCTTTTTTTCGTTTCACACTCTTCACGCCATCATGTCCCTATCTTTTCTTCCTCATGTTGCATTCTCTCCATTTCATCCCTTCGCAGCATCTTTTCGTTCCTCTCTCCATCCCCTCTCTCTGTCCCCTTGCTTCTCTTTCTTTTCCTCTCACTCGTTCCGTTCCTGCTTTTTTCCACTCCCTCTTGTCTCAATCAGTCTCCTCCCATCCTCCTTTCATTCTCTTTATCTCTGCTCCTCTTTGTATCCTTCCCTCCATCCCCAAGCAGCATTGCTTTTTTTCCTCTTTCTGACACTCTGAGCTGTTTTTCCCTCTCTAGCTATCTTTCCATTTGAGCCTCTTCTTTCTCATTTTTCCCCCTCCCTTTAATTTCAGTGTTGTGCCCATGAAGCAGCAGAACACTGCGTTAGCTCACCGCAGTGAGGGCCTTGTTCAAATAATTCAGCCTGAGGTGCTAAACGTCTGCCGCGCTAACCTACATGGATGTGTCATCAGCATCTGCAGCTCCCTGACCTCCTACACTGTAAAAGCCCAGTGCTGAACCTAAACACACAGCAGACGACACTCAGCTATTCTTCCGCTCACCCAGGTTAAAAAGACTGAGATGTTTAATAGCTTAATATCCATAAAGTTCAAATAAATGCAAAAGAATTGCATCCACATTAAATGTCCTCTACTACTGTATGAGGCTGGGTGAAGAGGGTTTGAACAGAAGGTGGATGCTTCTTCCACGCAGTTCAGCCAAAACTGAGCACATTGTTATACCCAGAGTTGTATTGACTATTTGATCAGTAACCAATATTTGTGTAGAATCAAATTGTTGTCAGTAGATAAATAATCTCTGCTACAAGGACGTCAGAGTGTGTAATCTCCCAATTTACACAGGTCTGATTTTTACTTTTGTAAAGCTCTAGATCATAAAAACAAATCTTCACATTCTCCTTATGTTTTATCTGGTAGATTATTTTGTAGCGGAACCTCTCACACACCTTTTTAACCAAACAGTGTAAAAAATGAAACTTCCTCAGTATGGAAATGAGCTTTTGAGTTTGCTTTATTAAAAAGGGGGTGACCCGGTCATTTGATCCAATTATAGATTAATATCTAACTAAATTATTGAGAGTGAGCAAGTGAAGGAGTTTATATTTAAATTCCATCTTTTTGAAATATAAGTCAAGATCTAGGATTTTTATTGATTGTTAAAAGCTTTTCATACTCAGAATATTAAAAAAATAATTCAATTCTTTAAATCGAGGCTCTCAGAGTAGCCGGCTCACAAACTACCTCTGTGACAAGACTGTATTATATATATGATAGTGTTGAGAATTTATTGTTCCCAAAACGGTGTTCCACAAGGTTCTGCATTAAGTCCTTCTTATTCACACGTATTCACATCAATATTATAGACCTATGTGTGTCTGATCCTAATTTACATTGTGATGCTGATGACACTGTTACTTACTACCAACTCTTTTTCAGGCCACTAATGTCCTTATAACATTGTAAGGTCCAGCTGCAGTCGGCTCGGCCTTATTCTGTCCTGGCCCTGGTTGTGTTTGCTTTAAGCAGAGAGTCGCCTCAATGTGGGCAGGAATCATAATATTAAAAACATGCAAATTTTATATCATTTTATGTGCGACACAACAATAATGGACTACATCAAACTTTAACAAAAAGTACCGAAGGCTGTACCGGACCATCCAGCAGCATGACGGTGAAGATGAAAGTGTAAGACGACAGACGACATTAAGCTAATGGTAGCTAATGTTAGTTTGTTGTTGTTTGGAAGCTTGATACAGTTGTTGTTTATTTGACATTGTGTAAAAAAAACAAAACATTACAGTCGCTGTAAACGATTCAAGTAAAGTCAATCTCATCTGTGTGGTGTGACCCCAGCAGCCAGTGAACCAATCAATGAACAACTGTAGCTGACGTCAAATCAGGCCGAGCAGCCCAGCCTGAATAGAACCACAGGTCTTGGGGTTCCAGAAACTGGGCTGGAATTGGACTATAAAGGCTAATGCAAACATGCAGAACCCAGGTTTCAACCCAAGCAGGGCCAGGCCTTGCAGTGCAAAAAGGACATAAATCCATGAAGCCTTTGTGGCTGTTGGTAAACAGGCAAATGTTCTCAGATGGGGTGGCCTGCTTTGGTAATTGGTCATTGGGGATGGATGGATGGATGGATGGATGGATGGTTAGTATAAGTTTTGGATTTTTATGCACCTTGTGAATTAAATATGTTGCAGGAAGGCTGGAAAGCTAAAATAAATTACCTAAGGCTGATTCTATATTATGGTATTAGTTTTTCATCATTTGTTTTTTTAGTTTTAACCTCATCTGCATTTTAAATTTGCAACTGTGTTTTTGTTTATTTTAGTTGCTGCTGCCTATTTGGCCAGGATTCCCCTAAAAAAATTATTTCAGTGGGATCATTGTGGTTATATAAAGGTTTAATAATAATAGTAACAATAATAATAATAACATAGGTTAGAATTTTTTTCAGGTGTGTAAAAACTGTTGTGTTGATATTTTTAAGTGTTTATTTTTAAGTGTGTGTGTGTGTATTTTATCAGTTGATCCCCTGCCTGTCCGTGTTCTTCATCAATCTGTCTGCTGGCCTTCCCCTCACGTTCTCCTGTCTGCCTCTTCCTGTCTCTCCATCTGTGTGTCTATCGAGCTTACAGCCCTGATCCCGCCCGCTCTCCCAGGTTTATGAAATGCGAGCAGCTTAGCAGATGGTGCATATCGTATTCTGGTTGGCTCTGTGTGGGTTTTGTACCACAGACGGAGGCTTAACAATACATGTGAGCCTTTAGTCACATAGGCACACTGAAACATGGAGCTCAGGCTTTTAGTGCGTAAGAGGAAAACAAGAGGCGTGTACACAAACTAAAATATGTAAAAGGTTTGAAGGAGGAATAAAACGTGGTGAAACATTAAAAGGAATTTACAGGGAAGAATTAAAGAGGAAGATGAGCGGTTGAAAAAATACTCCAAATAACAAAAGCTTCTATGACTACAGCCTCAAGAAATAAAATGTGAAATTATAACACTGAGAGTTTATTCAGTTTTTTCTTTTAGTAAATAAACAAATAACAACAGAACATTGTGTTTTTCTAAACCATACCTCAGAATATGAATAAATTAGATGATTATTTTAGGTTAAGAGTAGGTAAGAAGTATGATATGAACAAATTAAAAATAAAATGAGTATTTCTTAACACCACTTCTTAAATGGTTCAATCTTTAACTCACAAAACAAAAGTCACAGCACTTTAGCTTCAACAACAACTAATGTATATTATTTTGTATTCATTTAGATCTATAGTTCATATCTCTTTAAACAATTAAGGCTAAATATGTTGCCGACAGTCATTTAAAGTTAATTGTATGAGTGGAGATTTTCATAAAATCTCACACTAGGGGCTTGATTTACTAAATGTTTGCATGTTTAAAATGACACGCAAACTTGATAGCGTGCAAAGTCGATCTGTTAATTGAGGATTTCCTCTGTCAAATTAGCAAAACAACAGAAGCAATTTATTTAATTAAAAAAATAAATAAATAATATCAATAATAAGAAGAATGCATAAGTATTATACAGTGCTTTTTTAGACATTCCAAGATGCTTTAAAATTTTCATGCATTATTCATTCGTAAACACATTCACACACTGATGGTGGTATACTATGTTGTAGCCACAGCGGGACTGGCTTGCACCGGCACCACCACCAGCAGGCAATAGCGGGTGAAATGTCTTGCCCAAAGGACACAACTCAGCCACAGCCTTTTTTTTTTTCTCTCATTATTATATAAAATATATGATGATTATCAGAATGTGCAAAATACTGGGAGGAAGATTTGCAGATTTAATAATTTAGCAACACAGTGTGATTTATCAACCTGAAACTGGTTGCAATTCAAGCAGAAACCCTCCAATCACCAGTTCAATAGAGCCTATGATGTAACTTGACCACTTCAGATGTTTTTCATTGAAATAGCTTTTGATTTCAGAGAACATGACCTTCTGCAAATTCAGCATATGACCATTTTCAGTGCTTCACAACCTATAAAATGTTTATAAAAAATGTTTGCATAATAATTAGGAATTAAATTTTATTTATTTTTTTGATAAAATATTGTTAATATTGGGAGTTTTTTCCAATAACATTTAAATTATATTACAACAGTTAATGACTTGAAAACTATGCTGTCGTTTGTATTGACTATTTAGGAACATCAGAGAAATATACAGTATGTAATTTGCATAATAACTTGGAACACAGTGTATGTGATTTAGTGCAGGGTCATAGCCCCTATGGAAACACAAGGTCAGGTCAGTGATAAAAGCCAGACTGATTCTGGCCTACCCTGATCACCCACTCCATGGTGAGTTCAGGTTGATTCGTCTGGACGCAGGTATCTGTTGCCCAGATGTTGGACTAATAGACTAAAAACTAATTTATCCCTGCAATAATCAGACTTCTTAACAAACATTGGTGCTTTTTTTGTACTGTGATTTTAGTGTTTTATGTCTTGTGTGGTATGAATATTTTTATGCCTATTGACTGTGCAACAAGTTGCCCCCTGGGGACAATAAAGATTCTTGAACTTGAACTTGGATAAACTCTCAAAACTGCATTAAATTGTATTTAGATAATTTGCCTCCTCCACAATGTAGACTGTCTGTCTCCATGGTGACAGCCAGTTGCAAATGCAAAATCCTCATTTCAATAGGACAGTTTGCACTACTTTTGCACCCGTTTTCATTTGCAGCAGTTTTAGTAGACCACTCGTACCACGCGCAATTGTTTAGTTTGAGCAGCAATTTAGCGCTCATTATTTGGATCTTAGTAAATCAGCCCCTCTGTTTAATGACCCTCACTGGGGAGCCTGACCCCATTTTTGGCAAACCAGAGATAAATCTTTCTGAAACAAGTGGCACATTATGCTACGCCCATCAACAACTATTATACAGCGATCTATAGCAAAGACCTCGTATGATCTTTGACTTTGATTTGTCGTTTGGTCACAAGCATTGATTTCTATTCCTGCCAAATTTATTTCTTTATTTCTATTTGGAATTTTCTTGCAGGACAAACAGTTTTCAGTCCTGATGTTTCCTGCCTGTCTTCTCAGCAACCTTCCTTGTTTGTCCGTTCTCACTGCAGAATGCACACAGAGCGGACCGGGAACAGGCAACATGTTTTACCACATCCCAAGCAGAATGACCTTCATGAAAAGTTTCAAGTCTTCCCATTGCGTGAAATTACAGTTGTCTTGTTGAGACCATGTCGCCTATCAACTAGGAAGAATAAAACATGAAGTTCACGAACTCATTTTACCTGTGGGCTCATTTTGTGTTTTTAAACTTGAATGTGTTCATTGACAAAATCAAAACAAATCATGAAAGAGACAAAAAGAATTCTCTACTTGAAAAGGGGTTTTGGTTTGAGACAAAGACAAACACAGTGTCTACTGACATAAAAACTTCACACAAGTCTAATAAAGAGTCCAGATTAACTCATCATCTCAGATCAACAAGTCATGCAGCGGTTCATTAAAGTCCAGGTTGGACTCACCATGATGTAGTGTCTCTGCATTTCTGTCTTCTCACTGGCCAGCTTCTCACACTCCAGCTTCAGGCTGCACAAAAACAATAAACAAAACAAACACACTGAAATTGTATTTTTACAAGTTTCTAAAATGAAGTCAGTTATCAAACACATAATGCAGAATCAGTCATAGCTTAAGGCCCTGTAAGAATGATGTTATAGATGTGTGTGTATTTGTTTCTGCTACAGAGTGAGGACCATGTTACATTTTTAATCAACAAAGTGAGGTCATTTTTGGGAAGTGAGGACATTTTTCTGGTCCTCACATTTTTGCAGCTCTCCTGTGCTCTACTAGTTAGGTTTAGATGTTTGGTGTGACTTAAGTTTTGGTTTAGGTTAGGGTTAGGAATAGACTAGTAATGGTTAGTGTCAGGGAAAATGTCTGGGTTAGGCATAAATACAGTTACAAAAATTAATGGAAGTCAATACAAAGTCCTCAGTTTGATGCAAGTACAAGGATGTGTGTGTGTGTGTGATAGGACTGAGCCTTGTATAAGAGCTGTGGATAACTCTGAAAAGGTACCTTTATCATAGAAACAATTAGTAGTTTCTCAATAAATACCAGCATTTTTACCATTCTCACACAAAATGGCCAATACTCGGGACCGATACCAGTATTGATACTCCACTGAACGTGTTACAATTTACATTTTACAAGTGAAAAGTTTGTCTGTTCCATGTTTCAGAAATCATATAAAATATTGATTTGATTGCAAATAGTTTTTTTTATAACCGTTATAAGTTGTAATAATCAGATTTTATTAATGTGTACAAATATAACTGAGGTAAGGTTAGCATTAATGTCATAATATCCACATTTAAATGACTTATTAAAGACATTTCTACACTTAATAGTTGGGGTTACAAGCTGAAAAGTTATTGAACTTGAAAGCCAATACTCTGAACTTTCAGTTAGATCATTGTTATTAAAAAAAACAACATTGTCTTTGCATGTTTGCATCACTGAGATCCACATGTCCAACAAACTGTTAAAAGTTTTGTTAAAGTGAAATTAAGAACACACACAGAGAGAGAAATAATCTCATAAAAAGAAGTGTTTTTGTTTAACATATGTAATAATAAAAGCAGCATTTGAACATATATCTACAGACTATATGTACATCTGTGTTTAAGCAGGTTCATGTGTGTCATGTTTACCTGTGATACTGAGCCTGAAGGAACTGGAATTCCTCCTTGATGCGATCCAGGGTTTCCAGGACTGTGAACTTGAAAGACTGGCCAGGCTGCAAGGGGACCTGCAGAGGAGAAAAAAGAAAATTGAAAGAACGAATGAACAGAAACTGAGGTCTGCATGTGCTAATTCAAAGGGATGTTAGATAGTGTCTATGTGTACAAGTGTGTGTGAACTTGCATGTAACACACACACACACACACAGAGGTGAGCAAAGCTTTGAATGTGTGTGTGCACGACATGGAACAAAGCAAAAAAAAAAAACTAAGGATAAGAGGCTTGATGAAAATGCAAAGGAAGGTCACTTCCTCTTCCCACACATCATAAAGCCTCATCCCCTGCCTCCCTGTTCTCCTCCTAACGACTCTGCCTTTCCCTCCCTCCCTCCATCCTTTCTTCCTCTCCCTCTCCTCCACATTAGCAGCCTCTCCACTCTGCCAGGTTGGTAACGTATTCAAGCCTATAAAGAGCTAAGAAGGGAAGAAACATCAAATGAATAACTTATAGAGAATCACGGCACCGTCTCTCACCTGTTAAAAGCTAAAGAAGGCCCAACAAAACAAGCAAGTCCCAGGGGGCCCTGCACCACCAGCAGCCGTTCATGTCTGTATAAAGTGCTGCTGACAGCAACCCGCCTCCTCTGTAGTCTGCGGGAAGCTGGAGAAACAAGGGCGCTGTTGATGTTTTTGATGCTGTAGTTGTTTTCTTTAGGGATGAAGCTGGAGTATGCAAAGTAGGCTGTACTCTGCCTTCTTTTCTTTCACCTCCCCTGTTTCAATCAGAACATTTTTTCTGCCCCACAGAATTTAGAAGGATCCTTTAGTCAGCCAGGAAACATGTCAAACTCAAGGCCCGCGGGCCAAATCTGGCTCTCATTAACATTTTATCCAGCCCCAAAGGAAAAACTTTAAATGCTTTTGTCTCTGTATTTAATACATTCTTCTCATGACAGCTGAACAACTTTCAAGCCAAGAAAATTCAATTGAAATTTTTCAGTAATCTTTGATTTTGGTGTGAAAAGAGCAACTCTGCATTCTTTTCTTACTCTAATGTCAAATAATTTGAAATTAGTGGGTGATTCTTTTTTTTTTTTTTTTTCTGGGTTGTCATCTACGGAGCCCACGAGGGGATATGGGGGGATTGTTTTTTCTTTTGAATCCTCTCATAATAATGTTTTGTGTTCCCACAGAAAAGTTTAATGTTTTGTATGAACTGTATTAAAAACAGACTTTTATTTTGAAATATCCGGTTTACCGAAACAAGATGTGTCACCACAAGTTTGGGAAATTGATGGTGGTAGTGTGTGGCTGCACAGAAAAACATTTTTAACAAATCCCTCCCCACTTCCCCTCGCAGGCTTTGTAGTTATCAAATGCATCTCAAAGCAATAATAAAAAAAAAAGTTGTTGATTAATTTATTTAATTATTTGTTTAGTTATTTCGAACCAGTAAAAACGGTCTTATAGCACAAAGCAAGTTTCAAGGAAAGAAACAAAGCACACATAAATTAAACAAATCACACAAAAAGACAGGTACAGAAGTAGAAACTTATGATTATGAAAATATTAAACAAATATTGCACATAAGTCACTATGCCAACATTTAATCTGTTCAAACAGGAGTAAGAAGTATAAATTTATCTAATCCTACCCCTTATATTATTTCTTATGCAAAGTGTAATGTTTTAATAATATATTGTATTAGTAATATATTGATATCTTAATATGTTATTCAAACCCATTTCATTGATAGTAAGGCAAGAAAAATCAATGCAAATGTCTTTTTAAATGTAATCCTTTTTTATTTATCCCTTAAGATAAGTATGTTTTAAATGCTAAATAAAGCATCAATTGTAAAAGTTTTTTTTTATTTCTATGTAACTTTTTTCAATACATATTGACAGAAATCGGCACTTGGATTGGACCAAATTTTGAATTTTGCCCCCCGTGTCACTGAGTTTGGCTTTAGGAGGTCCAACAGCAGACTTGAGTGACAAAACTTGCATGTCAGTTGAGTAGATTTGACAGAATACTTTGCGAGCTGTGTCAATAGATGAGTATGAAGTCAGATTTAACCTCAAAAAATACCTTCAGTTGTTACTTTTTATAAATTTAAGTCATGTAGCAGAAAAAAATGGGCTTTAGCTCAGCAGACCTATTTAATATTATTTTTTTTGTAGGAAAGTGGGTTAAAGTTGTAGTTTAATTTAGCCCATTTACATGTTAGTTTCATAATATCCATGATTTGCCCAAAACAAGTACAACATTTTAGTTATTCAACCACTAATGATGTGTCCATTCATCTGTTCAAACTGAGCGGCACAATGCAGTCGGGTTGACAGTGGCTTGGTGGCGATTGGCCTGCAGCTAAGACTAGAAGATCGGCGATTTCAGTGGTGGGGGGCTTCATTAGTCTAGACAAGCGCAATTCAATTAGATTTCAATTAGTCCGATGGCGGAGGTCGGCGACGAGGTGGGTTCCTCTGTAATTAATCTGCAGAGCTGCGCTGAGCCTGAGCTAAAGTGAGCCGCGGCAGGCGTATAGTGGGGACATCTAGATGGGCATAATGCACGAAAAACCCCTCCGGGTGGCTGGGTGTGAGATCGAGGGGGGCTGGGGTCTGCCAGCAGATCCCCACTGACCTTGATTCACACACAGTCAGCTGGGAAAGGGGAGGAGGGACGGATGAGGAGACCGATAGCAATCTGGCACAGCAGACAGATAAACACACACAGCCACGAGAACACGGAAAAACACATCGACACACTTTAAATACACACCAGCACACGGGAGAACACAAACTCTGAGGGACAGGAATAAACTGAAGAGGTGTGTGTGTGTGTGTGTGTGTGTGTGTGTGTGTTGGGGGGGGGGGGGGTAGTCAGAGAAAGGATGGATCTGACAGACAGGAGGATGGATGAAGGGAGTGATAGACTAGTCTGACATTCTTACAGAGGAATGAAAGCAGGAGCAAAGAGAGAAATGATGAAAGTCAGAGAGATAGGCGTCCATTCAATCGGCTGATACAGACGGGAAGAAGAGGAGGAGACGGACAGAGAGAGCAGGAAAAACAGACAGCGGAGTGTCTTTGCTGTTGTCAACACAGCCTGTTGGCGTAGCCTGTGCACCGTCCACTGGCCTGTGGTAATACCGCTCCCACCATCTGCTGCCATGCAACACATGCACACAGTTATATGTGTGCACGCAAAGCGCTGCTGGCAGATTACATCAGCTGCACTAAGTCACATAACAAAGCCCATAGTCACAGATCAGGATTATACAAGAGATCTGTAAGTCGCAACTATTGGTGTCGACACGGCAGCCTGTGGATTGGACTGATGAGATTCAAAACCCTTTCATCTGTTGGGCAGAACCCCCCCACAAAAAAAAGTGTCCTCAGTTTTGGTTTGCCAGATGCACCTTTGTGATTAAGTTTCACCGGCCCTGGAGCAAGCATGTGCAAAAAAGAAAAAAGAAAAGAAGGAAAGGAAGGGATATTGAGTGAGGTAGAAGGAAAACTATTTCCCGCTCATGCTGAGCTCTTTTTTCTCAGGAAAAGTGAGATCGGTCTGAAAAAGGGGGGGCATAAATTAAATTTAACACTTCACTGAAAAGTAGGAGCAAATTTGTGCTGGAAAAATAACCTTTACATGAGTCAGAAGGTCATTCTAGACCACAACAAATGCTGGGTTGTGTGTGTTTCAGATGGCAGTGAGCGAGTCACATCGGGTCAAATAACATCCTGCTGTACCTGTGTTTTATACTTTATAAATATTCATGTGAGCACCGTCTCACTGGTCTCAAAACTGAAACGGAACAAGTTAAACTGAAGAAGGGAGAGACAGAAAGTTTGTCTATATGATACACACATGTATACATTATTTATATACTGAACATAATGCACGCCATGTGGGACAGCAGCTAATCACAGTTTGGTCAAACAGGCATGCATGAACAAGGAGGGAGAGAATTTGTCAGGGACTAGATAAGTGGTTGTTGATGCCTTTTTTACAACATGTAACATAAAGATCAACTTTATTTGTCACACTCACAATCATACTCATAATCACGCTAGAATATGCAGTGAAATGTGTTGTGCCTGTGTCCAGTTGTCAGCAAAGCACATAGGATTTTAACAATTATAAAGTACCACACAAACAGGAAAAACCCTTATTTTTGGTTTATCTGCAAAATCCATCCATAAACTCCAACTGGTCCAAAACACAGCTGCATGCATCATTTCCAGAGCCCCTTCCATCACCGGTCCTCCTGCAACATCTTCACTGGCTCCCAGTTGAACTTAGCGTTTCCTACAATATCCTGCTTCTCACTGACAAACACAAATGAAACTCTCAGGTCCTCCTCCTTCACCAGACTTACCCAACCACCAGCTCCTTTGCACCCCACCTCTGGAACGCTGGACATTAAAACCTCTCCCACCATCTCCATTTTCCAATCATGCTAAAAAACTCCTATTTTTAAAACAGCCGTATTCAGTTTAACCCCCCCCCCCCCATCTCTCATCAACTCTATTTAAGTTGATGCTTTTCATCCCTGTTCCTTGTGACCCACTATCCTGCATGTTTTAGATGTTTTCCTGCTTTCACACACCTGATGTAAGTGATTAACAGTCTTCTGAAGAATCTGAAGTGCAGGGAGACAGAAAAAACATGCAGGATAGTGGGCCTCGAGGATGAGGGTTGGGAACCACTGATTGAAGTTATGTTGTGTTTTAATATTTTTTTTGTTAGTTTATTCTTTTGTTTTCTGCATTTCATATTGTATTTTTTATGTACAGTGTCTTTGAGTGCCATTAAAAAACGCCTTCAAATGAAACTAAGGGTGTACCAATACCAGTTTTTCCAAAACCGAGTACAAGTACTTCAGTTTGGGTACTTGTCTATATCAAGAACCGATACAGAGTACTTACTGAGTTAGAAATTAAACATTACACAATGACTTTAAAAAGTCTCTCCTTCCTCATAGGAATACAGCCCCTCTGACTGGATCAAATTGTTTATACAGCAGGATATATTCAACACAATCTGCTGCTTCCTTTGATTGATAACTACAATATTACTAACTGGCTTTGATAATGTATGAGAATGTTTACGTACAGAAACTTGAGGCGATGTTTGCTGTGACTTGGCACTATATAAATAAACTGAATCGAGTTGAACTTAACTGAATATACGTTCATTCTTGCAAATTTTTGTAGAGGTAACACCTACAAATAAATAAAAATAAAGATTTTCTTTCCACATCCGACTTGTGGGTGACTTCAGTCAGGCCTGCCAATGAGGCATCACCCGCACCACCAATTTTTTTTTTTACGCCATTTAATAAAAAAATTGGTTTTAAGTCAGTTTTCAATTAGAATTTTATGATTCAATGCAGAAAAATAAACCAATTTAAAAGGTAAAAGATAATAATACGTATATAACAATGATAATTAATAATACGTTCTTTTACGTAATGCAGTGTTGCCCCATAGCATTATAGGGCAACGCCCCCACACACCCTAAGCTGTTGGCTTTGAGTAACTGTGGCCTCCTGTGCAATTTATTTGAACAGCCCTTCAATGGAATATCAATAGACGTATTGATCGAAATCTAAATATTGGTAGTGGTATATCGGTCCTCTATCGGGACTTTTTGTGTTTGTAAAAATGTTGTTATTAGTATCTTTATTAGTATCGGGACATTACTATATAGAAAAATTTATTATTATTATTATTAGTTTAATTTATTCATTATTATTAAAACGGAAATTAGCACACATGTAATGAAACTGTAGAAAATGAAATATTGAAACAGTAAAATGTGGAACGTTAATGCATTCCAACTGTGGGTTTGTCAAATTTTATTTTATTTTTTTGGACAGGAGTTAAATTTATCAAAACCTGTGTGTGACACCTGCACATTTCTTACAACATACAGAATTTTTAAAATGCAGCACGTTCTTGTAGCAATTTTACAAAGTGACATGCAGCAGATGTCACCTTTACACTCATGCACTAATTTTGTTGACAAAGTTCCTAAAAGTGGAGATTTTACAGCAGCCAGTTCTCCACTACTAATAGACCCTGCAAGTAAAACAGCTCAACTTCTGGGAGTTATTGAGAAAGACACATTTCTGTCTGTTTGTCTTCTCTGTGGATCAAGTTAGCCCCTGGCACACGTCTTACCAACTCATCAGTATTCACATGCAGGCATGTCTATGCATGGATGCATTCATTTTACCAAAACACCCATAAACATTTTCTCTATCTCGTTCCCTTCCTAATGCAGCTTGTCTTCCTTTCTGCTTTCACACTTTGGTTCTCTTCTCTTATTTTTCTCTGTTTCTCTTTGAGACAAGAAGAGACACCTTCAGATTCAAGGCATTAAATATGAAAAATGAAATATTTAAAGAAAGGAGAAAAAAAGCGTAGAAGAGTGTCAGTGCCCCTCGCGTATCTGTGTGAGCTGAAGTGTGCAGTGATGAACATAAGCAACATTTCATTGGTTCATACTGTGATAGACTGTAGAGAGATTTATAGAAAAAAAAGAAGAAAATGCAACCTAAATGTCAACCAGTTTTTATGTTCTCATGTTTTCATTGTCTTCATGCCACATAGTTTCAGGAAACTGAAAAAAACACTGAAAAAAAAGTCTGTCTCTCAGTCATCCAGTAAACCAAACAGCCTTTAAGTAGTCATTAGGTTATGCAGTTTCTCTGTTTACTAGTTACCCATCAGTCAGAGAGAGTTACAGCTCTGCCACCACGTAAACAAATGAGTTCAAATTAAAGCAGCATGATATATTGTTTGAGCATCATCATCACAATGTACATGTGCAATAGTCACATTGCAGGTCCTGTGATGTAGAAGGCAAACTAAATCAATGTGTTATCTAGAAAAATAAACCAGTAAACCAATAAGTCATTGCACTAAATAGTTGTGTGTTATGACTTTTATTTTGATGGGTTTCTTCTGCTGGCAGAAGCAGCTGACTTTGTGTCAAAGCAAAGACTTTCATTTTGTTGTTAAAGTTCTGAGACAATAATGACGTTCTTTGAAGAAAGTGTTGGTAAAGATGAGCAAATTTGCAGAGAACTCGAGGAAAAGAGGTAAAATATGGTTAGCATGAATGCTAATATTAGGATAGACACAGACAGTAAAATGCAATTCACATTTGCACATGATAGAAGGAACCATGAACTCAGGTCTGAGCACAATAAAAGAAGAATAACTCAAAAACATACTTGTAACACACAAAAAAAATGAATGATGGTAGAATGATGAGGAACAGTACAGGTTCATCGTTAAGACAACAGCAGAAATTAATGTACTATTCAAATCATTTGTTGGAAGTTCCTGTATTTTTTTTATATATTGCAATATATTTTGAAGGGTTAAAAAACAATGTAATTATAGTTTTTTTTTTCCAATATCGTGCAGCCCTAGTTAAAATCAAGCAAAGATTAGCCAACACGTGAGTTTCTGAACTACATCCAAACCCTACTCTGATGGTTCCTTTTATCAGCAAAGAAACGATCAGGGAACACAGGGGCTGAGCGTCGAAAACGGCCTGTTTTTAATCAGAGAAAAATACCTAATCAGTGCAGCTGCTGATGCTTGATGGTCAGAAATTCTTGGTTGTTTGTGTAACGTTTGCTCACTTTTGTGGCTCGTCTCGAAAGCAGCTGCTGCATTGTGGTTTCTTGGCTTTTTGCCTCTTTAAAAGGGTCTGCCTTTGAAATTCACTGTGAAATTAAATCTAAACAAGACAAGGACAAATGGAGCAGAGGGCTGAATGTCATGTTTGGGAGGTGACAGCAATCCTCGGAGCAGTTTACCATACATGGCCTTCATTATAGTCAGAAAGGTTTGTGAAAAATCCAACTGCCTGGATGAAAAACACAGATCAGATATGTGGAGAAGTGTGCACATTTAACATACTGTAGAAATTAATTAGCAAGTACTTGTACTCACAAATCACTATTTAGTTAAAAACCATCACTGCCTCAATGAAACTTTCACACTTTATATTTAATACATATTAATGTACATGTTTACAAAAAAGTTGTAGTTTTTGTTAAAGGGTAGTATGTGCAAGTGTCCTTCAGGTGTACTAATTTAAATATAAAAATAAGATGGTATACTTTCAGTTTACTTTTTATATACTTAGAGATATACTTACAGTTTGCTATACTTGGCTTATATTATAAAATATACTAAAAGTGGTTTTGGGAAATAAAAGTACACTTGGGGAAATATACTTTACTTAAGTATATTTAATGACGTGCACTTGATGAATACAGAACCAGACGGTTGGACTATGTTTTTCTGTTTTTGCAACACTTTACCAGTTTTGTAGATTTTCCACTGCTAGTTTCATATATTAGTTTTTCCAGCTTACAGCTTTAATTTGCATTATTATTTTCACAATATCCATGGTATGATAAAAATTTTAACTTGCACACAGATGATCAAACATTTGTAGATACAGAATATAAAATGTGAATAAGCAGGAAAAATAAAATCCTGCACACACTTGTTAGAGGCTGCTGATTTCAGATAAAGATGTAGAAATAAACAATGTTTGTGAATGTGCTTAAATGTGTGTTTCTTATCAGAGTACACACACACATACACACACACAACTCTCTGGGGTGTGGGAGCCAATCAAGGGTTTGTACGTTCACACCAACAGCAGAGGTCGAGCTGGAACATTATTTATTGTTATTGTTGTTGGTACAAAGTGTGTGTGTGTGTGTATGCGCACACATTACTGCTGCTCTCTTTCCCCCTTCCTCTCCTAAATACATACACATTTTAACAGCTGCATCTACAATTTACAAGCCCTTTCACAGAAACGCGCCTTCAAATGTTTAGAGACGTGTATGTTTAGATGTATATGACAGTGTCTGTTAGGTTGCATTCCTTCAAACCATCACAGCTACACAGCCAAAATGACGGGGATCAAGTTTGAGCAACAAGAACAAGAGTTTTTCTATACTTGGCATTAGTTCAAAAATCATCATGATGTGAAAATACGGCAAAACAAAAAGCACGGAAAATCTAACTCCAACAAAAACTGTGACAAGTTTTTTTTATGAACAAACCACTCAAATACTCTGGGAGAAAAAAAAACAATTGTACACTCCAATAGTAACATAGTGAACCTCCCAAAGTCACGGTTCAGTTTCCAGCCTGAGTCATTTTTTTTTCCAAAGAAGCTTGCAGAAAGAACCATCACAATTTTGTAAAAACTGCAAATATCCTCTGCATTTATTTGTTATGCAGTCTTTATTGCCATTACATACCTTCATCATGCTGCAAAACTAATTCACAATCATCATCACCAGCGGGGTCTACGCCCACCGCTACCTGGATTATTTCTTTCAGACGTGTACACTGAACAACACAAAGGATGAAGCTAAGTTATTAAAGGGGAAAAACAGAGACTTTTCATCTTTATCTACTTTGTGCTTCATGGAGACGTAGCTGTGTAACTTTGTACTGGACCAGTGGGTAAACTGGAGGGGGGGGGGGGGACATAGGTAAATTGGAAATTTAGGGATGACCTCGCCAAAAATGTACAAAATACAAAACATTAAAGTCTATTATTCATGCAAAAATACCAGAGAGCACCAACCGCAGTTTTATTATTAATTAATATTGATTCACATCCAAGAACTGTTTAAACCCGTCCACAGTATAAAGATTACAATGTAAGGACATTAGTACTTTAATTTTAAGTTCTAACATTCAGATTTTATGGGCAGACATACAAAACCAGATGTAATTTTATTTAAGGTGTCACAAAAACATTAATCCTTACACTCTGAGCTGACGGGATAATTTTAATATCTTCCTGAAAAAGGACAGAGCTCAGCTCCAACTTCAGCGTACAATAACTTGGTTTTACAGCTTAGTTATTTCAAAAGTCACGTTGAAAGATTATGTATTTTCTACATACAGTATTCAAAAGGTCATGATGTTTGTGTGCTCTTTAACTCGGATGCAAAAAATGCTATAACAGATTTTGATATGTTTCACTTACATGAGCAGTTTGATTTATTTTAGACACTTAGTTTTAAACTTTTTTAACCAAATTTAGTCAAAGCATCTGCAGACATTTAAAATATCCTTCCGACATCTTTACCCCCCCCCCAAAAAAAAAAAAATAAAACAAACCATGGTAGAGTTGGAGCTACAGCTGTTCTACATACTTTGACTAGTTTTATTTTCCTCTTTACTGCATTTTACACAAATTTAAATTGTAAACTCAAACTATTAATAATATACTGTAGCTTTTTAAAAAAATAAACTTTCAGTACACTGTGGCATACGTGCTAACACATGCTTGTTGAAGTAAAACTAAAAGTGTTTTTTTAAAGAAAATACACAAAGATTGTTATTGATTATTGAGTCTAAATTAAGACATGATTTTAAAGGACTTGTTTGTTACCTGTAAAGTTGTAAACTTAAGCAGATGATTTGTTTGCCTTCATTGACAATCAAAAATATATTTATTTGTTAGAAATAAATGTTGAGCAATTTTCTTGAATTTCTTCTGCTGAAGTGAATTGGGAGAAAAATGAGGACTTTTGGATTGGAGGGGTAGTTGGGGCTGATTTGAAAAATTAGGTAAATTAAATATTTAGGGGTAGTTTTAGGCAATGAATAAACAAAAAAATTTGGGAGAATGGAGAAAAAAATCAAATGTCACCTTGCAAAGGGTAAATTAAATAATTTTTCTTACAGAGGTCGAGTTCTCAGTATAATCTGATTTCTTCTATTCTGTAGGACCACTTGTCAGTTGTTGACCCCCCAAACAGATCTGTTATCAAAGATTCCGACTTTGCAAGTAAATTTCTTCAGGGATTGACTGCACAGGGACTCAGAGTTTCCTGTACCTGTCAAAGGAAAATGGAGGACAAAGTTTGATCCAGATGGGGGGCAGAGGGGCAGCGTTTCAACCCTCCTGCAGACCTGATGTGACCTTTAGCCTGGTTCATTCTGAATAACTCAAAGTAGCTCAACACCAGTGGTATACCCAATTTCTACAGGAGCTTGTTTAAGGTCTGGAATTTACTCTTGATTGGCTGCTTGAAGAACCAGTGATATTTGCTTCAACAACTTGGAACCACTTTGTTAAAAAGGGTATGTGGATCTGGAGCGGTGACTTCGGGTCGGGTGGTGAAGTATGCAGGTTCTAACCTTGGCAGTGCTGCTGCTCTGTCTTTCCAGATGGGGGTAACATCTGTTCTGTTGCTCAAAGAGAGGAAGGCAGGCTTGTCAAAGGCTGAGCATCAGTATTCCAACATCTCTGTGCATCCCGATGTTGATGTTCCTGCTGTAAACTTTAAAGATTTTAGCAGGTTTTTGTTGCAGTGTGGGTCTATTGGATCAGTACATAACACTAATAGCAAACAAATATCAACCAGCAAGCCCCCAGTGTCTTTATTTTCTGAAACAGTGTTTCACTGTTTTATGCTTTGCTGTCTTTTATATCCTCAGTTTACATTTCTGAGAGATTTTTTTGCATTATGCCATGAAGGATTTCCTGTGCAAATGTTATTTTTTGATTATAAGCACTCACAAAATATAAAGACAAATGCCAGCTGTTTAATTTGGCTTTGGCAAGAGTAAAAAGGACAATCCAATGGTGTTGATGTTTCTCAATGATGAAAAATTGCCTAATTAGTTTTTCCAATATACAAAGTTGTAAAAAACATTTTGGGTCAAGACTCAAATGAAGGATTATTTTAGAAATCTACATGAATTGGTGAAAAAGCTTTTTTAATTCATTCTCCCTCTGTAAAGGATCTGAGTCCCTTCCTTTTAGGTCTTGTGACAGACAGAAAAATAGATGATGGTTGCAGATGAAACTGTGATCTGTGGAGAGAACAGGGAACAGGTGGAAGAGAACTTGGAGAGGTGGAGGTATGCATTAGAACAAGGAGGAATGATAGCTGTAGCATGTCATTTGTGAACAGGCCTTTAGGTA
Organism: Cynodonichthys magdalenae; assembly: GCA_031762555.1. Taxonomy (NCBI): domain Eukaryota; kingdom Metazoa; phylum Chordata; class Actinopteri; order Cyprinodontiformes; family Rivulidae; genus Cynodonichthys; species Cynodonichthys magdalenae. Next base: position 16,197,723 of record JARVJO010000227.1, on the reverse strand, counting down.
GGATTTTGGAAAAAGATGTCAACACTTTAAGCCTCCCTTGCCACTGCTAACAAAGTTTACTAAAAATTACCAAATAAAACAAGTTACAGACAAACTGGGAGCAAAGACTGTGGCAACACAACAACAGCTGAAGCTGTACCATCCTCCTCTATCCAAGCCGGCACAATTTATTCTTTGTGTCTTCATCTGGCTTCATAAAAATGTGGTCCATGCTCGGTGCACCCTTGCTGCTGGATTAAAGTTTTGCCAAGACCCACCCCACCCCAATTCTAATTGGCTGTTAGGCCTTTCCATAGTGCTTTAGAGCAAAAGCTCCATCTCATTCAGAGAAATGTCTGTTAAATCTTGGTGAAGATTGGCACAGCACTACATGAGAGTCTTTACGTGGAAATGAGGCGACACCAAACTGAGAGAAGGCATTAAAAAAATAAAACAATGCATCCATATGATGCCCCAACGCTCCCCTGACTAAAAGCCTGTGTGTGAATGAGGGAGGCAGGTTGAACACTGAGTAGCAGAGGTCTTAAAGGTGCAGGACTTCAAGTAATTTGGGTCAACTGTCCAGGAAAAATATGAGTGTGGTAAATAGAAGAATAGACTCCAGGCAGGAGATGATGGAAAAAAGGTTAAGGTCCAAAGAGTGTCAGCAATGGTCAAAGGAAAAGGTTTACAAGTCGTAAGACCAGCTATATTGTAGAGTTCGGAGACAGAGACAAGGATAAAAAGACGGGAAACGGTACTGGAAGTGTCAGAGATGAAGATGTTGAGGTTCTCCTTGGGAAAGAGAAGGATGGATAAGATTAGGAATGAGATCATCAGAGGTACAGCACAGGTTGACTGGGAGATAAATTAGAGACCAAACTGAAAGGGTTTGGTCCAGAAGAGGGACAGTGGGTATACCGAGGATGTTAGAGGTGCAGGTGAAGGAAAGTGAAAACAGAGCGAAACAAAGGAGAACTCAATGGTGACTCCTGAAGAAAGAACAGTCGAAAGAAGATTTGGTTCTATTTTCTCTGTCATGCTTCATAATGATATATATTTTTTTAACATTACTGTATTTATGACTAATGGTTTGTGTTTCTTTCTTTCTTTCTTTTTTTCTAAGTTCTGATAACTCTCACCACAAAAATCCAGTGAAACCAATTACAGCTCTGCTCTCTTGGCAAATCAGCTCTCAGCTTTAACCCCTTCCCCACCAAAGCAAAAGGAGAGCAAAGTGACTTCCCTGTTATAAAACATCAAGCACCTTTTAGAGCGTTCAAAAGAATGCAGATGAAAAGCAATATTCAATCCAAACTAATGGGAATTGAATAGATCATCCTTATTGACTAAACAGAGTAATGCCGGCTTAATGAGGGGGACAACAGATGTGCAGCTCTGTATTCACCCTGGGAAAATGTTTAGCTATAAATCTTATATCTTTTACAAGATTTCTGTGCATCTTCAAACACATCATCTATATCAACTTTATTACCTCAAACATGAAAAATGTCAGAATCTCATTATTCTTTCTGTTCTGTCAACAAAACATAAAACGCTCGTTGTCAACTTGAAGTCTGGTCGTTACAATAAAAACAGAGTTTGTCGAATTTAAGAACCATTTCGAATATTTCACAATAAGGTTAAACTCTGATGCTTAACAAAAGCTGTAATGTGTTGGTTTCCAAGTCTGTTGTTAATTTAGCTTCTAGTTTTATTTTTTGGTAACTGAAGAGTTTGATGATGTGTATTGCGTACTCTTATTTTTCTAACGGTTTTAGATGAGAACTAAAACAATGCCCTAATGATTCATATTTTGGTTCCTGTATGTTTTTCTGTTGATCTTCATTCTGCTACTCGGTAAAAACCTGATGTTTTCATGTTTGGTTAGTTTAGCTGCCTATTACTTGGGGATATGCTCAGTTGTATTTTAATTTCCGTGATGTACCCTTAAAACCTCTCACAAACAAAGTATTTATTCAAAATGTTGCAACTTTTTAAATACATAAAGCGAAAACTTAAAGGGGCACTGGGTTTTGTCCAAAGTAGTCCCAGGTAATTAGATTTTTAGGAGGGCAAAAAATTACAGAGGATTTAATTGGTGGTATTAGACCCAGCATTTTTACAAGTACTCATACAAAATGCCCAAATACTCCTATCACTAGTCAGTTGAATGTACTACAGTTTCCATTTCAAGTGTAAAGTTAGTCCATTCTATATTTAATACATTTATACAAGTTAAAAGAATATCTTGTTTGTTATTTTTAGTTATTTAAAAATGTTGCAACAGTATATATATTTTTAAAGTCATTGTGTAATGTTTAGGTATCAGTAAGTACCTAAACTGAAGTGCTTGTAGCCTACTTAGTTTGAGAAAAACTTGTATTGGGACAACCCTGGAATTAATTTAACCTAAAGATGGACAAGAGTATTCACAATAGTATTTCTGACTATACAGCAAAGCAACAAATCCAAACAAAATGAACAGCAGCATAAAACTGCAGCAAGAAAGTTTCTCAATATGTATGAATGCCTCTTGATAACTGGATAACTGATTAATCTTTAACAAATACAGTCCTAAGTATCCAAAGACTTTGAATAAAAATCTTACTTCCATGACCAGATACAATTTAAAACAATGGCTTAACAAGCACATTGTTCGTATAACTGTTTGAATATATTAGCATTCAGGATGCAAAAAGGTCAAAAAGGAACATTTTTAAACTAACTACAATTTCTTAGACATTAAGTAAGAACAAAACCTTAGAAAAGAATGGAAACGATGAGCGCACACACCAGTGTTCTCAGCACTTTCCCACCTTTCTGCAGATCACTTTTCATAGCCAAACCTAAAAAAATAAAATAACATTTTGGGCTGCAGAGGAAGAAAGAGTGGAGGGGGGGGGAAATCCAGACAGGAAGAAACAGAGTAGATAGACAGGAAAAATGAGATAGGGGCTATCGATCGGTTGGAGTTGGCTCAATCCGGCACTGAACTTTATCACAAACGTTGAACATCACAGCAGGATGCTCTCTGATATCCCTCTAACGGGAGAGAACAGAGGAATGTTCACTCACTAGTCTCCATTCACATCTCTCATTCGTTTTCATTTCTTTTCCCTTTCAACCCCCCAGGAGCACCTTTTATTTATTTTTTTTAAAGAATATTCTCCATCTTCTTTTATAGCTCAGCTCTTAGATGTCTCACTTTCTCCCTTTTGTCTTCCACTTCTCCCCGTTTCCCTGCATCTTCTTCCAGCAGCTGGCTTATTAGCATTCCCTGTGTACATGTAATTGATTCCTCATGCCTTCCTCTTGCGAAAATGTCATTCATAATTCCATGTGATAGTTGGATGGGTGAGGGTTTGGTTTGGGTGGCCACTGACCCATTTGAGGCAGATGCAGAAAACGAAATCTGATTATAGCAACCAGATCAAGACCCTCGACAGACTCGGCTGTTTATCTAACTCCAAACTGTAGATGAAGGGTCAAACTAAAGAAGGGTAAAGAGGAAGTAATTGTGTCTTTCTTAACACTAATTGAGTCGCGATGGACAGATCAATTAGATGGTCAGAGTGTGAGGGTTTGCTTAGCAACAGAAATGAGCAGCTAAAGTTTTTTTGAATTTTTTACATTTTGAGGCATCTATCAGGATCTCAAAAGCTCCTGGTTGCAGCTGCAGAGAGGGAGGTGTGTATATATAACAGATCTAACAGAGGTCCAGTCCCCTCCTCATGTTACAGTAAGGTCAGTGTAACTACATGTGAGGCAGGACTGAAAACACAAGGAAGTTTATGGAGGGTAAAATGGTGCAAAGTAATAGAAGTTCAAGAGGTGGCAGAGATTAAAGCAAACCAGACTGAGACACAGAAAAAAAAAAGACTTTATTGGAGTTCTGAGACAAAGTTATGCATGATGTGGAGAGCGAAAGAGGGGAAAAGTGTGACAGAAAGAAAATAGAGATATGAGGAGAAACTTACCGGATGCCTGCCCTGAGGGTACATGATCCCAGGAGAGGAGAGACTTCCAGTCCGTTTAATGGCCAGGTTATTCCCCTGGCCTTCCAGTTCTCGACCCTCCACCGGTCTCACACACACACACACACACACTGAGTGCTTCTTAGTTGTCACTCTTTGCTCTTAAATTCCTGTTCCAAAAACCCCTCCGTCGACTCGTTCATCCAACAATGTCCTGATAAAACGGAGCCCCCGACTTTTCCACCACCTCCTTCTTCCTCATCCTTTTCCCTAAGTCAGTTTCTCCTCCTCCTCGTCTTCCTAACTGTTTGTCCTCCTTTTCCCCCCACACCACCTCTTTCTGATCAGTCAAGGTCCAAACATGCTGACATGTCACAGAGACCGCTTCTTCTCCTCCTCGTGCCCCTTCACCCAGCAGTCCAATGGCGAAACATAAACACTTCAGCTCCAGCAAATATTCCTCTTCTCTGCTTTTTCCTCCTCTTCTTCTTCACTCTCCCTCTCTGACACACTAAAGCCTTGACTGCTGCAGCAGAAAAAGGACAGGAAGGAGGAGGAAGGAGGGAGGGAGGGAGGAGAGAGTGAGAGCTTTGTTTTTAATCTAAATGTGGAAAAAAAAAAAGCAAGAGGAAAGCAGGAAAGAACAGCAGGTCAGTGGAGGATCCAGCGGGCTTTTCAGCAGCAAGCCCTAGACTGTAATATATTGTGCCTGTTGGCTTCAACACAAACAGGACAGGCTGCTAAAGCTCCTCTTAAGGTGGAACCACACAGATAGAGTCACACAGAGAGGGAGAGAGAGAGGGAGAAATGGACTCATTTTCAATTGTGGTCAGACACACAAAGCAATCAGTCACGCACAAAGACTCAGCCTCAAACTGATATGAAACGAGATACAAACACTCAATTCATGACAGATATGTGGACACGCTCAATAGAAAAAACACAAATACACACAAAACACACACACATTACAGTCACTCAGCATGAGAAGTTTATTAGCCAGTTCACACCTTGCATTAAAATGCATTTTGAGATGACTGGATTGTAATCTAATGACGTCTAATCACATATAATCCCATGTTTAAACACATCCAGTATGCACAGAGGAGAGATAATGACAGAATTTCTCAAACTGCTTCTAGAAAAGGGTTTGAGAAGCAGGTTTCAAATAAATACATGTTAGAGCATGCATACTGCCAACTATTCCTAAACTCAAGGTGTTTTCACACCTCTTAGTCCGGTAGACTCGGTTAGATTGGGGACTAAAATTGCAACATTTGTTTAAATTTTCAGCTGGTGCAGATTGTATTCACACTGCACTGTGTCAGACAAACCAAACCCTGCAAACAACCTGTTCACCCCTGAAGCACAGAAGAAAACGACACAAAAAAATCTCTGAACAAAACGCTGAGTTCAACTTCCTTCTTCACAAAAAACAAGAACGGAGGGGCATCTGATTTTAGTGATCGAACTCTAGTTTGTTTGCCTAGAAAGTCCGGTACATTTAGGGAGGTGGGACTGTGTCTTACAACCAAAAAAATCAACTCTGGTCCGCCTACAAACCTAGGTCTCGGCTCGGTTGAAGTGAACTCTGATGCGGTTTGGATGTGCTGTAGACAAAAAAACAATATTCTCCATGGTTCTGCCTCATCTTCCTCTCATGATGAGCCTATAGTTGAAGAGTGTTTGTTTGGCACATTTGCCAAAGACAAAAGAGAAATTCTACAACCACTAACAACTGACATCACTCCATGTTTGTTTACATTTAGTGAAGAAGGAAGTTGGGCTCAGTAGTCGTGTTTCCATCCAATTTTAGTTCGAATTTTGAGCAAATTTTTTAAATTTCGCAAAAAGGAAATAAATTATTTCGACTCGGACATGTTTCCATCGACTGGCTTGAAGCGAATCACCCAGGCTACGCAAAGTGTAATTACGTCAGACGCACGTCTGTATTAAACAGGAAGTAGGAGTCGTAAACTCGCAGGGACTACACATCCCAGGACAATGGAGAAAAGTTATCAGGAACGTGTTGCTACTGTCGGCAAAGTTG
>JARVJO010000227.1:16147037-16175044 GCA_031762555.1 Cynodonichthys magdalenae | reverse complement strand
ACCTATGATAAAAATTACAGTCATCTACATGCTTTGCAAGTGGGAAAACCTGAAAAATCAACAGTGTATCAAATACTTGTTCTCCCCACTGTACCTTGCTTGGGGGATCAGAGGGGCATAAGAGGCGGGCTCACTTTTCTCACTTTTCTGCCTTCATGTTTTTTTCTGATTTCTCGGAGGAGGACAGAATGTCCTGGACTGAGCTGTCTTACGAATGAGGCTTCTATGTCTTTTTGGGAAGAGCAACGGGCCCACTTACAAGGCCCCTGCTCATATGGGTTCTTTATCCATCCCCACTCACCATAACCATAACACGCTACAAACACGCAAATTCATCTTAATGACACCATATCAGATCAGGCCAGAATTAACATTGACCATCACTGGTGCTGTTGACCATCAGAGTGAAGGAGAAAACAGTGCCACTGTTTGTCGAACACCATGAGGACGGACATCAAGAGTGTAGGATCGAGGATAGCAACTCTGAATGACAAAGGTAGAGAGCTGGCTGACGTGATGCAGAGAAGGAAGGTAAATGTTTTATGGATGCAAGAGACCTAATGGAAGGGCAGCAAGGCTAGCAGCATTGGAGTAGGTGTTTTACCTCGGTGTGGCTAGGAAGAGAAATTGAATAGGAGTGGTCCTGATGGAGGACTTAGCAAGAAATGTAGCAGAGGTGAAAAGAGTGTCAGATCAGGTGATGTGTCTGAAGATAAAAGTGGTTCTGATGTGGACTGATGTCACCGGTTTTGATGGTTATGAGGTTTAGGTTAAGGTAAAGGCTGCACGAACGTCCTCGTACAGCTTGGGGTTCCTTTCATCACAGTTGCCTTCCTTCAGCTGTTGCCTTCTACAGGGGTTGCCACATCAAACAAACTTGCATAGAAATTTTTGCAAATGTTTTACTACCTGACATACAGCACTGTCTACAGCTGCCGATAATAATAAAAAGTATAAGGTCTGTTTCATGGGAATGTAGCAAACCTCCCAGGTCATGGACATAAGAAGAAATGTAGCCCCATTTTGATCAGATGGATGATGCAGAGAAACTCTCCAAAACGATTTATGTTGAACTCCATGCTAAAGGGACACACTTTCTGATTGCACCATCATAATCACAATGGGCTCTATAGAAAAATGGCTCCACTAGTGATACATAACACAAGAAAAGCCAAACTGGAATTCATCAAAATGCATGTTGACGAGCCCAAAAGTTTCTAGGAGGAGTTTCTGGGACTGATGAGGAAAAACTGGAGCTTTTTAATGATTTCATCACAATCATCAAAAAAACTCCAGTTTATCCTCGTCAGTCATAGAAACTTCTACTAGAAAGTTTTGGGCTTATGTTTGTATTTAAACCTGAACGAACACCCGTCCTTCAGACATATAGTGCTGGAACAAGGGAAGTAGGACAAAAACTGTGAAACAATTTAGAAATCACAAGCGATTCCCAGGTGCATCTTATCAATTGTCACCAACACTGTTTTTCAGAAGTGTTTGTGATAGAACGCATGTGCGATAAAGAGAAACTGAACCAGCAAGTAAACAAAGTGATCCTAAATCTCCATTACTCACGTTACTCTGTTGCTGCTCCCCTGACACAGTGTTTGTTGAGTGAGGTGTTCTGGACGTGAGCATGCCAAGACCATTTGAGCACACAGCGCACTTCGAGCCCGAGCAGAGCGGGTTTGGACTCTGCATTAAGTAATGGAAACTGGCAGCAGCCAGCGTGACAAAACCACAACCTCACAGAGAGATGAATATGAGCCAGGGCTCTCATTACAGACCCATTTTCTACTTTATTTCCACTATTTTGGGTCAGCCGCAACTGATTTGTGAGTTTAGAAAGAGGTGTTTCAAACACGACAGCTCAATTATACTATATACAAATCACTATGTTTTCTGCTCTGGATCTTTAGGTGTGGATATGATCTGAATCCAAATAAAAATGAACATTCCAGGTGAGTGGAAGCTAAAATGGATATTAAAAGATGCTAACAATCTTAACATGCCATATTATTTTCAAAATAAAACAAGTATATGATCTACACACTCCTAACATGTGAGGACTTCCTGCTTGTTAGAATGAGGCCTGTTGTAAATGATTTCATCTCAGTGGATTTTGTGTAATGTGTGCAGTAATGCTTGTACAAAAATAAAACTCTCATCTCTAGATGGCACCACACACAAAACAGAAAAACTACTCAAGTGAAATGACCAACAAAGACACTTGTGCCATGTTTCAATTCAGCCAACATAGGCCAATTGAAGCCACACCCTTCCAAGTCCAGGTAGGCAAAAAATAATGGCGGCTAAATGAGGCAGTGTAGTCTTTGGGTGACGTATGTTTGCATGACCATGCACTACTTTGTTACCATGATGTTACGTTTTATAAATGGTCTGCTCAATATGTATATTGCACTTATAGATAGACCTGTGCAATTTGTATAAGTAAAATAAAAAAGCTCCGGTAACAGTACTTATAAGTGTGTGGTACTTAAAATCGTTGCAGTATAAATTTCAACTGGTAACAAAAAATTCTTTGGTCCATGATGAATTTCCAGACTCAGTCTTTTTCTTTTTATTGTAAATCAATCAATCAATCAATCAACATTTGTTTATAGCCCTTTCCAACAGCCAAAAGGTATACAAAGTGGTTCACAATACAAAAGTTAAAGACAAACAAAAATGCCAGAAAGCCACTAGATATTAAAATCTATCCTGAATAAAAAGGTTTTAAGATTAGATTTAAAAAGGCCCAGCTCACATCTTCAGGTAGTTCATTCTACAGTCTGGGTGCAGCGACCCAAAAAGGTTCGATCACCCCAACATTTGTGTTTAGATTTTGGGACAAACAGAAAAGAGGTATTAGTTGATCTTAAATTAATTATCTTATACGCACAAAAAAACTACTAGTTAAGTTACAATTAAGTAAAGTTTGATGACAGCACAATGAATTTTGGGATATCTTTGGCCATGAAGCAAGGTCAGATGAATCCTTCATTTTCAGGGTTTTGTGGGCCACATTTGTCGGCCGCATGACTAGGGGCCCACAAAATGGAACAGCCTTTGACGTGGCGCCAGCCTACAAATGTGCACTACTGAGGACACAATCTATGAATTGAGACAAAGCTTTGGTTTGAAGACTCACTCTCAGAAGATATTTGGTGCTAACATACTTTTGTACAGCACAAAAACAAGGATGCACTAAAGTATCTGTTTTTCTTCCTTTTATTCAAACAGCCTCTTAGGAAAACACAGCAATGTTAGCTCTTGTTAGGCTGGAGTTTAAAATCCATTCAGCTTAATGGTGTGAACAAAAAAATAGTGTAAATATGTATGTGTGAGTGTGTGCATAGGTGGGTATTCCCTACTATGTGAGGATTATTTTTGGAATACACACCTACTTTTGGGGACTGATTGGCACTTATGGGGAGCTAAGCTTAATCCCCATGGGGTGGGGGGATGCCATTGGTGGGTTATTGGTCAGGTTTAGGACTAAAGTATGACTTGAGTTTAGGCTAGATTTAGGTTAGGTTTGGTGAGGGGACAGGGTTAGGCTATAGAAATTAATGGACATCAATGCAATGTCCCCAAAAAAAAGCAGTACTAGACTGAGTGTGAGTGTGTGTGTGTGTACTTGTTTCTGCTACAGAGTAAAGTCATTTTTGGAAAGTGAGGACATTTTCCCAGTCCTCACTTTTTTGCAGTGAGCTCTACTATTTAGGTTTAGAGATATGGTGTAAATTATGTTTTGGTTAAGGTTGGGGTTAGGAAAAGATTAGTAATGGTTAGAGTTAGGAGAAATGTCTGGGTTAGGCATAAATGCAGTTACAAAAATGAATGGAAGTCAATACAAAATACTCAGTTAGAAGGGAGTATGTGCTTGTGTGGGTGTGCGTGTGTGTCAGTGGCTTTGCACATGTGGACAATGTTAAAGCCTTAACAGACACAAACTGTTGCATGCCATTTTATAATGAGCACAGAAATACTCAAAAACTCTGCCTTTGTGTCACTGCAGGCAAATATGCACTCACATTAAAAAAAATTTAACACACACAGGCACAGTCTGCTCCATGTCGTTCCAATTAGGTTCAACCGTTAAAGGCGTTCCATGAGGGATTTCCACCCAAACCCATTAAATTAACCATATCCTGAACTGAGACCCAAACACGCACTTCCACCCCCTCATACATGCACAACCCCAATTCTGAAAAAGTTGGGACATTGTGTAAAAAGTATATTAAAAGAGGATGCAACAATTTACTAATTTTCAGGTTTGAAGGCAGCAAAACATCTAAATAAATTGGGGCAATTGTAACAAAAAGCTGTGAAAGTAAGAGTTATGAATAAGAAACATCTGCAGGAGCATCTTGCAACTAATTGGGTTAATTGGCTTCAAGTCTGGCTATTAAAAATAATTTTAGAGAAGTTTAATCTTTCAAAAGTAAAGATGGGCAGAGGTTCACCAATTTGTAAAAAAATGCACCTAAAAATAGTTGAAAAATGTATTTTCCGCAGAAACATTGAAAATTCAATCACCTACAGCTCATGTTATCAAATAATTTCAAGAATTGTGTGAAAAGAACAAGGTCAAAGGTACAGATTTGTGTGTGTACTGGATTCTTGTGATCCTTGACCCCTCGAGCGATCCTGCATTAAAAACTGATTTGATTCAGTTATGAGATCAGGAATGCTTCCCAAAATATTTGAAATTCTTGTTGGAAACCATGTCCTACATACAAAAGAGAATAATAACCATCTAGCCTGTTATCAACACAAAGTTCCAAAGCCAGCCTCTCTGATGGTATGAGAGTGCATTACTGTGTCTGGCATGGGCAGCTTACACATCTGGAAAAGCCCCAATAATGATGAAAAGTAAATTTAAACAAACACGCCTATGAGGTTCCAACCAATCACTCAATGCTCACCACATACCCTGGTGAAAACTAACTCTTAATGGGATCAAATAAAAGTGCAAGTCAGGGTGTCAGAGGGTGGTAAAAGCTGAGAACTACACCATTTTCATCAGATACCAATGCCAATGAGACATTAGAATTAGGCTTCCCATAAGGCTCTTACAGAAGACACCCCATACCGTCATTGCTCCTTGTTCTGACTATCTCGGTCCATTCAGAAGACACACTGAGGTGGAGACGTGGGACTGAAACACTCCACCGCTGACCAGGTAGTGACAGAAAGGGTAATGTCAACTCCTGAAAAGGTGCAGTAGTGTTGACTGACACCTTCAAGCACCGTCCAGCCATGGGTTTCTTAAGGGTTCGAAACAACACAGCCGGACTCCTTTTGGACTGAAACTTTCAGTGTGTTGAGTACAAACCAGGTTTTACAATTTCTGATCCCTTCCATCACATGAACTGAGAGCTACTACTTCTAAACTTGGTAGTTTTAAGCACACTAGTTCTCTAAAACAGTCCAACAAGCAAACGATATTCCCTTGTGTAAGACAGAGGCTGTGTCCAAATTCAGGGACTGCGTCCTCCGAAGGCCTAACTTGCCGGCTGCTTACGTCACAGTGCCATGCTAGAGGCTGTCCAAATTTAAAGACTCCTCCAATGTGGCCCACAAATGCATCTTTATTTTTCACCGGTTTGAGGGATGGGTCTGTTGGATTCTTCTCGGCCCACCCTATCCCAGTTATGCAGTGCTTTATTAATAGCAGACAGAAGCAGCAGATATGATAATCTGTATTCGCAGCTCTGAGTGAGTTCACTCAAGTCTTAATGCTTTTTGATAAAAAGTTCAATAAACAAATATTTCCTGAAAATTTCAGTTCCAGGTGTGATAAGTAATAGATTGGACACATGCTGCTTTTCAACAGAAAGGGACTGAAATGTCTTTCATTAAAGTCAGAGCAGGACTCAGAGCCTCTCTGGATGTGTTTTTGAACTGATGGATGGATGGAGTCAGTGTGTCCACAGTGAGTCTATAGCAGTCTGAGTCAATTTCTGATGGCGGCTTGGGAACAGTCAGCTTCAGTCCCTGGACACACACACACACACACAGGTTTGTATTTCTTTCCTTGTTAGGACCGTTCATTGACTTCCATTCATTTCCAGTAATTTCTACAGCCTAACCCTGACCACCAACCCTAAACCTAACCTCAAAGGTACCCACCTGACCCCAAAACTAACCTAAACTCAATTCACACCTTAGTCCTAAAATGAACCCCCAGACACCGGACCGATCTTTGGTCCCTATTAGGACTACTGGTCTTGACAAGGTAGGTGTGCATACCGGAAACGGTCCTAAATAGGTAACAAAAACAAGTACACACACACAGCTTGATGCTCGCTCAATGTCACTTTGACATTTTCTCTCCCAGGGAACGCTGTTGTCACTGAGGACGATGTGTCATGAAATGGAGGGACATTTTTCACAGGAATGCTCTGTAATGTGTGTCTTTAGTAATGCATTATTAAACAGGTTTTTCATTTGTGTGCTGAATAATAATTTTAAGGCACAGTTAAAAAAATGGAGTCAACAAACAAGGAATAAAGCTTTTGCTGCCAGAAATGCCTCTACATCAATACATCATTTCATTATTTTAGTACACATCAATAATCTTACCCAGATAGCAAAATATGTTAATTCAATGTTGATGTATGGTCAAAAAAAATATTTTTGGTTAAGGTAGTCGATTGATGGTGAATCAACCATCAAACAATCATCCAACTGTAGCCAAGTAACCAATGTTGAGAAGATGTTATTGAATGTTTCAAAGTCGAATTCTAATGATTGAAATGCCAACGTCTAATCAATGAATCAACATTGATATAGTATCAGTTATGGTTGAAAACCTAACATTGTTTCAACAAGTAAGTCACTGACCACTTTTTGTATAACTTAAACATGGATTCTCTGCTCATTGGTCAGTCAATGAAACCCTCACTGACTGGTTGTAGCGACAGCGGCAAAAGTTGAACAGTTTTTCAAATTTCTTATGTCGTGTTGCAAACCCGCTTGTGCACTTCTACATGTATAAGCTCGAAAATTCTCAAGGAGTTTCCCCGGTCGCTTGACTGGAGAGCAAGCGCTTGCTGCCTAATCGCACAAGTTCCAGAGAAAATAAATGGAGAGGGAGCTACATCGCTTCCCATAAGTGTATTTCAACAACCTAGAAATCGTCACGAATATATCTAAACATTGCATCACAAAATATGGATTATGAGCATGGGCATTAGTAAGAGGCCATTTTTAATGACAAATGTTAGAGTTAAGCTTAAAAAAAGCACTGTGAATTTGTGGACTATTTTAGTGTTAGTAACTGTAAAATAAAATAATTAACTAATTAAAATTTAAAACTAGGCTAATCATTCAGAGACCTTGGCATATTCTTGGTAAATGTGTATTTCACAGTCTAATCTCAGGGTCTCCTGCTCTCCAAGGATCTGTTGGTAAAACTCTACTGTTGTACAAATATAGCTGCAGTAACTGAGCCCAGTGCAAACAGAACAGAACTTAGTTTCATCAAATCAGCGCTGTATGTTCTGTATGTTCCAACATTCAGCCTCGAGCAGCAGCCTTCACCTGGTTTCTGTTTCTTCTTCCTCTGTTGGCCTTCAGTTCTTATGGCGAACTGGCCATAAACACTGAAGCGTTTCTTATTACTCAGCTTTAACCGATGGTGTTCTGATAAAAAAATAAAAACTAACATTCCATGAAGGAATGTCCTTTGTTTTTCTCAAAAATATATAATTTTAGTATGAAAAGGGTTTTCTCTTCAGTCTACCTGCTCCCAAACCCATAAGTGTAATTTGCAGGGGGGTTAGGGGGGTTAGGGGTGCACCGATTCCAGTTTTCTTGCCAATCTTTGATCTTTAAAAAGTCTGACCAGCCGATTCCAATTTTGGCCAATACCGATTTTTTAATTAACTGACATTGTCAGATGTTATAAAGTCACAATACAACTTCAATGTTCAAATGTTATTTTTCTGAAAAACTTTAAACAATACCCTTGAAACAATACAAACTTGTTTTAACTGGATATTAGGTAGTGCTCACAGCAGAGCAAAAGGGGACAATTGCTGATTTTCAGTCCTTTGCGGAAGCAGAAAAGTCGATCTTGTCCACTGATCTTCTAAACCGATCTTATCTAAGGATTGGCCGATCTCTGATCTTCCAAAAGTAACAAACTCTGCGCCAATAAATCTGCTGGAAAATTTATCGGTGCACCCCTTCCCCCTCAATAATTTGATCCAGTCAATATAACCCCCATTAAAATTATATCACTTCAAATACAATAGAAATGAACTGGTTAATTAGACAGATGCAATCTCTTGTTGTTTTTAGGTATCGTTATTAAATTTACAATAAGTGATAATACAATTCAGCATAATTGCTGAAAATGACATGCAGGGTTTTGAGCATAACCCCACCCCCCCAAAGGCAGACCAAAAGTTCCACCCTTACCCAAACCTTTTAGGTTGAAATCCAAAACTTTTCAGAAAGATGCTGCCGAGCTCTGAAAACTGTCACCACTGTAAGTAGAGAAAATGAGAGGCAGTTTCAGTTGTCTGTCTATATAATTTCTCAAACAACAATTATATCAACTGTCAGCAGTGGAGAGGCAGGGTACACCTTGATCAGATCAACAGTTCATCACATCACCAGCCTATATACAAAACCACTTCTCCTGTTGAGTCATCGACAGGCTTCTTTTAAGCTTGATGTTCTGAGAAGTTATTTAAATTATTTGAACCAGGTGTGCTGAAGCAGGGAAAGAGCTAAAATATGCAGGACAGTGGGCCATAAACAGGGTTAAAGATTTCTGACTGATTTAAAGACTTCCTGTTTCCAAGTGAGATGGACAGAGAGCTGAGCAATTTCAAATCGAACATTCAGGATTTGTTTTCTTTTGAGGAGTAAAATAATACAAAGGTTCTCTAAAGCCCTGTGGTGGCTTTAGAGAAACATAAAACATATATATTTTTTTATCACTGACATGTTTTCTGTAGATTTCCATTGATGGTTGGCAAATATTTTGTGGGAGAGTTACAGACTGGACAACAGAAGCAGAAAGCAGAGTGACATCAGACTTGATAGGACAAAGTGAATTTTCTCCAAGAACAGTTTTTGTTTGGCGTGTGGTAATGGCAGTAAGTATATGTGCTCTAGTTCCTCAATTTTGCAGCAGTCAGTCAGCCATCTGACTGAACGTCAAGGCAGTCTGCCGGGTCCAGACGGGGGTTAAGTAGCAGGCGGGTAAGCAGAATGAACCACAGCGGCCGTGCAAACAGACCACAGTCCCACCACATCACAGACTAACAGCTCTCTGCTTTTTACAGAGCTGCATGCAGCCAACTGCTGAGACGAGGAAGAACGGGACAAAAATCAAAGACTGCTGATATGAAGGTGGGGAGGACTCGGGACAAAGACTTAAAGAAAGACATAAAGATGGGCTCAAATACATGAAAGTCAACAAGGAAAGGAGGGAGAAATGTAGCAAGTGTTAAGAAAAGAACCAGGAGAGGTTTGCTCTGAAAGACAGAAAAAAAATTAAATGTGGCTTTCTGTCAACATGGTCTTATTTACATCTGAGAACCAAGAAATTGCTCTGACAGCTAATTTATTGTTGTTTATATTAATAAACACACACACTAAGTAGCATTAAAGATGCAAAAAATATTTTTTTTACTTTTAGTTTACAGTTGAATTTTTTTTTTTTTTCCCAGTTGATTTTTGTTGATTCATTTCGGCCGCTTGTATCTGCGATCTTGTTCTTTCAGTCACTAAAGCAAAGCTCGTGACCATAGATGGATCGGTACAGCGCCTGCATCACTGCAGACGCAGCACCGATCTGCCTATCGATATCCTGCTCCACTCTTCCCTCATTCGTGAACAAGACCCCACATACTTAAACTCCTCCACTTGGGGAAGGACCTCCTCCCCGACCTGGAGAGAGCATCCTACCCTCGGATTTGGAGGCACCGATCCTCGTCCCTGCCGCTTCACACTCGGTTGCGAACGGCTCCAGCTTGATGTCCTCAAGAATAAAAGGAAACAACAGCAGACATTCTGACAATCAACTAAATAAAACCCAAACAAAAAAGATCAATCAAACCATGGCTGCTAGGTGAATCCCAGAATTTCATTGCTTTTTTTTTCTTTTCGGGGGGGTGCTCATTGGTGGGCCTGATGGTCAGCTACACAACACCCTAAAATTCTTTTTGAGTTATAAGCATTTTTGTACGTATCTAAAATCAGTTTATTATCAAGGGAAAATGGTGAACGCTAGTCTTTAACCTGAGCTTTACCTTAAAATCATGTTAAAAATTGCTGTATCTATATTTTTTACCTCAACGTTACAGGGCATTATGGGTCAGAGTTTTGCTGTTTCAGTTCATTATTCATGAAGTGAGCCTATCATAGTTACAGTACAAATCACCTTTCTATTCACAGGTAAAGAAACAGCCCACTGAATAAGTGAGCATAAAGTAGGCTAAATAACTTTGTACCTTCTAGCCGCAGTCTAACAAACCCTAACCTTTAGGAAAAAATCAGCTTAAATAAAAGTGTAATAGTAATCACTCTAAGCCCAGCTAAAGCAATATGATCATCATCCATCATGTTTATTAGTAGCTTGAAATATATATTAAAAGTCCCACAGTGGGCTAGTAAGTCTACTGTAATGTTAGCCAGGTGTAGCTATAGTCCAGAGACAAACATGCAGGAAGTATAGCTGCAGCTGGGAATTGTAAAAAACCTCACAATTCAATTAAATAATTATTTGGGTCAGATTTTGATTCAATTTCAATTTGATTCAATATTTCTTTGAATGATTTGATATCAATTACCTAATAATAAGTACACAAATAATTCATTAGAGTCCTTGTGGATCATTTTTAGATATTTGTTTTCTTGCTATTTAAACAGAAACGGTATACAAAATATTTTAGATAAAGTATCTGCAAATAAATACTAATACTTGTTCTAAATATTGAGTGAAAACAAAAGCAGACAAACTCAAGGCTACAGTAATAAAAAAAACCCTGAGCCCTAAATTTTGTTTTGGTGGTGATAAGAATGAAATCATAACATATTTTTACTCTTGCCAAGTTGTAAGAATTTGAGCAAAAACCCACCCTTTAAATGACAAAATGAATGGGGCAGTGGACTATTTGCTTCCATATATCAACGCTAGAGGCAAATCAATTGTATTGCAAAAACAGGTAAATATGTATTCCAACATACTTCTTACAGACTGAGCCCTGTTGTTTGTGGATTTATTGTGTGGTTAACTCGTTTTTAAACTCAACACAAACTGTTCAAACAGCTCTGCGTAAAATTGAAAATTGTAGATTTTCAAGTGAGAATCTGAAAATGTATAAAGTGGGGGATAAAGTGGGGGTCCGGGGGGGCACTGATTGGTGGGCCTGATGGATAGCCCTTCATCAGAGCTAAATAAGTAAAAAAATCTGTATGTTGAACAGTTTCAGAGTTTTGTGCATTTTTGCATGTCCAGACACCCCTTCTTTGCATTAAACCCCCTCCTCAAATATGGGGTGTATCATAAAACCGTTAGCTGGCACAGTGTAGGTCGGACTCATCCACAGTCCTGCCAAATTTCCTGTTGATTGGTGCAGCCGTTTTTGTGCTACAGTTGACAAACCGACCTACACTTTGTGAATGGTACAGTGACAAGCCCATACTACCTGAATAACACCATTAATCCAGTGATTGTGCCCCTACATGAACAACACAGGCCTGATTTCATCTTCATGGACAACAATGCTCCAGCTCATCGAGGTCGCATCATCAGGAACAGCTGACTGGTATACCTCAAATGGAACAGCCTGCATTTTCTCCAGACCTGAATCCCATTGAAAACCTGTGGGATCAGCTGAGTCGCCTTGTAGAGGCTTAAAACAGCACCCCAGAACCATAAATGACCTGAGAGCTCCCCTTCAAGGAGAGTGGGATGCTATGCCTCAGCAGACAATAAGTTGACTTGTGAACAGCATGAGACGTTGTTGTCAAGCTGTAATTGATGCTCAAGGGCACATGAGTTCTTGAGATTTAAATTTTTTGTTGTGGTGTACCCACCATTGTTGTTAACTTTTGTTTAAATAAATTGTTTGAGATGAGGAAATCACCACTGTGCATCCTTCTATTTAAGTGACCTACTTTCATGATATATCACATGCATGCATGAACTTTTTACATTTTCCATAAATTTCACCTGAAAGCAAATATCCCTAATTTTTTGTGAGTAGTGTAAATCTTACTTTTTACAGCCAGTTTTGTCAGAGATAGCTTTGAGGGGGACTCGTAAGCTTAGCATGAGGAATTTACTTTTTTTCCTAACTTCTGATGGGCAGAATACTTTCAGATCAATTTATCTTTAATGCTTCAAGGCAGTGGGTACAAAACATCAAGTGAAGCATCTTGACAAGAGGTGTGGACATCAAAACCAGTGGTAAACAATGCATAATAATGATATGTTTGATGAGTCTGTTCATTATTAGTTAATAATGACATTTGTATATTTTAGTGATAGTCTAGATCATGCTGTTTTTATTGTATAGGTCCAATTTAAGGGTCTATTACAGAGATATACGTACCTGTTTAATCAAATGTATTTTATTTATGATGAGGTCACTAAAAACACCCTCAGTTTGATGATTATATAAGCAGCTCCTTCATATAGTGGATCAACCAGTTTACAGGTGACACCCAAGCTGGTTGATCACATGCAAAAGGGAACCATCAGCCTAATGAGTGTTAGAGCCCCAAAAGTGCTTGTTGTTCACAGAGGATTGAGTCATTGTAAGGGGGATGTATGGACATGAAGACCTCCACCCCTGTTTAACGACAGGTGGATCCTCCTTACAAAAATGGCTTCCTATACTCCTCTTTCAAACCAACGTTCCTCTCAATCAAAAATGAGAACATCTTCATCCCTGAAAGAGTGACCACTGGCCTGTAGATGAGTATAAACTGCATAGTCCTGGCCCAATGATGTTGCTCCTCTGTGTTGGACCATCCTTTTGCGCAGTGGCTGCTTTGTTTCCACATTATTTTGTATTTTTGTTAATTTATTTGTACAGTTTTACAGAGAAAGACATTTGAATCCTAGCAGTTTTCAGTTCACAGCAGACTTGTACCTTGAGGACTCCTGAGTTGTTCCACAAATATCTTCACCATTTTCTTCCTAGGTTATTGAGTTACTTGGATGTTCCTTTTGGTCAATCCAATGCTGTGAGACAAGTCCAATTATACTGCCAAAGAAAAAATACAAGCTGCAGTCAATCAGAATCACTAGCAAGAAGGTAATACATGAGTTAAAAGATCATGATTTTAGTTATATAAACCTAGCACAAAAAGTAAGGAAATTAGTGTTTGGTAGATTGTTACTTTCTTTTAACAATGCTTCTTGACAATAAATCTTATATCGTTGGATTTCTTTTGTAAGTGGTGCCACATTTGTAATTCAATTCAATCCAATTAATTTATATAGTGCCAAGTCACAACAAAGGTCATTTCAGGGCACTGTACACAAAAAACTAAAGACTTAAAGAAGCTGGGAGATTGTGTTGAATCTGTTGTAAGGAACATGCATTTGTGAGATGAGCAGTAGAGCTGAGTTTGTAGGTTGCACAGATGAAAAAATTGCCAAATCTTCTCCGCTATTGCCAAAAAAAGATAAAAAAAAAAAACAAAATAATAATATGACTTTCATTTTTAATGAGTGGATGTCAATTTCTGATATTTTTCTATCATTTTTTTAATTACTGAAATTTTGCAGGAGAAAAAAACATATCTATTAGCACTTTTTTATTCAGAAGGTCTTGAAACCTTGCTGTGTTTAAAAAATAGACTAAACAGACCTTGATTTTTATTCTGCAGCCTTTTTGCCAGTTTGAATAAAAACCTGTGTTGCCAGACTGAAATGGGTTTCTAATTGCCGATCCGTGGGCTGGCAAGCGAATGCCGAGTGGCGCGTCCCAGATGTCAGCTGAAAACAGGTTTATCACGGAGAAATCAGCATTCCAGCAAGTGAACAAACATCTCCCAGCCTGACACCGCATGTGTTTCTGAAATCACACAAAGGGCTCTGAATGGCAGCTACAGACCAGAGCTGGAGAAAAATAAACTCTTTCCAAAAGCACATGCTGAATTGGATAACCCCGATGTGTGAAAAAAGTCTAAATATCTTCCGCAACCTGAGCAGCAGTTTGCAACCTTGATCTCCCTTCAACTGCACTGCAGAAGACTCATATAAATTTTTAATCTGAACAACAAAAGAAAGGGAGGGGGGTAGCAAAACTAACAAAATTAATATTCGGAAGAACATGTTGGCAACAATATATTTGTGAAACACATACATCAGATGAGAGCATCTAACATTAGTGTTAATAAACTAACTAAACAGAGGCCTTTATCTTGTCACTGGCTTTGAAAAAATGAAGCTAAACATAAACAAGCAGAGAGACGAGGAGAGAATAAAATAGAACATTATGAAAAAAAGAAAAATTAGAAAAATATGTAAAGGCTTGTAAAATTTTGAATGAAGAGTTACAGATATAAGTTTGAAAACAGGATTAGGAGGAGTGTTTCTGGGTGTCTGATAAAAAAGGGGAGTAGATTTCATGGTGAGAGAAGAACGCCACTCTTCCTGCGAGTTTGCCTAAGGTGTTTTCATACTTGATCTGGCGCTGATGGATGGAGATGGTGAGCGGATGAATTAGTGATGAGGATCGGGATGAAAGTGCTCTCCAGAAACAACAGAGACAACCAGACGGAGCGGGGACATGTGGGACAGGTGAGGACTGAGTGACAGACGGGACAGGATAGCTGTGAACTCGTGACCTGTCAACACACATCACACACACACACACACACACACACACACACACACATCTGTAGAGCTTCCAGTGCAACTCACCTGTTCGGATCGTTTTATAAATTCTAAAGTTTCCAGCTCCACTTTGAGGAAACAGTTTTATGAAAAGTAGAAAAATAAAAATATTGAATTATTTACATTCTGATGAAACATTTGGAGTTGGAGTTACAAAGTATCGTTTGAAAACTGAAAAAAATAATGCAGCTAAAAAACAGAACAAATAAGTGAAAACAAAAATAACCAAAAAAAAGCAACTTTGAAGACTAAAACAAATTACTTCCTTACTCTCTCAAAAAGTATTTGCATCTAAACAACAAATAACTACAGTTTTTCCACTCACTTTTAAAGAACATGTCTCTTATGACTAGGGTGGGGCATTATTTGAATTTGAACAATTCCGGTTCCTCATTTTGATTCTTGATTCATGTTCTTTTAAGAGGCAGGGTCAAAAAAGTTTACATGGTTCAAATCAGGTAACTAACCAGAGTTCTTTTTGGAAGAAATAGCCTCAACTTCTCTAAGAATTTTAATTCTATAAACCTTTTACTTTTTATGACATTTAATAAGAATTCCTCACATGGCTATTATATAGCTACATTTAGCTAATTTTGCTGTTGCCCTGTTGTACTGGGAAGTGGGAATTTCCCACGTACAAGTCGTAAATTTAAAATGGAACGATCCCTCAAGCGGGAATTCTCTGTGGGGAAAGTGAGAGCAGAATTCTAAATGGCACTACTCACCACAACTCAACAGTAAGTAAAACTCTCTTCCTTATACTTTTAAAAGTATTTGTGTATTATTTTTTTCACATTTAGTCAGTCGTACATGTAGTACTTTTCAGTGTTTATAAGAGGATGTGTTAAAACTCTGTTTCTATGCAGAAATACCACATAGAGCTCAGTTATTGTTCGTTAGCAGTGCTCTGCTGTAGCAATGAAATTAGTTATTCAAAGTTAAACACAAAACATTGAAGTTAAACATAACTGGCCCTTTGAGGGCCACTATGATGCTTATTAACCACTAATATCAAAGACAAAACCGAGAGCGGTGTTTAACCATGTTGGTTGTGTGCCCACCTTTACATAATATAATCTTTTTCTTTTAATAAAGTTAAGCCACACTAGATTGCCACTGCACACAGTTCATATTTGCGCACACACAAACTGTAGATTTTTCTTTGTTGTAGTTTGGGCAATTCACATTTTCTTCCTTCCAGTTGGCAGACTGGGTATCAAAAACAGGAATCAAAATTTTAAATTTGAAAGATTCCGGGACAATCAAAATGGTAGTCCCAGTTCCAGTCAATACTTGATACCCAACCCTACTCATAAAACCCTAATTAGTCCAAAGAACTCCAGACATTGCACTTTTCCATGAAACTTTCTCCGCGCGTCAGCATTCATGAGAAATGGGGGGAAATTTGTAATTTACAGACACTCCGTACAGCGTGACGTGCATTCTTTTAGATTTACATTTTAGGCATTTGATTGCATCTTGTCTGTGAAAGATTTGTTCTGTTAAAATGTGTTTTTATATGTGGAGGAGACAGAAATTTCATGGAAATTTGAGAAAAATCAGGACAACGCAACAAAGAAAAACACAAAAAAACTAACAAAAAACAAAGCTGATTTCTCCTGCAGCTGCCAGGAGCTGAAGAGGCGACGCAGGAGGAGAAGTGTGGCGAGCTGTAAATAGGGTTGGAGTGAGGGAAAGGACAGAGGAAGCACTTGGCTAAATGAATTTGGCTCTCAGTGATGGCGAGTCGACTCTACCGCTGTGCCAGAGATGTTTGAGGCTGATGTCGGCTCGTACCTTCATGTATGTTGGGCAGTGTGTGTTAAAGTGTTGGAGTCTCTGCATATCCGTCTGTGTGCACAAATTCTTACACGTGTGTGTGTGTGTGAGGGTGTGTGTGTGAGAGTGTGTGTGTGTTAGGGCCCAGGATTGGAAGTGACAGGCAGGAAATATCCGAGGCAGCTGGGTAACAGCCCACTAACCACACAGGGGAGGGCGCCACACTGAACACAGATACCACTGGGGGCAGAGACACTGCTGCAGGAAGGTGGGGGGATGTTTGGAGGAAAATCTCATAAAAAGAGGAGACTGTTGTTCCCTCTGAAAGAAAATAAAGGAAGTAGGTTTGAATTTTTTCCCAACAAACGATGGTAAAGGTGAGACTACTGAGAAACATAAAAACAGTTTGATGGAACACTCTAGTGCTACAAATACAAAAACTGGAAGAAAACGTCTGAATATTTAAGAAATTTTGCATAATAAACATGATTTTTCCCATTTTGTCACAGAATTTTCAGATTTTCATTTTGAATATGGTTTGGCCAGTGCAAATGGAAGTGATGCCAACTTCCTGGAATGTACAATCAGTAAGAAAGTGGCCAAATCATTGTAAAATCATTACTAATATGGGGAATAGACGTACTGGTGGTGGTAACATCCACACTGTGACAACTGATGTGAGTTTGTGCTGCTTTTTCTGTAGATAAGAAAATAAGAATGGCCAAGATCCGAGCTGTTTTCACTCATTGTAGTAACGCTCAGTTTACACGCAGAAGTTCGTCTTTAGAGATTCTACGGATCTGAGAGGGGCTTTTTAGTGACATTTACGATTGTATTAATAAAATTGCATATGTCAACAAGAGATTTTTTTAAAATATGTTTTTGTTATCTCTAATAATGAATTAATGTTTACCTCAAACATATGATATGTCATAATACATACACTATATTGCTCAAGTATTTGCTCACCCACCCAAATGACTGTGCACCAATGTACAAAGCAACGTCCATGGATGGCAGAGTCTGGTGTGGATGAACTTGATTGGCCTGCACAGAGTCCTGACCTCAACCTGATAGAACACCTTTGGGATGAATTAGAGCAGAGACTAAAAGCCAGGCCTTCCCGTCTAACATCAGTAGTGACCTCACAAATGAGCTACAGGAAGAATGGTCAAAAATCCCCATGAACACACTCCTAAACCTTGTGGACAGTCTTCCCAGAAGAGTTGCAGCTGTTCTAGCTGCAAAGGGTGGACCAACGTTATATTGATCCCTATGGATTAGGAATAGAATGTCACTTAAGCTCATACAGTATGTAAATAACTGGATGTGATTTTGAAAATTTCCTTTGAATTAGAAATTAAAAGAGAAAAAAAAAAGTTTGGATCCCAGCAGAGTATTTTGTTTCCTCTGCAGCTATTATCTGCTGCAGAAAAGGTGAACTCAATGGTGTGTCTGTTTGTCTGTTAGTAAAATATCCCATGAACCTCTCAACAAGTTTCAATACAACTCTTAGAAAGTAACCCTCAAATACACATTAATGGCTGTGTATTGAGTTATTCTGAGGGGGCAGCAAATTTTCACTATTACACAAGCTGTTCACTGACTACATTGTATCATCGCGTTTTAGCATCAGTGCTATCCCATGAAAAAATATAATAAAATATATACAAAATGTGAGGTGTGTACTCGCTTTTGTGAGATACTGCTCATCTACAAATGATTCGTTTTTGGAGTCAATTCAATTTAAGATGGACACCATAAGTGATGAATCACACAAAATTAAAAACAACCTTTGACACAATCAGTTTTACAGATATTGAGCTAAAATCCGAAGTGACTGTAGCTGAGAGTCATCCCCAACGCACACTGCGAGCACTAATGGGGGGCAAATAAATACATGCATAAATTACATATATTTGAATTAAACAGGACTGAATGATTCCTGAAGCTCAAAGACAAAGAAAACACATTCATATGAGGAGCTGAACAATTTAGAAACTCAAAGAAAGGAAAGAGTTTTGACAATTTTATTAGCCAGATATCTTGAAACCCAATTCCAAGAAGAAAAAAAGGAAGGCTTTGATTGAAAAAAAAAAAAGGAAGAGCAGAGACAGAGATGGATGGAGAGTAATAGAGATACGGAAAGAGCGGTTATGAGTCAAACATGAAGACGAAGATGGGAGATGAAAGACACAAAAGAAGAGGGAGAGAAATTGGACGAGAGGATGAAGGGAATGAAAAATGAGGCGAGAGGCGAAGGTTAGGAGGAGTTTGGAAAAAGATGAAAATATCAGAGGAAAGATGAGGGGAAAGAGTAAGATGGAGTTCAGGGAGGTCAGTGAACGAGAGGAAGAGGAGAAGGACTGAATCTCAGATCAGGCTAATAATTTTTTTTTATTCAAGGAATCACTGTCTGTCTTTCATGCAAGAGTTTTAGACTAAGAATGTTTTATGATGAGCAATTACTGTAGATGTACATCCAATTATTACTTTTGAAGAGTTTTATTAAAATCCAATTAGAGGTTAACGAGAAATTTTGCTAACAGATAGGCAAAGAAACTCACAAACGAAAATGTCCTGATCAATCAAAAAATGAAATGTCTCTGCTACATGAACACATCATCAAGATATTGATACAAATCCAGATTAAAAAGTCACATAATCTGATCGAATATTCTGCACAACTACATCCAACACTCAGAGAATGTAATAAAGTGTGTGTGTGTGTGTGTACTTGTTTTTGTTATTTATTTAGGACCATTTCCAGTATACACACCTACCTTGTCAAGACCAGCAGCTTTAATGGGGACCAAAGACTGGTCCTAATATGGTGGAACTCTATTTTTGGGTTGGTGGTTCAGTTTAGGACTAAGTTGGGAATTAAGTTTAGATTAGTTTTAGGGTCAGGTAGAAAACTGTGAGGTTAGCCTTAGGGTTGGTGGTCAGGGTTAGACTCTAGAAATTACTGGAAATGAATGGAAGTCAATGAACGGTCCTAATATAGATAGAAATACAAACCTGCGTGTGTGTCTGCCTGCCTGCCTCAGCTGGAGCTCCAGGAGCATTAAGTGTTGACACGTGCACCCTGGGAGACTGTCCACCAGGTACACCCCCCCCCACACACACACACACACACACACACACACACACACACACATCCTTGTACTTGCATCAAACTGAGGATTTTGTATTGACTTCCATTTATTTTTGTACCTGAATTTATGCCTAACCCAGACATTTTCCCTAACCCTAACCATTACTAGTCTTTTACTAATCCTAACCTTAACTAAAACTTAATTTACACCATACTTGTAAACCTAACTAGTAGAGCATAGCAGATCTGCAAAAAATAAATAAATAAAAAATTGAGGACAGGGAAAATGTCCTCACATCCCAAAAGTGACCTCACTTTGTTGGTTAAAAACATATCATGGTCCTCACTCTGTTGCAGAAACAAGTTCTCAAACACACACACACAAATTATTCTGAGAAGACAAACAAAGAAATAAAGAAAATAGAAAAGAGACACAAAGAGGAAGGAGTCTTGAAGAAAAAATAAAAAAATAGGGGATGGATGGATGGATGATGGGAGGATGGATGGATGGATAGATAGATGATTGATTTATTAATTGATTGATTGATTGATGGATGGAGTGGGTTATAGAAGATGGAGACGTGTCAGACAGATTGACAGCCTCTCTCTCTCTCTTTGGGAAACTGGTGAATCAACTATAAACTGGCACAGCAGGGGTGGGAGGTGAAGAGAAGAAAGGGGATAGAGGGATGTGAGATGGAGAGAGGAGGAGAAGAGGAGAGGAAGAACAGAGAAAGAGAGGGAGAAGAAGGAGGAGGGGAGGTAATGAGAGATAGACCACGTCTTCATAATCAAGCCGTAGAGGAGAGGAGCGAGGGAGCGAGAGGGAGAAGACGAGTGGGTTCTGAATGAGTCAATCATGATTAATCAAGACGCTTCTTGCTCTCCGTCTCTCTCACTCTGTCTCTTTTCTCAGACTCATCATCATTACACACACACACACACACACACACACTCACACACACACAAAGACAGACTTTGTCTCTCTAGCCTCATGGGGACTTTCCATTGACTTTCATTCATTTATTGGTCAGTTCTATAGACTAACCCTGAGCCTTTACCCTAAAACTTACAACTCCAGTACATACCTGACCCAAAATTTAGCATAAACTTAATTCACACCTTGGTCTTAAACCTACCCCAAACTCGTGGGGACCGGGATTTTGGTCCCCACCAAACATTCGGTCCCCATAAGGACCAATTTCCTGAAAAATCGCCCCCACCAAGTAGCAAAAACAAGGCCATTCATACACGTCACTGTGCAGAGGCTGCATTTCCATCACTCCAGTCTGGAAGCATTGAGGGAGTTTGTAGGTCAAGAACGGTCTGCTTGTTGTCGTGTGAAGCTTTAGCTCTGATGTCTCACA
Source organism: Cynodonichthys magdalenae (assembly GCA_031762555.1). Classification (NCBI taxonomy): domain Eukaryota; kingdom Metazoa; phylum Chordata; class Actinopteri; order Cyprinodontiformes; family Rivulidae; genus Cynodonichthys; species Cynodonichthys magdalenae. The sequence continues at coordinate 16,153,920 of JARVJO010000227.1, read as the reverse complement.
TGAAAACACTGGGTCAATACAAACTGATATTCACACTCTGCCTCTCTGAGCTCAAAAGACCAGACTTACATTCTGTTTAGAAAATGCTGGAAGAACAGCAGTGGAGATGCCGAATGAGGAACATGAATAGAAAAGACCAGACCATCACAGCTTTCTGAGCACCATCATTATGTGGTGTTATTTGTTTTTCCCATTTTGTTTATAAGACATAAATGAGACTGACTGACATTCTTGTCCCGTGGCTGAGTTGGAAACAAGCTGAGTGGCACAGTTTTGCTGTTTCTGTCAGGATCAGATGAATCACAGCTTGGTCTCCTCTGGTTACTGCTTTCTTAACATTCTCTCACAGTGCGAGTCATGTGGCATCGTTTATATTTTACAATATTTATATTTGAAGCTCTGTAGGGAGAGCTGGGGTGCCATGAAACGTGACGACCTTCCTCAGCCACACAGAGTTGTTCCTATCAAACTTGTGAACAGGAAACTCAAACAGTACCAGCTAAAATAGAACATTTTGTAGCTACAAATGCACAAAGCGGCCCGGGTCACAGGCCATTTGATATAAACATTGAGGTTGCTATGGAAACACCATTAGAATTGAACAAATTCAACAGGTAAATTTATATTGTTGTAAAGACATGACGTATTTGCTCTACACTGATTCACGTTAAACTTTACTTCAAGATCATAGATGATATTTTTCATAAATATCTTAACTCTAAAATTGCTTTTTGAGCTTGTTTTGAGTTTATTTTGTTATGGAAAACTAATTGCATACAATGGGCAGAAGTCCCATCTGGTGGGTACGCACAGGACTTGAAATAATCAAATATTTTAAATATCTCATGGCCCTCAGTTCATCTCTGTGGGTAAAATGAAGTGAATAACTAAACAATAATTAAATAATAATTATATATTTTTGGGAAAATGCATAAAATTATGTCAGTCATGTTCAAAATAAAGTTGTCACAAGTTACAAAATTATATTTTTACAAATAAAAACTTTAAATAGCACTTTCTATTATAAACCCCAGCTCGTAAAACACTCCAACATCTCACTTCATCCAGAGTTTTCTCTGCCAGAATAAAAAAAAAAACATCAGATAAACGAATAAAACACCATCCTATCCATCATATTTAATACGGCTTTGTTTTTACCGAATAACCTATGACCCCTACCCACAATGCAGTGCACACAGAAAACTACAAAACGGTCTGTTCTCTCAGTGACCATGTCTACATGAACTTGAAGCTCAATGTGTTTTTTAAATGATGTCATCTGCACCAGTAAGAACTGAGGTAATGTGAAATGAAGGTTTTGCATGACTTTAACACCTTCTTAATCCAATTTCAGACATAATGAGCAAGAGCAGCAAGAGTAAAGCACTGTGTTACCAGAACTTTTATGATTGTATTAATATGAACAGAAATGGCTGCAGACAGTTAATGCAGTTTTATTCCTTGCAGATAAAGTTATACTTACTGATTAGTAAGATTGAAAAAAATAGGATTTTAACACATTGTGACAAATATATTTCAATACAAGTTCTCTTAAACCTAAAAAAGTAGTTTTTAATCATCTGAACATCATACATGTCAAATGATCAGTAAATTATAGATTTTCCCACATTTTGCATCTAAACAAACATATAGAGGAACTCTTATGGATTTGTTTAAAAACTTACTAAGAAAGAAGAACGTATCTAAATCTTTATTGCTCTGTGAACTTTATAAGATTCTAAAATGTGTTTTTTCCAACTAAATCATGCTTTGATTTAAAAAATATGAATAAAAAAATCATACATGCAAAAAATGAACAACAAATCGCACTCAGTGTTGTTTGAAGTACTTCAAAGTAATACTTGAGCACAAGTACAGAAATCTTATTATAAAATTATTTTAGCAAAAGGGAAGTTTTTTCCTTACTCAAGTAAAAGTCTCTGAAATGTATTATACTTACATATCAAAAGTAAGTTTCTGATATAAAATGTACTTAAGCATTAAAAGTAAAAGTGAGTGGTTAGAATGTCAAAAAAAATGACTATTTTGGGAGGTGACCTCACAAACAAATAATTTTCTAAAGACCATAATGATTGTAATGTTATTAAAATGTTAATGTTGAAAAGTTGTGTTGCACTGGTTCTCAACCCCCCCCCCCACCACACACACACACACACACACACTTTGAACAATAGCAACCAACAGAAATTAAAAAGTTCAAAGTAATTACTTCCATAAAGTATAACTAACCATTTCGACTTATGCATTTGTACTTTGTCACTTTACTCCTCTGCACTTGCTCATTTTTGGCTTTTTGGTAAGATACATGAGCATAATTTTATGTAAGAAGATTTTTTTTATTTTTTATAAAATTGCAAAAAACCGTTTTTCATTCTTGGTCTGTTTAAATAATTCTGTATTTAGTCTGGAACAACGAACACGAAGAATAAAGCTGAAAAAAAAGCAAAACGATCACCACTTTTTTTTTAAGTTTTGTACTAAATTGTGACACTTTTTTTTGTTTTGTTTTTTCTCCTCTGTGGAGAAGCAGCAGAGGAGTGAAAGCCTCCCTCCTCCTCTGCTGCTGCTTGTGATGACGTGCGTGAATCCTCAGACAGAAAGAGGAAAAAATAGGGCACTTTCATATTTATTTAAGTGTCAGATCCAGAGCTGTCTGTGGGGAGAGAGAAACAGAGAGGAGGAAGGGGAGGAAGAGAGGAGGAAGGGCTGCAACCGCAGGAACTCACAAGCCTTCCTCTGTTTTCTCTATCTCCACCAACACACACACACTCTCATCTGGCTGCACACTGGAAAGGCAAAGAGACAAGTTAGAGAGAGAGAGAGAGGGAGGAAATGAAAGCGTGTTTGTGAGAACTGTGAAGTTAAACATCAGAGCTGAAGGCAGAAACCAAAGGAGGATTATGTTTAGTTGCTGAGCGGGTCACCGTCCCCAAGATGTCCCATTGATTCTGAGGACACGCAGCACAGGATAGATAAAACCCTCATCAGTGCACTTTAAAGGACAGGAAGCTCCCTTTCTGCTCTGACACACATTTCTAATTACCTGCTGGGTGCAGGCCGCGGGAAACTTAAAGCAACACTCCCTCCTGGTGGATCTGCTGTGAACTGCAGGTGTCCTGAAAAAAAATAAAAAGGAAGGGGGGGGGGGGGGGGAGAACAACAACAAATCCTCTCAGATTTCATCCATCTGTGTCGGCCTCTCTCCAAAATCTGTGACAGTGTCATCTGAGCTGTGATTTATCTGGACTTTGATACTGAACCCTAAAAAGATGGACCAACGGTTACAAGACGGATCATTTGAGCCATCAGGAGCCGGAATATAGAAAGCTTCAACAAGCTTTAGTCAGGATGAGTCATTGAACCCAAAGTTTCTGATTCTGCAATGTTTCACGTTTCTTTGTCAGTCAGAGTTTAAGAAAAAAAAAAAAGAAGAAAGAAACAGGGATGCCACAACACAAAAACATACTTGCAAAATTCACACAAAATAAGCTACTCTGGTGAGGAGGTGAGTATGTGTAAGCATATTAAAAGTTAAATAAACACCCGTCACACTGAACTGAGTATAGTGTGTTGGTAAATATGACAAGGTAATGTCATTGATATATATTACTATACATCTATGATTCTTGGCAATATTTATTTATATATTTATTTATATTTATATTTTGAACATTACCCATTGTATATTACTATATATCAATGGGTAATGTTCAAAATGTTTTCAAGCACTTCTCTGAGAGGTACAAACAACAACAAATGATGATTTTGGACAGAAAAGCCTGACAGGAGCATGTTTTATTCTTTGCTAAGCTATTTTCAATACCGGTTGAAAAACCTTAATCCAAATATGGTTTAAGAAAGGTGTGTTAAACACAAGGGGGCCAAAAATCAAAACTTGGTCTAAGCCAAAGGCCAATTTCTGTCAATATTTATTGAAAATATGTAATAGAACAAAGAAATACATTTTGTCACAATCCAGCAAATCAGGTAAAAAAAATTCAAATTATTTAACTTTAAAATAAAAAATGAACACAGAAAAAGTTAGGGTTTATTTTCTGGTTCTCTTTCCACACCAAAATCAAAGATTACGGAAAAATTCAAACTTAATTTTCTTATTTTGAAAATTGTCCAGAAGAATGCACTGAATACATAGAGGAAAAAAAAGAAACCTTAAAATTGTTTCAAAACATTACTTTTGGGGCCAGATTTGCCCCAGGAGCCTCGAGTTTGACAAAGGGTTTAAGGTTTCTACTTACAAATGACATTAAGAATTTTTCCTTAAATTAGCTAAAAAATAAGATTCAGTCTTCTCCATTAGAAACACAAAATCAAGGTACTTAACAAATATGACTGAATCCTTTTTGTTTTCATTCTTAAACCCCTTAAATGTAACAAACCTCATTTCATGACAACTAATCTGTCATCAGCACAGGATGTGTTTCTGCCACGCTGGAAGAAAAACACAGCATCTTAACACAGGAATGACTTAAATGAACACGTTTTGTATAAGATATTTATTAATTACTTAGTCTGCTGGCCTGGCAACAGGAAAAAAAACAACGCAACTCAGAAAACACTTGACTTGAACCAGGTGATGGGCAACATTACTGGCAGAAATTAAAGTTAGAAACAACTTTGATCCCAGGGAAGATGTGCATGTGAGGAAATGGACAAACAATCCAAAGCGAGTGGCGTCTATCAACTAACATATGGAAGACTGCCAGCTACTTTAGCTGCAGCCCAGTTGTACATCGACACCTTCCTAAAACAATGCAGTTTAAAAGAATGTAAGTTTGTCAGAAATCTGAACACATCATATGGTACATTTTTGGGTAAGGTTTTTGTTTCTTGAAAATAAAAAATAAAAATAAGACTTAGGCCATTATTTCAGGAAGGTGACGCTATACAATATAAACTGGAATACCCCTGAAGTGGGAATTCCCATTGGAAAGTGGGAAAGTTCAGAATTCAAGATGGTAGCTACTCACTGCAACTCAGAGTGTAAAACTTTTACTTTTATAGTTTTTGATAGTATTTCTGTATTATTTCTTTCCCATTTAGCTGTACACATAGTACTTTTTAGTGTTAAAGATGTTAAAACACTGTTTTTATGCAGGAAATACCACGTAGAGCTCAGTTATTGTTTGTTAGCTGTGCTCAGCTGTAGCAATAAGACAAGGAACGTGATTTTTTTTTTGTTTAGTCAAAGTTAATTACAATTGGCCTTCTGTAAAAATGAGTTTGACACCCTTGACTTAAAACAGAAAAATCCAAGCCTACTATTATTAAACCTGTGGTTAGGTGCACTGAAGAACTGATATGTAAACAGGAAAATTACTGGAATTCTGCATTACTTTCTATCTCTGCAAGTCGAAGCTGCTGAAAACGGTTCAAATGTTGAATAATCGCAGATCGTCTTTGTGTTCCCTTGAACTGTGATGCAAGTTCGCAATTTCTGTCAGCAGCAACGAAAACTATTTACCTGCAATTTGAAAATTAGCATGATGGTACCAGCACGCTCTGAGGAGTTTTGAACATTAGCCAACCCAGAAGGTGAATCAGTTCATTACAGATTCATGTTATTCTACTACTTTAAAAGAATGACAAAAATAACTGAAATCTGTTTTAATATTTAGTGTGTGCCAACCTTTAAATCCATCCATCTATTAGCATTACCTGCTTCCTTCTCTCCGGGTCATGGGGGTGGCCACTGGTGTCTATAACCAGCAGGAAGTGAGCGAGAAGCTGGGGACACCCTGGACTAGTCACCAGTCCAGTCACAGGGACACATAGACAATCAACCTTCTCACCCACACCTAGAAACAATTTCCTTTAATTCCACCTGCATGTACATTTATAAAAAGCCCAAATCATTTCCTTCATATGTTTTTGTTCATCATGACTACTGAGCACCACCACCACTTATAAGAAGCTGTTACCTTGAAATAAATATGAAATATTCTACTTCATAGTCAAGTTCTTTACACCCAATCAGTTCTTTGAAATAACGCATATAAGTCGAAATTTAGCTCATCTGTAAAACTGACTGAACTATAGCATTTTTCCCCCTAAGACTACTTAGCCATGGTCAACAGGGGCTAAATAAAATGGTACCCAAAAAGTATATTTTTAGAGGTGCCGCTAGTAGCCAACAACTTGAATCTGCTCAACTCCAAAAATGAATGCGCCATAGAGTTCATCAAATGGTTTCAGAAAAATCTGTCTACTTGTATGAGATTGTTTGCTAACAGGCAAACACACAAAATACCGTACAATGAAGGCATGTCTTTCATCAGAATACTAAATGCCAGTAGTGGGCACAGTTAACTAAAACGTTTAAATTTGTTAACTCATATTCTACTCACACGCTAAACGACTTAGCATGTTAAAACATAAAAATTTAGCAGAAGCTAACATTAACAGCTAATTGCTAAGTTGACTACCACACATCTTCGTCTCCTTCCAGCTGAAGATTAGTGGGACTGCAAAACAAAACCTGTTATTAATTTGTTCGTTAGTCATTACCAGACTTAAAGCTGACAAAAGCTAATTTAGCAGATGCTAATTTGTCCACTAACAGCTAACTAATAAACTAGCATTAACGGGTTGTTTAGTTTAGTTAAAAGTTGGTAAAACCTTATTTAGCAGAAGCGAATTGGTTCAACAATTAAAAAAAAAAAAACCTACTAAACAAAAAAATTGTTCCACTATTAGCTGATTAGTGGAGCCCTGCCCACCACTGATTATTGCACACAAATGTTGCAGTGTTCTCTTTCAGCTGTATTTACAGTTGTGGTCAAAAGTTTACATACACTTGTAAAAAACATAATGTCATGGCTGTCTTGAGTTTCCAATGAGTTCT
>JARVJO010000227.1:16125377-16146937 GCA_031762555.1 Cynodonichthys magdalenae | reverse complement strand
TTATTGGAAACTCAAGACAGCCATGACATTATGTTTTTTACAAGTGTATGTAAACTTTTGACCACAACTGTATGTGAACCAATTATAAAACTCTTTACATTATTAAATAAAGTCCAGAAGAAAACCAAGAGAAAATGTTCATGATTTGATTGATTTTATTTGTAAGGCACAAGAAGTCCTTCCTTACTGCAGAACATTTCATATCATTTATAGTAAATTTTTGTTGCACTGTTTTTTGTCTTTGTTTAAATGAAGCTATGACTTCAGACACAGAACATCGTTTCTTTTTTTTTTCTGCCAAAGAACACAATTTTTGTTTTACATTATACACAAAAATCAGTATTTTAAAAAAGACTTTTACAAAGCTCAAAACGCTTACAATGCTTCACGCTATGAGGGCTGAGAGTTGGAGAGTAAAGATGGGGGAGAGGGGGTTAAAGAGGGGGGATGACTGGGGATTAAAACGGTAAAAAAAAAACAAAAATGTACTGCAGTTTCTCCCTGGTGTCACTTCAGAATTGTAACACAAACAGCACAAGACGAGAGAAGATGCAGCCAATATACACATAAAGCTTATTATGTATAAGTGTACAGAGAGGCAAGCACCTCCGTCTACTTACATAGTTTTATTTGTATGTTTATAACGTCAGCGTTGCTGTTTATACTCAGCATTGTTTAAAGAAAATTTTTTTTAAAAAGGGATGGGGAGGAGGGCAAAAAAATCAAGTGCATTATCACAAAACGTTTGGCTAAAACAACAAAAGATAAAAAAAAATAGTTCCCACTAGAAAGAAATCAGTTCCCTGCAGACATGCACTGATGTGTGTTTTTGTCTACACATTCTGCATTTCACTATAACAAGTGCAGCATGTAGCTAGATACAAACAGCGTGTGGTTAGATGGGAGGACGACGTGCTGCAAGCTTAATTCACAAGCAAGAGTAGCGTGTTAATTTAGTCGTAAGAACGGCGTTTTTAATCCCCAACTGCCGGACCTGTACAGCTGTTTATACACAGTTCACCACGTAAACACAGATACAACAGAACAAGTTTTATTCTGATGTCCCCTTAATCTGTATTTATATGTAGTTTCTACTGGACACAAAAACTGTGCTCTGCCATCGCAACAAAAATCATGTTGAGTTTTATTACTTTTCAAACTGAAAACTGTCTCTAGAGGAGGTGATGGTAAAAGTGTGTGATTACAGCTCAACTATAAAAATGTTTCCTTTGTCTTTGGGGGTCCAACATGGACACAATAACCACCGGGACCCCGTTTTCTGAAAGTTCATGCTCAACGTTTATAGGTTACTGTACAACTGCATCTCAATTCTCAGGAAATAAAAGCAGACGTTTAAATAATAAAGGTTGGTTTTGGATCAGGTGACCCGTTAAGTCCACGCCTGTTTAGACCTCGTCTCGCTGCTCTAACTGACCTGTGCTGACTTCAGCTCATATGACAGCTTAAAAAAATTGCAAATATAGTTTAATGCATTGAATACATGCATCAATTCGCAAACATTTTTTTATTTTTAATATTCCGAGTTGAAGAGTTTTCCATTTTGGTGAGATTAAAGTGCCTATGATATCAAATTTTTGTAATGAATGCAAATGTATTTTTGGACAGAGAACATTGAGAACATATTGCAAAATAAATTTCACACTGCTAAGATGAAAAAATGTTGAGATATTTGCATGCAAAGTAACAGGAAGTGATGTAAAAGGGGAATGTCAGAACATGAACAGTGCGTCACTACAACTGCTAACACAGGCTGTAGAAAATGATCTGTTTCTTTATATTATTTAGAGTCACTATCAAAGAGATGAAGTCAGAGTTGAAATGTTTCAATAAACAGACCATAAATTTTCCTTTCTTAAAGAGTTCCCCTTTGATGTCACTTCCTGTTTCACTTTGGCTGAGCCAAAATCAAAAGAAAAAAATGCCACTTATGTGACAAAACGGATACATCTGTTTGCATTATGTCAAATTTTGTAATGCAAAATGTTACTTTTTGTATTTGAAGGATATGGATGTCACAAGCACTTTAATTTTCTGACACGTCTTTATCCAGACAAAAACAAATGCACAACAAAAGGTAAAATACAGATAGATACATGGGGGTCAGGATCCTGTGAAAATGTTCAAATTGCAGTATTTACTTTATGTTTTAGCAGCAAACCGTGATCAGCGAGCTGTTTTCTATTACATGACATTTTACACAAAATTATTGGCTGCTAAAAAATTTTATTTAATCTGTCATTGGCACATCAGCCACAGGTATTTTTGTAACCATTTTATTGATTATTATACACTTACACTAAGTGTCAGGCAGAGAAAAGTGCCTGAATCATTTTCATACAGTTTTATGCACATTTTTACCTAACTTCCACTGAACCAGAGGTCTGATCTGGCAACATTTGATGTCTCAGTAAAACAAGTTCAGCCGTACAATCCACTTGTGCTTCGTCTATGGTGTAATTTCCATGAAAGTAACTGTTGAATATTAAAGTTTTCCAACTCTGCCTTGAATGTAGGGAGTAAACCATTTGTTTTCAGCACGTGACAGATGTGTGGACTCATAACACGGAGTATTTAAATGTGAATTTACAGCCTTTCTAAAGCGAACTATTTCAAGACCAACACAATCTGAAGCTTTTCCACCACAGAGGCTTGGACTGACCACATGCAGAGATAAATACCCGCAGTCCACAACCTGTGTATTAAGTTTGCTCCTGCTGAGTGGATAAATATGCCATTCACATGTAACGCTGCCGGTAGAGCTGTTGCTGCTTTGTCTTTGTGTTTTGCTGGAACCTGAACAGTTTGAGGAGGATTCGTCAAAGACACTCGCTGCCCTCTACTGTCAAACACACAACTTTCCTCCTCTACAGTGTCTGTTTTATTATCAGTGCATGTTAAAGATGGAAAAGGTGGTGGTTGTTTTTGTTGCAGGTTTGTGTTACAACAGGTCTGATTACTGATGCTTCTTAGTTAGGGTGTTAGGTGGATTCTTCTGTCCCTCAACAAGTCTGGAAAGCTTCATATAAGCAGAAATGGAGGCTTTGATATCTAATGAAGGTCTTTTTTGTCTTTCTCCTTATAAAATTTGGATAAAATACACAATTTAGTCAATTAGTCAGTTTTTCTTGTACTGGACAAAGATTTGAAAAAGAAAAAAGGCTTTAATCACTTATTTTGATCTGTAACAACCCACAATTTAAAATGCCCAAGCCACAAATCAGCTCAGAAAAATGAATGCAATCAGAAAAGTTAAGAACAAAATCACTTGTTTAGTCTCAGATCAGCCTCACGAAAAAAAGAACCTGTGCAGAAATGCAGCAAGACCTTGTGGAAAAGTAAGATGAAGAGAAGGAAGCTTAGTGAAAACAAATACAGAATTTAAAGAGATAAACAAAAGGAATGAGCTGAAACAAAGTTTAACTGAAAATAATGTGTCTTAAACATGGACTAAAACTTTTAAATAAAAACACATTAGATATAAGACACAAAGTCCTTGTAAAAAAAAAAAAAAAGAAATGAAAACTTGAATCTAATTGTAAATATGAAAGGATCAGAGCGGTGAAGTTCTTCAACCACTGGATCGGTTAGAGGTCTGAAGCTTTGCTGAGGAGACAGAAGACTGTGTGGAAGGAGGTGAAAGAGAAGGAGACCTGAGGAGAAGCTGTGGGGCAAAGTAGTAGGTCAGATCTGGGGGTTTCGGGTCTCCGTGATCAAAGAGCTGAGTGAAGGAGGGGGACACACACCATCTAATCAGACTTGTCTCCATCTTCCTCGCGGTGGCTGTCAACGCCGTCACGAGAAGCCTTCTCCTCCTTGGCCAGCTGGGCTTGGGAGGCCAGCAGGGAGGAGAGCGAGAAGAGACCAGAGGAGGTGGTGACGGCAGGGAGGGCTGGCTGGCTCAGGCCCAGAGGCAGGGGGGTCATGGGCAGGGCCAGACCCTGAAGCTGAGACAGCTGGTGAGCCTGAAGCTGCTGCTGTACAGAAAACACCAGTTCCATCTATCAAACGTCAAATTTACACTAAGAATTCTGACAAACTTTCTTTTTTTTTTTAGGATTTGTAACTTTATTTACATCCAGTTTACTGGATCATTTGAGGTGAGGACTAAAGATCGGGTCTAAAGGTTATGAACAATTGGCACCTTACATGATGCCAGTAGAAAAATGTCATTGTAGTTCATAGAACCACTATTTTATAAATGTTTACAATACCATCAATTTCACGACATGGTTATTTACAAACAATTCTATGATTGTGTACAAGTGCTGTAGTACTTCCAGTACTTCCGATCTATATCGTCATCATATTCTCGATGTGAATCGTTATCATATGTCCATCTAATACAGTCAGTGTGTTAGATGGGCATATGATATTGCATTATATCGATCGCAGACTTGTGATTTAATTGAAATCATATCGTGACAAACTTTGAGATCGAGAAATATCGAATCGTCATCCAAACATATCGATGTAATATCGTATCGTGATAAAGCTGGTGAAATACACCCCTACTATTTACCTACTCATCCACCTACCCACCCACCCACTCATCTTCCTACCTACCCAACATCAATATAATATTTCTGTTTATCCGTTTTACCTTTTGTTTTCATTCTGATCTTTGCTATTGATACAAACTACAAAATAATGTTTTTTTTTAAACAATGAGCTAGTAAGAATTTCTTTTACTGATTAACACATGCACTTTTCTAGCCAACATCAGACCCCTGGGTGAGGCTGAGCAGCTGGAACATCTTACCCTAATGATGGAGTTCATCTCTGGAGGGGTGACCTGCTTGGCCCGCTCTATGGCTGCTAGGACCTGCTGCTGGTGCTGCAGACAGAGTGTGTGGTGCGGGTTAGTTGCGGGGGGAGGACATTTTGAGAGACAATAACCAGCGAGACAGAAAAGAAGGGAAGGGAAGGAAAGTTTGGGGGGTGGGAGCGGAAAAAAGGTGGAGAGGTTAGATCAATATCAATAGTCCCAACAGACGTCCCGACAACCTTCACTGCTGATGCACCTCCCCCTCTGGCCATTTAGCTATTCTTCCAGTCTTATATACACATCCAAAACACACACATATACACAAAGGCCTCGTGTGACACTGGCGAATGAATGGTCCACTGGTGCGCTATAATGGGTGGAGGTCAACCCCCTGGTGGGCAGATAAGAGCCTGGCTTATCTGAATCACACAGCCATTTATTACACTGACACAGAAACACACACACAAAGAAAGGAAGAGTGGGAAAGAAAAGGAGGAGGAGGTGGTAGACGAAGGAGGAACTGAAGGGAGCTGAGGAGTGGAAGAGGTCAAAGAGAAAAGGAGGTGGGGGAGACCACGATGAAGGTTACAAAGGTTACAGATTAAATATGGCAGAGGAGAGCGGAGGTGGAAGGAAACAGGAAGCGGGAGATGAAGAATGACGGGAGGACAGGAGAGGGATGCTGAGCGAGGGGTCACGGAGGTGGAGAGGTAATGAGGCGGGAATGAGGGTGATCTCATTCCAGGAAGTGAGGAATAGTGTTGTGGGTCAGAGGGTTAGTGGCGACTTCATATTAATGTCTGTTTCAAAGAGAGAGTGTGTTGGAGCTTACCTCCTGAGACAGGTAAGGGAGGACTTGTGCACAGATCCCGTTCAATCTCTTCACTATTTCAGCCTGTGAAGAAACAGTTGTTCAGTTAAAAGATGAAGATGGAATTTAGTTTTATTCTATATAAAAACATGTTATTCAATGTTTACATATTTATCTGTTATTTAAGGCAGACGAATAGTTTAGATACAACAATCTAATAAAGATACATGTTCATCATATTAACTCACAAACTTGCCATACAACCTCAGTATGCTGAACCTGCTCGGACAATATTTTAATTTCCTTCACAAGTAAAAATCAATCGGAAACTTTTCCTTTCGATTGCTTTTCTTACATCATTCAGTTCAATAAAAATATTCAACTATTCACCAAATAATGATTTGTCCATCAATAGGAAAATTACCATTAGCACTGTTGGAGTACAGGAGCATAAAATAAAGTTTTGAAAAGAATTTTTTTTTTTATAAAAAAATAGAATAAAAAACTTTCAGACAATACAAAATCCAAGTGAAAACCATTGGTTTTAATATTTTCTTTTGTTAAAAACGCCACCAAACAGACCTTGCATTTAAAATCTTGAACTGTAAATTATCTTTGGGAGAATAAAAATTAAAAAACTAACAGTATGTGATACATTATGATGATAATACAATGATCTTCCCAAACAAGAAAAAAAAAAACATCATCTGGAATTAACCTCACACCAAAATCCTTTTATTTACTTAAATAATGAAGTTGCTGGTACCTCATACTCCTCTCAGAACTCATGAATACATAGACCATTGCACACAAATACACAAAAAGTAACAACTGGCACACAAAGGCTTTTCTCTTTCACATCATGCACGTTTCCCTGCCTTTCTTACATTCAGATCTTTTATCATATTTGGTTGGTAATCATCCAATCCGTCTGAGATATGCAAAGCAGCAGTAATTGTGTTAGAGCCTAATTCATGGCGTGATAAGGAGCGAGGGGGCCCTCCTAACAATCATTAGGCATGCAGAGCGCAGCTCCCCCATCAAGAGCTCGACTCCTTGCCGCTCGTCATTAGACAGACAATCTTCCTGACATCTTAAAATGTCTCTTTAAAATGTCTCTGCGGGACTTGTGCCATGCCTTATATGACTTTTTTTCTCTTTTCACTGCCCTTTCGTCTTGTCTCTTATGTTTTTTCCAGTTCAGCTTCTGTCTTCTTTTATCTAAACCCTATGATCTATTCTTGTGGGCCTTTTCTTTGGATTCTTCTTTCTAAATGCTGCTTTCTCTTTAATTATCTTCTTACATCAAACTAAAGCTACTGGAGGAGTTAATTACTTACAAAGGTGTAAAACACAATGTATACAGCCTAGTTATATGGGTAAATGGAAAACCAGGCAACGTAAATATTTTACAGAAAATACTAGACGCTCACTGCATGTATTGTAGAATATTTTGCTGTTTAACAAATCGCAAAAAATACATTTTATCTTTAATCAATCAAAATCAAAATCTAAACCACAAGTAAAATGGTTAAAATGTGTTAGGTTTCATTTAGTGTTTAAAAGAAGTATGAAGGACAGCTCAAATAACCCTGATAATACACACAGCCTCAGTGTGCAGGTTCTGTCTCTAGATAGCTTTTATGAAACTACTCTCTACCAGATGTGGATCTACTGTTATTGAAAGAAAAAGAAAAAAAAATCTAAGCTTGAGACGCCAACTTATTGTCTCCAGTTCGGCTTGCTCACACCTCGCTCCATTTCAAATAAATCTTTCTTCTTCACTAGACAAAATATAGATTTTATGCTTCTCACAGAAGCAGAAGTTTACCCATCTAAATAACCTCTGACCTGACAGTTGTTTTATTTGTAAGCAATGCCAGGCCCACCATTGTGGAGAACCTGCTGCCGTACATTGAGATGTATATTCATCCAGAACTGTTATCACTGAAAGATTCTCTTCCTTTGAGTCACTGGTGCTAAAGTTTGGTTCCACTAATGTGCTTTAGTGCGTCTTATTTTTTATTGACTTTATACCTTTGACAATCAAACTGAAGAAAATTTTAATTGTTGGAGATTTTAACATTCATGTTGATGTTAATTGTAAAGTAGTTGATAATTCTCTATCCATTAATACTCTTAATTTTGAACATGTCATTGTTGAACCAGTTCTTAAAAAGCCCAACCTGGGCTTTTGATGTCTAAATAACCATTGATATTACCAATTTTAGGACATTTTAGACACATTATATCAGGTGTTCGCAAAGACCACTCCGCAGAAACTGCTTTATTAAAGGTTTCCAAAGACATTATGATGTCAGTTGATTCAGGGAACTACATAGTTTTGGTTGTACTGAATCAGTCTTCCACCTTTACTATTATGAATCATAAGATCTTTATTAGCAGACTTCAGAATCAGATTGTATTTTCTGGTTCTGTCCTCAAGTAATTCTCATCATACATGTCTGACCAAAGTTTTAAAGTTTCTGTAAATGGGATATCAGACAAGGTCGTCTTAGGGTGTACACCTCAGGGTTCTGTTTTGAGAACTATTTCACTCATCCTATACATTTCCCCCCTTGGACAGGTGATTCAACAGTTTAGCAATATGTAATATCAACTTTATGCTCATAGTATTCAGTTCTTCTGTTCATTCAATGAAAGTGAGTTTCATAAACTAAACTCCTTAACAAACTAGGCATGTAACATCAAACCATTTCATCATCATCTGCCCGATGTGGATCGATATTGTATGCCAATCTAACAATCATTTACTAAATGATTGTGGGAATATTATATTGCATAATATCAATTGCAGACTTGTGAATTGACTTAAAAGCGTATCATGTCAAACTTTGTGATATCAAGAAACATTGTATCGTCATCCAAACAAATTGATATATCCTGCTGTATCAAAGCTGGTGATTTACACCCCAATAACAAACTGGCAGTGGTTAAGTGACAACTATTTGCAACTGAGCTTGGATAAAACAAACTGATTATTGCCCCTGTAAAAAGGTCTTCCTAAATTAAACAGTTCATTGAGGCCTCAGAAACCTAAAACAAAAAAACTACAAGCTTCAATTTCAGAGTCTTAAAATTAAGAAATTTCATCTTAAAACAAAACTTGAGATGATCATGTATGCTTTTATTCCTTTTTGCATGAACTATTATAATAGCTTTGGTTTTGCTACAGTATTTTGGCCTAAACACAGGGTGTAATGATAGGCATAAAGCAGATATTTATGTAAGATTTCTGCAAACTTTCCTTTATGTTTATATGTGGGTAGCTGCTTGAGAATATACATCCTTTTAGACACGTATTCAACTCTTTAACACTTTTGCGACACAAATATATAGCACAAAGAATATCTAACACATTGATGTATAACAGTCTATACTGACAAAGAAATATAGACAAAACTAGAAGTGAAAAAGAGTGAAAGTACAAAACTGGAGGGATTGTTTTTTTGGTTGGAGAAAGAATAAAGTGATCAAGAGGGTGCTACTGTGAGCATCTCACAATGTGTGAGAGTGTGAGAAAGGAAAGAAAAAGGAGGAAATGGAGATGGAGGTGGAAAGTGGAGGAGGAGGAGAGAGGGGGGACCGACTCTGCACAATAGGCCTAGACTTGAATGCTCCTCAACACTCATTTCCACACATCCCCTTCAATTTCAGCGCTCTAATGGAACTAGCAGTACGCCGCACCCACTCACACTGCACACAAAGACAACGTGCACGTGCACGCACTCATGAAAACAAGAGGAGTACACACGCACCACAACACACAGCTGCTTGTGAACATGTTCTAGTAATACACAGATAAATTTAAGCACCCATGAAAGAACACACTCACACACACACAGTCTTACACTCGCAGTCTTAACCCACACATCGTCATTTTCCCCCCTTAGAATTTTAGACAGCCAATACAAAAAAACATGAGCAAATGTACAATATCATATGCACACACAGAGCCCGGGGCACACACATGAACATGAAACACACACAAACATACGATTTGTAAATTATCTCCCTGTGAGATAAAGGAAAGATGTGTGACAGTGTTCACAAAGAGCTGTGTGTGTGTGTGTGTGTGTATGTATGTGTGTTTGCACAGCATGCGTCACAGTGGCCATTTTGGCCTTCCAACCTCCTAGTTTGTGTGGGTGCATAAATGTGAACGTTTTTAAAAAACATGGACGCTGTTACTTCTCTCTTTGTGTGTTTCAATTTGTCAAAGCGTATTGGCTTTGGCCAATATGGACGTCTGTGTGTGCCCATCAATCAAAAGGAACGAATATGTGAGCCAGCATTTTTGTTGATGTGTAGCTCCAGACGAGGTCACAGATAAGGGCTGGCCCTTTGGAGACCCATCGCTCTTACTCCCACCTACAGGCTGAGCATAAATTACTACTCCAGCTTAAGCTACACAAACTGAAGCATGAGCATCAGTTTCTCATCCTTCCATCATCTCAATCAAAATACTATGTTACATTGTACAGAAAAATACCTCGTATTGCTTTTCAATAGTTCCTTATCAATTAGTTTGTTCAAATGTATGTTTTGCACTACAAATTCTTTAATTTATTTTTGTCTTCTTTGGATGGGCTCTGACAAAATGAATGCCTTTTATCCAGGAAACTTGATAAAGTGAGTTTTTTCTGATGGTCCAAATTCCTAATTGGTAATTTAGTGATAAACGTGTAAATGTGCTTTTCTCCAACCAACATCACTGAAACTCATCCACACTATCACAGAAATATTTAAAATTTACACAGATACATAGGATAAGATGTAAAATAAACTTACCTGTTTGTGCATCTCAATATTGAGCCCATAGGACATCTCATAGTACTAAATAGAGAAAGCAAAAGACAGGTTAAAGAGGTCAAACAAAATCATAAACATCTTCTATGGAGGAGCTGCAAGAGCAAGCAAACATCCTTTTTTATTTAGTGCATGAAATCAATCATGTTTGAAGCTACTGTGACTGTCTCTTTCACATCTGACATATTTTAGGATTCTAATGCCTGAGCCCCGTTCATGAAAAGCACCTGGAAAGTCTACGATGCTTTTAAAGGCAGAGGTGATTTTTCAACACGAAAAGCCTCAAGTGTTCTTTGTTCTCTTTTTGCCAGTGTAATAGTTTTATTAGAATAAGATTACAAAGTGGAAACAGCCTTGACTGCCAGAAGACATACCCACCCTTTTACACTGAAGGGAAAACATTAATTTACATACAATCCACATGAAACAACACAAACAGAATAAAAAGACAAAATACTGATATTTTCAAAATCTATCATGAAATTTAATTAAGCGAATTAATAAAATGCACCTCAAGCCCTGTGATACGTATTTAAGATCTTAGTCTTGTATCAAAGATTTTGCCGTTTTGCTGCAACTTGTGAACATCATAAAAAAGAACAACAAAAGCAGCCAAAGAGTCTTTTAATGCTTGTAAATGTGTGTGCTTGTGTATGTGTGCTCATTGTTAATGAGAGGGCCACCTTCTAGGCGTCAACCCTGTTAATCACCCACTCTGTCTGCAGGGGTCTGGTTCTGTCACTGAAAAACAAACACACTGCTCTCACACACATTTATGTCAGTCGATTGCTCTTTAACACACACACACACACACAAACACACGCACACAATTGTTGTTTTCTGTTCAATCTCACGCTGACAGGGTGAATGCATGTGTGCACGCATTAGGCCCAGTGAAAACACGCACAAACACACACATACTGTATTTTTCTCTATAGCTGCCCACGCAGAAGGTCCCTAAAGTAATTACAGCACTGGGGAAATGGAGGTGCTGCCACTGGCTGGGGGAGTGGGGGCAACCTGATATGCTATTAGAGGAGGAAAGGGGAGATCACAGTGGGGATACGAGACCCAGCCTGCCACTGATGGATTGGAAGAGTGTGTGTGTTTAAATGTGCATGTGTTCGCTACAATCTGAGTAAAGGAGGTGGGTTCCAAAATGCTGTATTTGTAGCTCAATTCTATAACAACATTTTAAGCTGAATCCCAAGATGGCTGCAAATTAAGATCTATGCCCATGCCAGGTTTCAATTTCATCATAATACCCGGTTTTCGTAAAATGAATCAAGTTTATATGTAATATGGTCTGTTACATTTTTAAAGAAAATCTAATTTGTGCAGTTGAGGGGCTGCTCATCCGTCATGAGGTTTTAAATTTGATATCGTGGTCTGAAATTGCTGTCTAACAGACATTATATAGTAAATAAAGGAAAGTAGAGAATGTTAATGATACATGTATGATTTTTTTTCTTTTCAGTAACAATTTGTTGGATATTTCAGAATATCACTTTGTTTCATGGCTCATTTGGCCTGGATTTTTTTTTCTTTTTGGCTGTTCATCCTTTAATAAATAAGATAATTTCTGTTTATGAAGCTACATTTTCTAAAGGTAATCTAGTGTTTGAATTACTGGAGGCACCAGCTTCCCTATATCCTGAGCAGAAATGCAGGTAAAGAATTGTATAGCTGGATGGATGGACAGTTCTAGTGTTTTTATTTTAACCTTAATATGTAGTTATTTGGGAGAAAAATAATCAAGTTTTGCTTCTTATTGCACAGAATCACACAATTCTTGTTCACAATTCATAACCCAGACTGAGCGCCTCATCTTCATGTACACTTTGGGTATTACTATCTGATTAAAGCAGCATGAATGGCTCAGTGACAACACTTCCTGCAGTACAACCTAAAGGTGTCAGACTCCATGAGCTATTTTGCTGCTTAAATCTGAGACAGAAATGTGTAGTAGTAGTAGTAATACTAGTAGTAGTAGTAGTAGTATACACGGGAGTAAATTTTGACTGACTTTTTTTAAATGTACAACCACAATAAGTTATAATATTTCCCTAATATTTCACTGAGATATTCCCCCTCCCTCCTGTTGTAAGTCACGCATAGCGAGGCATATAAACTGTAGTTGTTTACTCACCGGAGTCAGAGGAGAAAAAAAAATGTTTTCTTTTTCTTATTAATCGTGGCGATGTAAAGAAAACTTGGACTTTAGTGGCATTTTCTGATAAATCTATCTTAATAATTTACCAACCGGCTTCTGCTCTGGTTTGAGAGCGGATTGTTTTTTTAGTGACACACGGAACTGGAAACTTCCGCTGCACGTTCTCTGCAGCAAAACACGCCCACCCAAGTGTGTCTCCTCAAATAATGTTCCTTCACCAGAGGGTGCACCGCATAGGCTGAAAAATCCTGAAGTCTGTCTGAAATGAGTGGTGGCTCATAACACGATGATTAGATTTTTTAGGCTTTTTAATCTAAAAAAAATGTTGATCCTACTCAAGATTGTGATATACATGAATAAATAATGTATACACCAGTTTTTGAATTGTGTCGATAGGCCAAATAAAACCAGGTTTATAATAAATAGTATTGGCTCTTTTTTTCAGAACATCCTATCAGATGGGGGATTCAGCTGTAGTCAGCAGGAAACACTGTTGTCTCATGGAAAAAAACAGCTCAATCTGCCATCAGTCTCATCCTTCTCTCAAGCCATAAAAACATAAAGCACATGACCCCCTTTCTGAACATGGCCCAAAGTTATTTGACAAGTGACAAAATTCTTCAGGAAGAAGACAATAAAAAGACACGAAAATTGAATGAAGTTCGGCGGGAACTGAGAGACGGCAAGAGTGGGAGAAACTAACTTAACAAGCCATAGACCATACACCCCCATGTCCCACCCCTACATCGCAGTATTTCCTAAAGAAAACATGTCGGTATGAAAAAGTTTAATTTCATCCCAACCCTTGTAGAAACTTATAACCAAATAGAAATGTGAATTTTTAATGCACCAATAAGACCTTTCAAATAGATGTGAGTCCACTTTGTTGCACAGCTTCTTTTTCATTTAGCTGAATTTATCACCATGACAAATCCCAACCGTATTATTACACACTTACAATCCTGTTCTGCTGTAAAATGGCAACCATGCATTGCAGACCAGTGCAAACTGTTAACAAGACTAAATGAACACGCAAAAGCTGTAACTTGTGCTCCACAGCACAAAAAACATACAAGTGTAAATACTGAGCACTGATGAAAACCCTCAATTTTCTTCTCCCTACTTTCTGTTGATAATATCAGCGTGCAGGCCAGGAAAGGTTTTGCTGAACCATCAAAGGACTAAAGCAATCTCAGGGTAAATGAAGTAGCAGGCTTTCATCAAACCATCAAAATGTTCAAAATTACAATTATTTTTACCATTTCCTTTACAACAAAGAATTTGCAAATAGTGCAACAGAACATTTATTTTAAACACTCAAACACAACATTTTTTGAATTTTCGGCTTTTTAATCACATATTTGCTGGCCTTAAAAAAAAAAAAAAAAAAAAAAAAACAACAACTAAGCAAGCGTGTCCAGTTCGCGTGTCTCTGTTGGCCTGCTGATGGTGGAGAGAGCAGTGCGGCGGCAAAGATTAGATGAGATTAAAGCCAGTCAGAGGATCAATTAGAGGCAAAACATCAGACGGGTACACAGCTAAGGCTAGCAACAATGAGATTAGCCCCGAGGTGGAGAAGAGAGCAGGCGAGCACAATTCTGATTGTGTATTTGTGCGAGTCAAAAAAGACAAAGGAGGATGGAAAACACAGTGAATATGAAAGGAATTTACACTACTGTATATTTATAGACTGCTCAATCAGTGTTTCCTTGAATGTAAACATTAAAAACAATGGTTAAATACATAGCTGAACAACACATACAGTAGACATATACTCACCATGATATAATGGCGCTGCATCTCAGACTTCTCACTCGCCAACTTGTCACATTCAAGCTTCAAACTGGAGAGAGGCAGACAGAGCAGAGGAGCAAAGTCAAAAATCCTCATTCAGCTTGACAGTCTCTCTTCTAAAGTGCTGACACCCAGCGACTTCTCTACCCCCTTCATCATCATTACCTCAACTTTCACCTGCAGCACTGTCATTACTTTCATCGTCACTAAAGCCTGCTTCTTCATCTTCATCATTACCAAGCCCATTTTCATCATCTCCTTCACCACCACCATCTATATCATGGCTGCCCCCTCTATCATCATCACTGCTGTCGTACTAACCTTTCTGTGACAGCGTTTTCACTTTGACAGGTGCTGATTGACAGGGGGAGGGGACGACAACGACACACGACTGATTCTGGTTTTTGATGAGATGAACTCGTTCTGAACTCTAGAACATCTGGCTCAGCCAAAATATTCGCTTTCTTATTCCGAGATTAAACCATACGATAGAAAAGTTTCAACATGCTACAAAAACGCCCTCTGTACCTCGGGCCTTGCGACAGCCATTAACCGTAATCATGTCAACGCTGATGTCACGCAAGGAGACATGTCAAAGGAGAGCACGTCAACAAGTCAACCTCACTGTCAAATAGAAATGACAAAAACTGCCTTGCTGCGGATTTGATTGACGCACTCAGTTAAAAAGTGCCAGTTACAAAAGGCTTCGTTTATCTGTAGAACTTGGTAAGATTGAATAAAATATGTTGAGACACATGGTGGAAAGGTTTAGATTTAGGATAAGTCAGCAGCCTGTTTCAAAGTGGGTAGGTTTATGCTGGGATGTTCTTCTCAGCTGTCTGCAGGAATAACAGCTCGATTGGAGCCAACGCTGGCTGAGTCTTCATCATAGTTAATCTTAACTGGCAGACAGAAAACAGTTTTACACATAGCTAATGATGTGAACATCCTCGTGCATGCAGTAGGTGGGTTTCCTTCTATAATCAGCACACCAGATGCTGTCATTTCAGCTTTGTTTGTTCATTGTTGCTCTCACTTTAGCTCGGTTTATCACCAAAACAAAAGGAATCGCAGAAATTTAAGGGTCTTGTTTAATTTCCAAATGTCAATTCCAGCTTGAAATTGAGTTGGTTTAGATTAGAAAAAGTTCAATCTCTTTCTTTGTGTACAATACATCGATCTACATCCATATATCGATTAAACGATTTAAGACTCAGTGACATCAAGGCTAAAAGAAAAAATCATATAACCGATGTGATAGACAAACATTGCATTGTCATCCAAACAAATTGATGTATTGTGATAAAGCTGCTGATTTACACCCCTAGTATGTTATGGAGAACAGTAATCAGCTTGTTGAAGGGTACTAAATTTAAAAGAACATTAGATGAATTACACTTTTTTTAAACAACAACAAACAATCTAAATGTAAAAGTATAAGTGTATGAGACAAATGACATGGCCTTACAACTTCCACCGCAATTAAAGAGGTAACCAACAACCAGAGCCTGTTGTTCAAATGATCATCGACAAGTGTGAGCACAAAGCCATTTTGTTTTCAAGGCAAACACCACATAGCAATGGAAGATATCAGGGAAATGGAATAGCTGCTGTGCTCTGTGGGTTTTTGTCTGACTCTGGGTGAAATCAGATGCCAAATCTGGAGGTGAGTCTACTGTTTCAGGAGCATCGACACTTAGAACAGTGCTGAAAGACGCAGCATTATAAAGCATCTGTGTGGGGGTCTTAATTAAAAATAATGTAGGCAATAGGCATAATGTTTGGAGGGGTTTTAAACCCTGCCTGAGTGTAGAAAACATTCAAGCCAGCCTTCTAGTGCTGCTCTCCCAGCTAAAGTTTGTAATGGCACAAAACAATAACTAAACACAAATGTCTTGGCTGAAAGAGATGCCATGAGAAAACCTGGTTTCTCTAAATAAGAACCTGGTTTTATGGCGTAGGTTTGCCAAGATACATCTGAACAAGCCACACTTTGAAAACAGCATTTGTTGATCAGAAGGGACATAGAGAGATGTTTTCACGTTTTTCAAAAATGAAACAAATGCCAATGATAATATTTATTTATCTGCTATAATATCATGATGAATAAAGTAGTCATTACTCTTTTGATAAGGAACACCTCATGCAATCATGTTCAAACCAAAACATCCTATTGCTTTCTTCCACAAAGCTGAGAATTATCAAGGTTTTAGTTGGACAGAATTTAAAAGATAAAATTGATCAATTAAAATCCAAACCAAAAATAACAAAGGAGCACCAGGAAAGTAATTTATTAGTTGAAATAAAACTAAGTTTGTTACCTGGTAGATGTGAAAAAAAATGTTGGTCCACTTTTAAGGTTAGATGACTGACTGTTAATACCATGGCGACTACTTAATACCACTTACACAAGGGTGGGATTTTTTTAGTATAAAAGAGAAGACCTAAAATATAGCCTAATAAAGTGAATGACCACTTACCCAAAGCACTTCTTTTTTACTCCAGCAAAAAACATTTCTACTATCCTTGTGCATACACATAGGCTATATAACAAGTTGTCATGACGACAGGCATCCTCACTGGCAGCCTACCTTGGATTGGCTCGGTGCCTCTGCTGATTGCTGCTCGGCAGCCCCAGGGTCTGCACCGCTGTTCTCAAACGACACTTTGATGGAGTTTTATTGCTGTTCCTTCCGCCTCTAAATCGCTCCTGCTGTCATCTTTATTTTGATTTATGTATTCCCTGATCTATTTATGCATGTGAAATAGGGGAGGGGAGTAGAGGTGGGGGAAATGGAGTGCGTTTGGGGGCAGGGGTGGGGTTGGGCGGATATATGAAGAGGAAGACAACGACAGCTACAATGCTTGGTACTATACCCAGGGGAACGCCTGCGGTACAGTTGCCTTTTAAAGTTATCAGCAACAGACAAGCTAAGCAGCAGAGTGCTACAAAAACCTCGTTTGTGGCTCCCCAGACCCCCACCCCATCCCTCCTCCTGAGTCAATAGGCACTGTATGCATGTTCAGTAGGCTCAGACAAAAGACGTATTCTTTTAACTGCACCCTCAGTCTCTGAAGAGGGTTAAACGGTGCTGCTCACTGTTGTGGGAATAACAAAACCAAAGGCGAGAGGAGAGCGAGAGAAAAAAAAAAAAAGATGCAAAGGGCGTTATTGCAGCATCAGAATCCTCTGCATACAAGAGCGATCAGACCACAGTAGGGATTTCACACAAGCTAAGCTTTCATGTGCTTTTGACTGTCTCTGCAACTGGCAGAGGCAAGCCTCTGGATAGTTCTGCGAGTACAGGTACAGAGGAACAAGCTGAGCTCCTCCGGAAGGAAGGAGGGCTTCAAAGACTCATTTCTCACAAAGAGATACTCACTAAGTGAGATGCAAACCCTGTGGCACCCCCCTCTTTAGAACAGCTATCAAATAGATCAGTGAAGGTCAGCCTTTGGAAATGAGCTCTGGAACTGTAAGCAGTATTTAAGCACTACAGGAAGATCAATAATTAAGAGAACAGATCAGTAATTTAGAATTTAATTATATGTAAAGAGTAAATAAGTAGAGGAAAAAGTAGAACAAAGGTACACATCTAAATTTTACCACATTACTAAGGGATTTTTTGAATTAACAATACATTTTACTCCAGGCAATTCTGTTTTTTTCTATCAACTCCAAAATATTTTCTTGAGGCTTTCTTATTAAGAATGATGAAATTTGGTACCAACTGCATAAATTCCCTCGATATTTTTTTAGATTGTTAGTTCTTATTAGAGTGTTTTTGAAATTAATTAAGTGGATGTGTAACAACTAGGATTCATATGTTCGACTGAACTACAGTGCAGCTAAACAACTTCACATCTAACCAAGTGTTCGTCATTTATATGCGTTTAGAATTCCCTTTAGAATAAATCAGAATCATTTTTATATCTTTACAATAACAGATTATAATGCTGAATTAGTCTATATAATATATGAGAAGGTTATGATTATGGGTTTTATTAATATGTCAAAAATTCCCAATTCTGTTTGTCCACCTGCTAGCAAAATATCCTAAACCAGTAGTTGGATTGTAATAAAATCATTGAAGTAGTTGTTAGACGTAGATGGATAACTTTTTGAGTCAGCTGGATTCACGGAAGCAGGCACAACTAATCAATCTAAGCAAACACAAAAATGATTCTTACTCTCTTTACATATATCGAGCTACAGTGTGCTGTGAAAGTAGCTAAGTGTCATCTCGAACACGTAATTCAAGTGCCATCAGATTGAATGAGATCCTTGTTTAAAACTTTGATATTCACTTCTTGAAGAAATGCATGTTACTCAGAGCTAAATTAATGTCTTTTTAAGGATTTATGGTAGTCTACATTCTAAAAGAAGCCTGTGTACCATCTTCTGGAGCCAGACAAATCTCTACCACATTGTCTTCTTTATCTGGACGTGTCTCAAATCACCTATGACAGGAAAATGTTCCCACATAATGATTGTCTCATCACTGTTTTACTGTAGGAAAAGTGTTAAAGGTGCTCTGTGGTTTCCTCCAAATCCAAAGACCTTTAGGTAGCTGTTGGTAAACTCCCAACATGTTGCTACATGCTTTTAGAAGAGAGCAATCCTGTCTGGTCATTTTACCCCAAATACCTTTGGTAGAGTGTTGCACTCTCCTTGTTGCAAACAAACTCTGGATCTCAACTGTAGTAATTATTGGTCGCTGAATAATTGTATGACGAGTAGTGTTTCGCTAGTACATTTCATGGCGTCTCAAATCTTTGTTTTAACTAACCATGAAATACTGCACTGCATTGATAAATTGTAAATTAAAGACATTTTAAGATGTGAAAAAAAAATTTCATAAAAAATAAAAACGGGTCAAAAATGCTATTATTATGCCTGAGTGTATTGGGACATATCATTTGAATTAGTCACCATGAACAAAATATTACACCTCTGCTTAACAAGCTGCAGTCTGTAAACATGATCACAAAAACATACAGTATACAACAAAAACCTGCACTCGTCAGTCTGACATATTAGATGTGTGCACTTGTGGATGTGTGCGTCGGTGTGAGCACCTGTGATATTGTGCTTGAAGAAACTGGAACTCATCCTTGATCCTGTCACAAGAGTCAGAGGTTGTGAATTTCAGCTGCTGCGATGAGGCCTGCCAGAAAGATTAAATGAGAAGAAACACAAGAAAAGGAAACTGTGAGAATCAAATGCAGAAAAGAGGAAGTGAAAATGAGGACAGGTGGCTGAGTAAGGTAAAAAAAAAAAATGAAGATAAAATTAAACTATTTCTATGTGGTTACAGTCAAACAAGTATGTGACTTCTTAAGACTTTGGTTGGCAATTCCATTAATTGCTATGATGTCAGTGATATAAGTCTAGTTCTACACTACTATCATAAATCCAAGCTGAACTTTGTTAGTTTTGTAGTGGAGCTTGGCATGCAGTAAATTAAATAAGATGTGTTGCACGAACCTGCATAAAATGCCACTCATGTCAAGTCAAAAAGACCTAAATCTGTTTCAATAGCCGTCTACAAGCCTGTTACAATAAACAATAAATCAATTAATCCTATGATAAATTAAATTGAGGAAGATAAATTAAAATGAATAATTTTCATTTGCCTGTTTGTTTGTTTTCTTTGTGTCTTCCTCTTTTTTACTTCATAGCGTAGAGAGGAGTGAACTCTGGTGTCAGGTATTTGCCAGATGCATGGTTTCCTAAACTCTGTAGCATGAAAGCTTGTGAACAGGCATTTAGCCAGAGGAGCGTCTTCAGTTTTCTGACGCCTTCATACAGCTGGCGACGCCTTAGGATTGTATTTTAATGTAAACTTCCGTAAACAGGGGGGATTATATCATTATATTAGTTTAAACTGGTCTCCAACAATATTATTGTTTATCGCAGTCATTTCTGAGACAATTTCTTGTCCAGTGAAATTTGTTATAGTTACAGGCCTAGCTGTTTAGATTCATTATTTATCTAATTTAGCTTTTTTCTTTTTTTAAAATGAGAATAAAAGAAATCTTTAATAAAATTGAACATACAGTATACCCTATTTTGCAACACAATGGACATTTCAGTTAGCATACAATCTATCATGCACTTTTCTTCTCTCACTAAATGTTTTGCATTTAAAGAACCATGTTAAAGAAACAAGAAAAGACATAGTTTCAGGATGTAAAAGGATTTGTTATTTCAAAAGATTTTTTTGTCCCTCATGGTTATATGTTTTAGATAAAATCTTATTAGTTTCTTAACATCCATATCAAATTTGGTATTTGTTTTGAGCAAAAAAAGTTTCTTACTGTGAAATTTATAATATAATTTTGAAAATGAAAATCCATTAAAGCTGGAGAAGGCAAATATCATATGTAGTGAAACAAAAAGCCAACAAAAACTGTGACTTCAGCCATAAAATTATTAAATGTCAAGAGACATATTGGTATAATCAGGCTGCTATCACATATATAAACCTCCAATCCACACAGGCCAGACTGTTGCTTGGAGACAGAGGTTTCTTCTGTAAAGCAAAATAACCTCTTTCCACTATCTCCTCAAGCCAGCGTGGCATGGACCAAATTCAGCAAACAACAACTCGGCTATATGGATCTGTGCCACACGAAGCTTGTGTCAACATTTGGCAATGTAGAGTCACACACAACTGACACGGCATTGTGTGTGCATGTTTTGTTAGGGGGTGTGTGTGTGTGTGTGTGTATGTGTCCCCAGTTTGCCAGAGGGTAGTGTTGTTGCTCAAAAGCCGATTTCCTCCCAGTAAAGCCCAGGATGCAAATGTTTAAAATACCAAAGTTTGAGTCAACTGCCTCAGGTAAATGGGGCAAGCAAAATGAAGAAGAAAATAACGAAAATAAAAGAAAAAACAATTAAATAAAAGAAAAACAGCACAGAAGACGAGAACAACATGACATAACAAAATAAAGCCACAAGGTACTGATTAGGACTTCTACAGTGTAGTAATCATTTTTTCCCCTAGGAAATGTCACAAACAGTTGTTTGGCAATTTTGGATGTCAAAAATCAAGTAATCTGTAGATAAACAAAACAAGTGTAAACAGAAGCTTAAAAGACGCGGGTGTGTGTGTGTGTGTGGGGGGGTGTGTTGGGGGGGGGGGGGGGCGCTGTTCATCAAC
>JARVJO010000227.1:16086888-16099495 GCA_031762555.1 Cynodonichthys magdalenae | reverse complement strand
AAGCAACTATTAAAACTTACATTCATAGTAAATTAACGACATGGCATTTTATGCTTTATAAAACGTTTGTAAATTTAACATATGAAGCAAAAATGAGTCCATAAATGTTCCTTTACTGTTTTACTGTGGTACCCATCACATACATTTAAAAGAAAACTTTCAGATTTGTTCATCTTTCTACATTTTATGTAAACAAATTGTGAATTTTTACTCATTTCCCTTGTTTCTATTTGCTTTTAAAATGTTTATCTTTCTCACTTAAACATTTTACTTAATTATTTATATTCTGGATTTTTATCTTTTAAACGAATTCATTAGAAAATAAAAGTTATCCTTAACCATATAATGGTGCAGTTTAAGTTTACTGCAATAGTTTTTCAGAAAGCAATTCTGAAAAGCAGGTCCACACTCAATGTAAACAAAGCACAGCCAAATATGCAAAAATAAATTAAAAAAAAAACAACAAACAATTGAAGCTTGAGTTGCTGACTAACCCACATTAGGCAAGACAAATGTCAAGATGTTTAGGTGGAAATATATAAAATAAAATAACAGGAATTCAGCAAATTTTTGTCTTAAATATTTGAAGAGCTGCATTTTGTAATGAGCCTGAACAAAATTGGTTTCATAGGTTACCCTATACTTTTTTGTAAAACACCCAATTCTAAGTTAGATTGTTAAAAATACAGATTTAAATACTTTTTTGGTTTGTTGCAAATGTGAGAGATGCTTATATGGCATATTTTTAATGGATTGTCATATAAATATATTGTTATGCAGACAGGTAAAGCAATACAATAGCAATATACACACAAAAATATTTGGTGTACATGTAGCCTGTTTCCAAATATATTTATAAATATGGTTTGTATGATATCTATGGGACTGACCCTGTTAGTTGCTTTAGAAGCAGAAGCTTATCTGTCCACTAATTGAGAAGTTAGTTTCTTTATTAGTGTTAACTTCGGAGTAATTTTGGGATTTGGATGCTAAATAAAAATTGGATGATGCTGAAGTGTGGCAGGAATGTAAATTGAACCCAGCTACAACATGGAAGAAAAATACATTTTTGAGTAAAACATACAAATATGAAAGAGTATAGGAACATATTTTATTCCAATTTCAAACATTTAAAGGAGAAGGCTATGTAAAAATCATTGTTTGAATGAGGTTCAGGCAACAATGGTTGAAATAAAACATACAAAAAAATATGGCTAAAATACTGTAAATTAAAAACCATTAGGACCCTTCTCTTGAAGGCAAGAACAGATTATCTCAGCCACCCACATCCTCCACAACCTGACAAACACATGCAAATAAATCAACAGCAGTTCATCATTAAATTTTAAATATAGAAGAACATTATCTTTTTTAAAAACATTTTATTTGTTAATCACATAGTGTTTGTTTTAAAAAGAGGGTGGTGGAATTTACCGGCCCTCAGATATTTCACAACATCGGCACTTGTTAAGAGTCTGGCTTTACAAAGAAAGGGAGTTGGCACACCTCATTGTACAAAATTTACATTTGGTATACTTAAAAAATAATAAAACATTACTTTCAATGTGTACACCACCACACAAACTTTAACTTTTTTTTTTTAGTCTGTTATCAAGTGGTTTTAAATTTACACGTTAAGATTTGTCAACTTTACAAAAGGAAAAAAAAAAAAAAACAAGAAGCAAATATAGCTTTTAATAATCATTATAAGTCCATCCCAACAGGAAGTGGAGCTGAAGCTTAAGCAACAGTGTTCGCACACATACACACACCAAAGTACCAACAAATAGACATCTTTGTTGCATGAAAGCAAGTCCATTGCAGGGGTGCAGTTTCAAGGCTGTCGGCCCATCAAGTCCACAGTCCGATTAAATAAAAAGAAAAAAAAAAAAAAGGGGGAGAATGATGGATGTAAACATGCAGCATCTTTCTTTACTTCAACTGCTTCAGTACTTTTACTAATAAAACAAAACATTAATACTGAGGCTTTTGCTTGCAAAGGTTTTTGTAAAATCCACTTCAGAAAAGAAAAACAGATTTTTTTTCCAAATAGTTCTGGGTCATATTCTCAAACAATTCCTTTTTTAGTGCAGTATCTTTGCCACAAACTCTTCCATTAATTCATTGTATAAACTTATCACAGAAAGCAGGGAAATTTGTGTTTGGTAAATTATTTCCTTATTGTAACAATGCTTCTTGGCAATTGGAAAGCCTGTTAATTTCCCTTATGGTGTCACATTTGTAAGGAACATGCATTTGTGGAATGAGCCGTAGAGCTGAGCATGTGTTGCAAAATTTGCCAAATCTTCTCTGCCAAACTGCTTATTTTGCTGTTATTGCCACTTATTTTGAGCTTCTGGTACCCCCAGGTGCTGCTAATCATAAGATTTATAGCTAAGAAGCATTGTTACAACAAATGATCTACAAACACAAATTTCATTATTTTTGTGCTAAGCTTATATGTTGAAAATCAAAGTCATTACAGGTCATTAAAAAAAAAAAATAGTTCTGATGAATCCATGTGACTTTCATTGTTGGACTTTAAGTCGAGGCGTAAACCTCAACGACTCAAGTGAAAACCAAACAGCTTTTAGCCGTTTAAAAACGACACTCGTGACGTTTTGTTTGCCATCTCAACAGACGCCAACTCAAGTTTACAGGACAGTAATTCATTTGAAGCAGAATTAAACACAATAGGTCACACACACAAGTCCTTAAGATGTTAAGAAAAGCCACAATTTGGGAGAACAAAATGTTTCCTGAAAGCCAAAAGCAATCAAAATATAAAAACGTCTGTAGTGCAGTTTAACACAATATCCTTTTTTTCAACAAAGCTCAAGTCTGTCAGTTTACGATCATACTTATAAAAAAACAACTAGCTTCCACAAAATGTGTATGAAAAGCATCATGAGGAATAAACCAAACAGGCGGTTAAATATTGGCAAAAGCACCAAATAAAATATTTTTTATTTTTAACTTAAACAAAACATGCTGGTAATGCAATTTTATAGCCACATAACCAAGTTCGAGCTCCAAAACATGTTTAGTGTTTTATTCATTAAAAAAAAAAAAAGTGGCACTTAGCAAAAGATATCCGTCCTCCTTCATTAAACGCTTCAGAATATGGACAGTATACAAACATCATGGCTTTGTCAACAAGTGCACAGAATACACAAGTAATATACAACCCCTTAAAATGAATTTGGTCACACATTTCTGTAGAAAACTTGAAATGTAAAGAATTCAACAAAAGTTCAAATGCAGATTAGGAAAGTACCACAGGATGATTGGAAATGGGTTTGTTTGGGAATGTTTGGTGTGGAAACACTAGAGATGAAAATACTGGTAAGGGTTCACCAGAACTACAGGATAAAAACAGTGACGCAGCTGCGGCACTGGATAAGCAACTGCACCTAAGGGGGGGCAAAACCATTTGATTTCTGACGTCTCTTTTAAAAAAGGCAAAAAGAAAGTTAAAGAAATGGACTGGGACCAGATTCTCCCCTCACACTGCTGCGCCCCCCACACTCTGATCACCTTAAACACATCAGATTCAGCTGCCCAGGTTTTTAATTGCACCATTTGCTAAAAGCGATCCAGAGTTCTCTCATTTTCTTCCAAAGCTGCTAGGAGTAGCCCTTGTGATGAAAAAATTATGAAAACTTACCTGAATTACATTTTAAAGACCAAAACAAGCAATCAGCTCATCTTATCTAATATTTTATCTATCAGGCAAGACGCATGATATGAGATTAGTATTAAGAGCCAACGTGCAATCCTTTAAAACTTCTCCAAAACATCCTTTAACAGGAAATATTCAACCCCACCACCTTTTTGTTTTCATTTGCATAAGCACAAACCTGACATGGAAACCGGTTTTCAATCGTCACGCACATCAAAACTGAACAGTAAGAACAAAATATATGAAGTATCGTTAGAAAGATAGAAGTGTCCATAAAATAGTTTGATATTTTACAGCAGTAGAAAAGTTCCTCCATCGCCACAGTTGAAAAAACTGTGAGCTGAAATAAGGAAGTCCCATTTTACTGAAACACGCAGATTTGACTCATCATAGCAAAAAAATAAACCTATTTGCTCGCTGTGTGTTTAACGGATATTCGGTGATAGCAAAAAAAAAAAAAAAAAAAAAAAAAGAAAGAAGCCCTACAAGATGATCACCAACTCGTGACAAAGTTTTAACTGGCTGTGCAAGAATAAAAAAAAAAAAAAAAATTAATTTACATCTGACCAAATGGAAAGATTCAATCACATGTGCAAGGAAAATTATAAACCTTTTAAAGAAAAAAAAAATAAATCATACAGTACTAATACAAGCTCAACTCAGACAACTGTCAACATATAAAAACGCCACACAGAGTGGCTCGTTACGCAAACATCGAAATGGTTCAAAGTTTTCATGAGACCAGTTCTTAAATCAGTTTTCATAATATCGGAATCGGCAACGAAAATACACGGTCTGAAACACAGCTCATTCTAGTTTTGGCAATGGTCAAGAGTATAAATACTAGTGTTACGATTTCTTTTAGTTAATAATGCATGTCAACACTTTAAAAAAAATAAAGAGGCAATTAAAGAAGAATACAAGTGAGCTTCTCTTCGCACTTTCATGAGTAGTCATCTTCGATTCAGCTTCAACAGACAAACAATAGCAGAAACATTTTAACCAAGAATACCTAAAGTGAACAAAGAAGATTTCGCCATCTCTGTAAAGTCCTCACTTTGTGTGAGCAGCGTGAAAACCTTATTTACATTCAACAGAGCTCCTTGTGCTCTGAGCCAGGGAACAGAGTACCTCATTTCACTTCGCGTTGGCCTGGGTATGTCGATTCAAAATTAGTAATCCTTTGCAGATGAGCGGAGTCCTGTAGTCTGCTGCCTGGCCTCAAAAACACCTCACGCTGTAGAGTAGAACATGCATGGGTTGTTTTAAGTGCAGTAGAGAGCTCTTTGTCCATAAAAGCTTGTTCTATCCAGAGAAGGCCCTCCACCCACCTCGAACACTCAATAACATTAATGTAGCGTACAAGAAAAAAAAAAAAAAAAAAAAAGTGGGGCAAAAGGAGCCAAAACGAACACTCCAAAAAGAGGACAAATGAGTGTTAGATGTCAATGTGTTACTGTGCAGGAGCAGCAGTTAGTGAAACCACAAAACAGACTCTAAAACATCAGCAAACCAAAGATCTGAGTATGGCTGGAGGGTTGTGGGGAGCAGAAGGGTAGTGGTGGTCTGGTAAAGACTGTAGCAGCGCAGCTGTGCGTCTCTGGAAGTTAACGCTGTTTGTGTGTGTGTGTGTGTGTGTTTTTGAAGGAAGATGGTGGTGTCTTGATCTGGCGTTCCTTCTAAACCAGGTTGTACTCTTTGAGGTTGAGCTGAAGGATCGTGTCTTTGACGGCAGCAAAGACGAAGCGGATGTTCTCCGTGTCCGTGGCGCACGTGAAGTGTGAGTAGATGATCTTCTCGCTGTCTGGATTCAAGTCCACAAACATCTTCAGGATGAACTCTCGACCTGCCTGAGCGTCTCGCTGAGGACCTGGAAAAGGAACAGGTTGGTTTGTTTCAACTTGCATTATGATAATTTAATCTCAGCTTTTTAAAAAAGACACAGCGGAAGTTTGTTAATTTACTGCAGTGGTTGTGTAAAAGAGGGGGAAAAAGCTACTTTAGAAGAAAGAGCATCATAACTAAAAAAAAAAAAGGTATTGGTTTGAATTGTACTACAGCATCTCAACCACAAGGTGTCACTCTAAATCAAAATTACCTAAAACCTTTATAAAAACAGAAACACCATTCGTTTCAGTCTTAAATTATATATTGGACAATAGTTGTTTGCTACTAAATATACAAAAATAGAATAAAAACAATCACATTACCATCAAACTCTGGAAAGTAGTCTACCAGGTGAGAATACAGGATCTTCTCCTCCAGCAAGTCCTTCTTGTTGAGGAACAAGATGACAGAGGAGTTTTGGAACCAGGGATATGTGATGATGGTTTTGAACAGAGCTTTACTCTCCTCCATACGATTCTATAACAGAGGACATGGACAAAAAAAAGGGGACAGGCTGAAAAAAGTGTCCACCGTTGGGGTGGTATTTGGCTCTGACGGGTCCAAAAGTTCGGAGTTTCAGGCTGGGATTGTGAAAATAAACAGACAACCTTTAAGAAACGACAGGCCCTTTTCCACTAATGCCTCTGTAGCACGGTCCAACTTGGCTCTCCAGGGAAGCAGCCCCTTTTTCAGAACTTACTTTGCTGTAGTTCCAAGCGTACTGAAAACGTGACGTCAGAAAACTGTCGATCACTGACTGGTTAGGGGGTGGAGTCACTGGTGTGAAGTTTGTACTAATCCACAGCAGATGTAATGAGTTAAGTTGGCAACTGTGTCTAGTTTATGAAACCCAGTCGTCATGTGACCTGGGTCAAAGAAAACGTTTGTTGTCAGAGAGAGCAGACAGGCTGATCACATTAGCTTTATTAGAAATAATTCTCTGAACCATCTGATGAGTCAAAGCTAACAACACAAAGTATCTCAGGTAAGTAGCTGAAATTCTTACATTTAGCTGGAGGGAAACAAAGGATTTGGTTGTTCAAATATGATGATCGTCTAAAAGGTTTCGTGCCTTTCAGACAACTGTAAAACTATGTTGTATAACTATTTATTTGCATTAGCTCAGCTTTTTTGTTTACAACAATAAATTGGTATAGCGTTCACATCACTGCAGGCCCTGCTTCAATCTGTCCTTTATTCTCTCACTCGGTTACTTTAACTCCCTTACATGGAGCACAAGCTTGTGTTGCTCTAAATATAAAAATGTACAGATGAACTGATCTCCCAAAGGAACAAAAAAGAAAAACTCTGTACTCTACTCTGATGTCACAAATTCTGTTCAACAATTCAGTCACCACAATGATTTTATGTGGCAGAGCCCATCCACCTCCAGCAGAGCGGTCTGGGTTTGGACATGCTCCTTACTGCAAATCTTTAACGGACCTGTTCCTTATAGCAGTATGAGTGCTTGGTATTATAGGGATGTTGGCTCCGGATTCTATTTTCTGGTGTTACAAAAAATACAGAAGAGCCCACTGTTCTGCATTTGTGGGGTAATTTAGTATAGAAATTAAGCTGAAATCTAAATCTGTGAGATACAAAACAGTCCAGTGGAGCACCTGCTCAAAATCTGAGTCACTGCTTGTGATATGAGACTTAAACTTAATAAGATCTTATATTTTATAGTTAGAGGCTACCTGAAGTCTACCAGACATGCTGCTCGAAGACTAGGTAATAAGAGATGTGCTGCTTCCGTTTGTTCCTCTAAAGATTCACAAACACACGCACGACTGCCAGCCATAAAAATGTCGTTCTTTAAATCATGTGTCAAACTCAAGCCCCGCGGGCCAAATGAGGCCCACCGCTGCAGTTTATGTGGCCCACGAGAGCTTCAAAGACGTACTGATGACTTAAAATAAGCGAGTGCTGCTTTAAAACCAGCATCATCGATAAACTAAATGACAGCATCGCTGGCATTTTGCTGCATTTTTGTCAGCTACTTTTACTGCGACCCAGTTGTACTAGGAAGAGGGAATTTCCCACTTGCAAGTCATATATTTTAACTTGACCACCCCTACAGTGGGAAGTCCTTGTGGGAAAGCGGGAGAGTTCAGAATTTAAGATGGCAGCTCAGTTACTGCTTGCTGGCGGTGCTAAGAAATATGAGACAAGAAACGCTACGTTTTCTGTTTAGTCGAAGTTAAACACAAAACGCTGAAGTTAATTACAACTGGCCCTTTGAGGGCCAGCATAATTCTCATGTGGCTCTCAGTGAAAATGAGTTTGACACCTACTCAGAAATATAAATGCAAATGTCTACCACTTACATTTCAGACTTTATAAGGCCGCTTTTGACTTGGCATTTTTGTAAAGTGTCCAGAAATATCAGAAGATGAGAAAATGTGCCAACACAGCAGCAGATCTGCCAGCGAGCTTGAGTCAGTGCTGGCAACAAGTTTTTTTTTAGTTTTTTTTTTTCCTTCTGGGGACCTGTATGATGCTTTCCACATGATCACTTCTTGATATCATTTGTATGTGCAAATATATTCCGTACTGATGTCAGCACAACAAGCAGCCTCAAACGTTTTCAAAGTGTTAATCAAAATGTTAGAAACTCATTAATAGCCAAGTGTCTCACCTCGTTGTCAGACTCCACCAGAACCTGGTCGTACTCACTGAGCGCCACCAGGAACATGATGGAAGTGACGTTCTCAAAGCAGTGGATCCACTTCCTCCTCTCAGACCTCTGACCCCCAACATCCACCATCCTGATTGAAACAGGATGGAATAAACCCGAGTCAAATGGGATAAAACAAAAACAAACGTAATCCTGACTTCTAATTTTCTATTACTTATTCAACTTTTATTTTAGCCGTTCTGTAGAAATATAGAAAATGAAGACTTCAAATTTAAAGTTTTATAAGACAGACACCCTATTGTAATGATTCAGCTAAAATATGATTAATTTTATTCTTTTAAGAACATTTTTGTGGCCTGTGTGTTGTTTCTTTTACATACTATCTGACAATCATTACAATATCTCTTAAAATAAACTTTTTAAATTAATCTTGTAAAACATTCTATATAAAACTTCATTTTACACTAAATAAAAGAGGAAGCTGAGAATGAGAGTTCAGTGTGAATTACAGTGTGGACAGAGCAAACCTCCCTCAGGTGAAACTAAACTACCAGGAAGTGTTAACGAGCACAACTGCCTCCCGAAGACGAACAGCTCATGCAGCAGATATGAAGTGCAACAAAATAATGTTTTTTTCTTCAGAAATTCTCATAAGGTGTTACTGTGAATGCAAGCGTAATCCAGAGAAGCAACAAAGAAGCCAGAGGAGAATAAGAAGGAAAACAAATCAAGATTTTTAACAGAGAACACAACAACAAAAAAATAATGTGGGGAATAGAAAAACATGAAAAGAACAACAAGGCATGTTGTGGGTTCTGATTAGGAGGAAGAATTGCTTGATTGTATTTTTTTTTTATTGACTGCATTTTCCCCCTACAAACAGTTTTTGTTTAATCTTTTGTTGGAATGAACGCATTAAAAAAAGCTATAAAACTAAACAATTTTGATAACAAATAAAGATAGAAGGGGGCAGAAGGAGCAAATATACATCAATCCATTTGTCTTTTTTCACTTTGAAGTTAGCAAGAAATCAACAAATTACGTTCATTTCTCATCAATTAAATTAGTTTGTGCTTCTACATTAATGCAATTAAAACAGTTAGACAGCTGCACAATACAAACTGATGAACTCACTGAATGCCTGCCAGAAGAAATAGCATTAATAAATGCAGATTCTCATTAAAAAAGCCTGAAATAAAAAAAAATCTTCACATAATTTTAATGCTCTCTTTCCCACCTGTAGCAGCATTCAATGACCTACTTTGCTTTATAAGTTGTCTTATGTTAGACAAACCAAATTCCAAGAAGACAAACTAAAAAAAAGGTTAGACTCTGAAAGGCCTCTATGTTGAAATAATCGTAGCTAAACGCTAGCAGAGACACTAGTTTCACATGTGGAGCGTTTTCACCTCATTATGCATCAAGTCTGCTACATTTTTAATGTGACAACACATTTTCATTCATCACCAAACGGAGAGCATAATTATGTTTCTACTAAGACACGCCTCGCGCTGACTGCCAACTCCCTTTTAACCCTTCCAGCCTCGTTGCAGTAAACTGACGTCAGAGAGTATTTCACCAATTCACGTTCAGGAGAAGAGCTGAGCAGAGTTCAGCTGTTCTGCGAGCTGCAGTGAGGTTGTTGGGAACCTCTTTAACACAGCCGCACTGCGAGCTGAGGGTTATTTCCAGCCTTGCCAAGCGTAGGAGGGAAAGGACACGATAGTTTCCTATCAATTTGCACTTTTCTGTAATCACTCTTCTTCCCTGGTCCATCTCTATCTCCTCATCATTTTATTCTTTTATTTTAAAAGAAAGGGAAGCTGCTGGCTGGTCCAAAGACAGCATCTGTGCCACGTTCTGTACTCTGTGTCTCGGCATTACAAGCAGGACGGATTATAATGTAAAAGCATTTTTGAACAAAAGTCTGTCATATAGCCTACAGTGTATTTATTGTTCTACCTTTTTCCCTCTAGATTTTTATTTAATAGTAATTAATTTGACAGCAGCTGGATAAAACCCATTTAACAATTGTTCTGTAGCAACGAAATGTTCAAATGGTTTGGATGCATACCACAGATTCCAATCAGTGAAATAGGCTGACTTTTCTCACATTTTCTACCATCACTGTATTAATAGAACACGGTCCTTTAATTATTGCCCTTATAGACCAATTAAAAGTCAGCCTTCAAATTATTACAGTAAAAAAAAAAAAAAATTGGTTATACAAGCTGGAACGCACCAAATTGTTGTAACTCGTTACAGTTTGATAAAATTGTCTAGCAAAACAGCTGGGTCGGTTTTTAAAAAACAAAAAAATAAAAAAAGAGGCTTTGTCATGTTCAGACAATTGTGAAAAAATCCGATATACCAGGTCACATAGGGGCACAGAAGTCTGGTTTGCCTGCAGAGTGAACGTAGCCTCAGATGACACATGAAATTGTTTTTTTTCTGAAAACAAATAGGACAAATCTAATGGTCTTTTTGACTGGGGTTGATATATTTTAGCAGATGATGTTTACCGTTCAAGGTAGCAATAATTTAAGACAGAGCAACGTACGGTGTAGAAAATCAAATACGCCGCACATGCGCTGCAGATGTTGAGGACATGACTGACTAATCTGGCTGAATTATAAACCAATACTGCAGATGCTTTACACTCCTCTTTTTTACAGTACAGAAGCTCTATTTCAGTGATAATGATGCTACTTTGATTATCATCAAACCCAGAACAGAAACATTTAATAAATCGCCTAAGAAAATAATTCCAGGTTATCAACTCATCTACTCACTGAGTAATTTAAATGCTCCAATTTCAGTAATGCACTGTGATAATCCTCCACATAGTATAAGGGGGTTTAGTCAGGCAATATATTTATGTGCAAAATGAGAATATCAGGCGTGTTACTGAGCAAGGAAACAGAGTAAGAGGGAGTATAGTAAAAACTAGGGGTGGGGACACAATAAAATACGTCGTCTTCTACCTGAAAATGATGCTTTGCAAGTCGAAAGGGTATTCTATGATCCCAGTGGTTGGGATTCGAACCCTAAGAACGTCCTGTTGGGTTGGTAGATAGGACGGTTCAGCAATACGATCCAGATCACTTAAATAGCTAGAGACAGGAAGAAAACAGAAAAAACAGAGGGGGGGCAGGAAATAGAAGGTGAAGCTGACAGCAGACAAAGCACAATCCCTGCATCAGTTTAGATGTACCCACAGAGGACCATTCCCAAGAGTTAGAGTGAGGTTTACATTCCACTTCCTCTTTAAATGTTCTCAGAAAAACAGTGCTTTCCTTGATGGCAGCTCCCAAAGACTACAACTCTGCACGTTTATTGGCCAGGTCCAGCAAAGTACTAAATGTTTATAACATTTGGAGAAAAGTGCTTAGCATCTCCCCGAGTTTTAGCCAATTCCAGTATAAAGCTTAGGGTCTGATCTTGACGTCTTTGAGAGCATACCATCAGGAACCTGTTGAAGTGCTGAGCCTGCTGTGTAGCACAGGGCAGATGGTTTCCAGCTGGCTGACCAACCGTTTTACAGCTGGCCAACTATTGACATCAGCGGCAGCACTTGGAACCAGTACCTGAAGAGAACAGTCTCCAGGTCAAACGGATACTCAATGATGCCGGTGGTGGGCACTCGAACACGCAGGACATCCTGCTGAGTGGGAATGTACCCTGGTGTTCCTATTCGTTTTAAACTGTCAAGATAACTGCGAGGAGGGAGGGAACATATGACTTAGATACACACGTACACACACCAACGCATCTCAACATTACAGCAAAATGAGAACAATATTGAGACAAGCCACTGCTTCTTGTCAAAGCAGAACATAATTTAATTGTTCCAAGGCATTTCAGACTACTCACATATATTGGTCCTAATAAAAGTTGCATGTGACACACAAAAATATATAATTACTTATAAAAATTGTTTGGTAATTATATTTTTCACTTAAACACGTCACCATTTTGTTACTGATGCATCACATTTAGGGGACGATGATGAATTACAGTTGAGGCTAAAACACAGAGTCAAGACTAAAAAGTTATAATGTG
The DNA here is from genome assembly GCA_031762555.1 of Cynodonichthys magdalenae. NCBI lineage: Eukaryota > Metazoa > Chordata > Actinopteri > Cyprinodontiformes > Rivulidae > Cynodonichthys > Cynodonichthys magdalenae. The sequence continues at coordinate 16,087,226 of JARVJO010000227.1, read as the reverse complement.
GCACAATAAATGTATATTTTTGTATTAACTTCTATGTTCTGCACAATACATGGTTTAAAACGATCATATGTGACAGTGCTGTTTAGTAAATTAGGTCTGGAGCTACCATCATATATACAGTATATAAACTACAATATATGTGGCATTAGCTCCTACACACACACACATTATGTGTATGTATATATTAACCGAAATTATTTGATAAACATTTACTTAAACTATAAAAACGAGACTGTTAAATACTGTAGGCTGATTAGTTTTTCTAAATAAAAAAATAAAAAATAATCGTCACACAGATTTCGCCATGTTATTTATGCCACAAGGTAAAAATTCTATTA
>JARVJO010000227.1:16020420-16040723 GCA_031762555.1 Cynodonichthys magdalenae | reverse complement strand
CTTTTGAGAGAAATCCAGTGGATTCCTGCAATTATTCAGACATACCATTTTTGAATATCGCAATTTTTCTACAATATCATAAATCCCATTTCTCCTCTATAAACTCAACTAGTACCTCAGTTAACTCTGCCCCATCTTCATGTCCTCCAGCATCAGCATCAGGAGCCTCTGTACCTTCCTGTCCTAACTGGGAATCTTTCACTGATGAAAAACAGCAGTGGGAGAGGCTGAAGGCAGGTGGTCCTGTTGCTGTTACTCCCAGAGTTTTGAAGGCCTGCATTGTGTTGAAGGGTTGGGCGATATTGGCAACAAAAAAAATCATATTTAATTGTGGCATTTAGCCGATAAAGATTAATATGATTGTAGAATAAAAAAATGCGACGTTCAAAATGGTATGTCCGAACAAATGCAGGAATCCACTGGATTTACTCTCAAAACCTTTATTCTTGTCTCTGACTCCAATCAGTTTTAGCAGTAGTTATGTCACACAGAGCAGTGACCTTGGGCTAAAACCCAAACATCCCAGTCTGTCCAGGCTGGATCTAAACAGAGAGACTGAGCAAAAACTCCTAACTCCAACATTATAACTTCTTTAGTCTCTTCCTGGTTAAACCCCTGAAGGTGGCAACTTTTATGTCAGACGTAGAACGTAACTAACTTTTGTTTATACTGACATAAAGCACACATTGATAACACAGAGACCGACTCTGTCTGTTTTAAACTTACTGCTGCAATGAACAGAAAGTGTAAAATATAAAACTGCATCAAACATTCAGTTGATCAATTACAAAATTTTCTTCATGATGATTAATAATAGATGATTATTGAACTTAAAATCAGTAAACCCGTGTTCTAAAATTTTACAAATCATCAGTCAACTAACTGTTACTTTAATAGGTTAAAATAGTAAGCTGTGAACTAGGGGCACTGGTTTCCTTAATTTGGTAGATCAGCCGATGCTTACATAAGATCGGTGGAAAAGAGTGTCTTATATACCTCAACAAAGGTCTGCAAATCAGCCACTGTCCCCGTTTGCTGTGAGCTCTACCTAATGTCCAGTTAAAAAAGTTTGTATTGTTTCAAGCGTATTGCTCAATGTATTTCAATAAAATAAGATTGGAACATTGAAGATGTATTGTGACCTTAAAACACCAGACAGTGTCAGCTATTTAAAAAATCGGTATCGGCCAAAATTGGAATCAGCAGGTCAGACTTTATAAAGATCAGTGATTGGCCAGAAAACTGCAGTCGGTGCACCCCTACTGTGAACTAAAGCCCACTTTTCCCATAATGTGTAGTGGTAGCATATCTTAAGTAACGCAGTGTTGTGGAAAATATTTACCCAAGACAGAAAATACGTGGTCCAAATATAAGATGTACTCCGTGAAATGGTCAACAGGATTTATTGCACATGCAAGGCACACCCTATGTCGCACAGAGCAGGGGTACATAAAATGTGCCCCGAGTCAGTCTCAGCAAATTACATTTAAACAGAATGATATCAAAACAGACAATGAACACCTCTCTTGGCGCTGAGGAAAATATGATATGCGATCAAGTATCCAGCAAGAATGATTACTTTTGAAACATCTTGTTCTAATCAAAAACACTTGTCTGAATGAAAACAGAGGATAAACAGTTAAGTCATGGTGACATTTAGGTTAGAGAAAAGAGGTCACTGACTCTTGGCCTTAGAAGAATGTGGGACCTAGACAATAAGTTATTTTTCCACGATACGCAGTTATCTCTTTCCAGCTCTTACTGTGCCACTAATAAGGGACAGATTGACTGAGTGCATTGTGGATTCCCAGCTGAGTAGATTTGTTTTCTCCATTCGATGGAGGAGAGTTTTCTCTAGCTGACGTTGCCTCGGTCCACATTTTCTGGCTTTCATTGTACTCTGGTTTACGGCGGTATTACGGTTAGCATTAGCTGCTCCTCGACAGTTTCTAAAAGTGAGTTCACATGCATGATTGATACTGAGAGTGTGTTGCACATGGTTATTTCATCATGTGGCACTTATTGCAGTAATTGCAAAGTGACAAATACTCATCGATGACTGTTTTTCTGACGGTTAATCGTACTTTGTATGATTTTGCCCAACCTTTATGTGTAGGATTCTACAGGATCTTTGATTTTCTCCCAATATGGGTCAAGAGTCCAGTGCTGTTAAATACTCCCTGTTCTGATGATCTGTCTGCCTTAAGTGTCTTTATGCCTGTTGCCTTTGCATTTCACATCATGAATGTCCAGAAGAGTTTACTTTTCAGGACCCACTGATAGCCATGAAAAGGCCTAGAAAAGCAAAAAGCTTCAATAACCATCACTGCCTTGCTGACATCTGTAAGACTGAAAGGTTTCACAGCTACTGTATGAGGGGGGTCAGCACCCCAGGAGCACTGCGAGGGGAACGCACTCTCACAGCAGTCTTTTAGTTCAGCCTAGAGTCTCTTTGAAATAAGCAATTTTATCTGCATAAACACTTCATTCTCACAGAAAAAATAGAGCACAACTAGAGAATTTACATGTCCTACAAAAATGCAATGTGAATATTCAAAGATTTTTGCTTAATGGCTAAAAAAGCTGTAACCAGCCTAGAATATCTAAAAAAAAAAAAAACAAAGTAGCTGAAATTAGCACAAATTAGCTAAAACATAGCTAAAATTCAGAAAACTGCTGAAATTAGCAGAAAACAGCTAAAAAAAAGTACAAAAAGCTTAAAATAGAAGAATAGCAGAAAAAGTAAGAATGAAAGCTAAAAAAGCAGCAAAAAGCTAGAATCAGCTAAACAGAAGCCAAAGAAAATTAGCACAAAGAAGTTGTAAAAAGCAGAACAGAACACATGGTAAAAAGTACAGTAAGAATTTATAAACATTTTGAAGGATTTAAGGATGTTGAAGATGGCTCTATTTAGTTAAAAAAAAACATGCGGGAAAAGCTAAATTTCTCAAAAAGTATAAATAAATTGCTGAAGTGCCAAACATCATAGCAGGAATGTCCTGAAGAAGCTGAACATTTTGTTGAAATAGTACAAAAAATGCAGGAAGAAATATGTGCTGAAAAACGTATGGATGAAAAAATGATCTCAATAGTGTGAACGCCTGATAAACATTCACACTATTACAGTAAAATTACAATGATTTGTAGATTATGTAGCTTCTGCCAGTCAACATCTGCTCAACATCTGACCTGGTTCTGTTCAAAGCCAAACTTAAGACCTATTTATTTAAAAGGGCATTTGATGTTTAAATTTTAGTATTTTATATTTATTAACCTTCTTTTATTGTAGTTATGTTTTTAACTTACACTGATTTATTGTGACCTGTTTTTATTAGTTTTATATTATGAAGCACTTTGGTCGATGCAAGGCATTGTTGGAAGGTGCTATATAAATGAAGTTTATTATTATTATATTATGTATCTCTGGTCATTATTTCTCCTTCAGGAACTGGGGAGAGTGGGAAAACTACCTTCATCCGACAGATGAGGATCATCCACGGCCGGGGCTTCTCAGAAGAGGAGAGGAAGGCCTTCGCCAAATGCATCTTCCAGAACATCTTCACCGCCATCAAAGCCATGACAGGAGCCATGAGCTTGCTCCGGATTCCCTACGCCAACCCTGAGAATGAGGTGGACTCATGCACCTGACTCAGCATTAACACACACAAATACCCACTCATAAACACAGGTGTTAAAGCTAAGATTTATTAGATTATACCTGCGCTGAAAGGGAGCATTAAAACGTCATAAACACATTGCATATTAACCTCTGAGCAAAGCAAAGGGTAGAGGACACGCAGAAGGTGTACCAGGATGTGTTCAAACACTTTGTTCACCATCAAAACTTCTCTCTCCTGTAGTCGTACGCCAAGTTGCTGCAAGATGTAAACACAGTGCACATCACCCAGCTGGAGCAGAGACATGTCAAAGCTATCCGAAACCTTTGGGCGGACTCCGGGATCCGGATCTGTTATACCCGACGTTGCGAGTACCAGCTCCTGGACTCAACTGAGTAGTGAGTAAAACTAATGTCCCTCATCCTATGTTAGGGTGGCAAATTTCAAAATACGGGTGAATGCTGGCAGTCAGCTGCGTCTTTGTGTGTGTGTGTGTGATGGAAAAAAACAACTAAAACTGAATAGGCTGCAATCATCCACATTTACTTATTTATTTAATCCAAAACTGTAGAAATACCTGCAGAGTTTTAAAAGTGTCTGAATTATATTCTAGCTGAAAATAGTTGACCTGAAAGCTTTTATTTTACGGTATTGTGACTAAAAAACTGCAGCTGCTGGTGACTAAAAACAAAACTGTCGCTGCTGGCAACAAATAAAATACATTTTATGTTATGTCAGAGAGATGGTCCAGTTATGTAGATATTCATTTTTTTTTCATCCGGTGCGGCCCCCACTGGGCAGGCACCCCCTTTGGGAACTTCTTGTTTAGGAGGAACAAGAGAAGTGCAAGATTTTTCATTTTGTATTGCTGAAAAGGGGTCGCCCTCAGAGAAAAAGACAGTTGTTAAATTAGCAATATGGATAGCTTCACAGAGCAACTAGTCTGGTCTTATTGAGCACGCGAACGTGCAACTGACTTCCACGTCTTTTTTTCATCTCCTCCTCCGACTCTTCATCCAACATGAGTTTCTTTTCAAATGTCTACAAACAAATCTTACTGTTTTTTTAATTCTTAGCTAACATGTTCTACAGTGTAAAATTATGATCATTTATACCCTGCCACGCAATATTTTAGTTATCTACCATAAAATATAGACATTCATTAGCAACAATTTTTTCAAAATTTACTCCCATGTGTAAGACTACTCTATTCATCCCCAATGGGGAAATTAGTTCTCTGCATTTTTCCCATCACACATATGAGCACGAGTGGAGCAGCAGGCTGCCTTCTAAGGCACCGGGGGAGTGGGGTGGTAGGTGTTGAGGGCCTTGCTCAAGGGCAAATGAGGGTTGCCTGCCCACATTTTTGTTGTCAGTTTGGGGAGTTGAATCTGCAACCTTCTATTCACAGGATTGAATGGTTTTTGGGGTTAATTTTTTCTAAATATATACACTTACTGTGGTCCCCTGAGTAATTTAGTTGAATAAACCTGCAGTAGGGTGTGTAGTTGTCAAAAGTAGAAATAACACAAAGCTTGAAGTCCTTTACTGCATTTTTAGTACCACATTCCCGTTAAAGGTTAGCATAATATTCAGGACGATTTCTTTTGTAGTTCCCCAGTGTTGTACCAAAAACTGTACCCCAGGTTCCTAGCAATGTTATGTTGACATCAAGTGATTTGGGGGCATTTGAATCGAACAGCCAGCTGTGTAAAACAAGCAAAATTATCCTTTGAAAGTAAGCCCCCATCTTTAAATGTCACAGTGCAGAGTTACCGTCCAGGTGGGTGTTTCTAATCTATACGTAATGTAAAGGAGGTGTGATCGTCAGGTATCTGGACAAGGCCAGGGACAAACCTGCCTGTATTGGCTCTCTTTCCTCAGGGTGTTTACCCTGCAGCTCAGTCGTCACGATGTGTGCTCAATAAGAGTCAGTCAGTCAACATTAGCTAATGACAACTCAGATCAACAGAAGCCATAAAGGGGCTGTTTGCAAACAGACCGATGTGGGCTCAATCCGCCCTCGTCTTCTGTTTTTAATCACTGCCCCCCCCCCATCGCTACTTCATCACGTCCAGTTTGTTTTACACGAGGGAGGTTTGATGGAAAGTAAACAGAAGCAATATGATGCTATACTATCAGAAACAGTAATTTTTTTCTTTTTCAACTTTCTTCTCATTTTCAGCTACATGAACAGCTTGGACCGTATCTCGGCCCAGGACTACATTCCGACGGAACAGGACGTGCTGCGTGTTCGATTCCCAACCACGGGCATCCATGACTACTCCTTCACCGTCAAGAACATCACACTGAGGTGACCGGGCCTCACATTACCAGCCTCTCACAGGGCCAAATCTAATACCCGCACTATTCACTGCACTGTGAATCAAATACTATTGACTGCTGCGGTGTCTTTGTCTGCCCACGCCTGTTTGGACGCAGTTGGATCATATTTCTAATTGCCTCTGTACAAAGTTCCTGCTGGGAAGGTTTTATTCTGATTTTAAACCCACTTATAGGAAACTGTGTTCCCAAATGAAATCCCTGCTGCTCTTGAGACAATCTGGGTTGAAGGTTTATACTATTAAATGAAAATTAAAATGCATATAAAAGCTTTTTTGTTATTTATTTTTAAAAACTCTTCTTTCTCTCCTTTACTCTGGCAGGATTGTGGATGTCGGCGGTCAGAAATCAGAGCGTCGGAAGTGGATCCACTGCTTTGAAAACGTCACTTCCCTCATCTTCCTGGCCTCTCTTAGCGAGTACGACCAGGTTCTGGAGGAGAGAGACTCCATAGTAAGAGAACTTTAGTTTTTTTTCAATACAGTTTTTCCTTTTCTCTTCACTCCAGCTGAAGGTGGACGAAATACAGTGATTCCCTGACGAATGTAAATTGTTTTGGGACGGAGCTCGTAAGTCAAATAACTGAATGTCGAATCAATTTTCCCCAATAGAAATGAATTGAAATGCCATTAAACCATTCTGCATCCCCACAAAAAAATGCTTAAATTTTTTTGTTGCATCTTTTAAAATAAGACAATTTTATTTAATAATAACATATACTGTATAAAAACCCAACACATCACAACAGCCTTGATTCTATTGATGCTTTTAAAAAAACATCTGAAAACTTTCTTTTACAAACAAGCTTTTAGCTAAATTTCTCTTTTTTTTTAATGGTGATTTTTGTACTTTTCATATGTATGTAATGCTTTTCTCATTTTTATTTTATTGCTTTTATTGTGAAGCGCTTTGTGATTTTATATCTATGAAAGGTGCTATATAAATAAACTTTACTTAAGGTACTGCAATAAACTGGTTTAAGTATAATGTACACAATTTACCTTGGAGTTTAGACGACTTGAAGATGCTGACGGAGGTAGAGGAAAAGGCTGAACAGAAAATAAGTATCTGGCGTAATGCTGATGTTACCACTGTGAGCTAAATGCTTAAAGCAAATGAACGAGCCACAGGATGCTGGGCAGATGTTCACTGTGGCATTCTAGCGGTGGGGTGTCTGAAGCTGGCTCGTAACCCCAATGAACCCCAAAGCCTAGAGACAGCTTGTATCTCAAAAAACTTGTTTGTCGTAAGTCAAGGTAACACTGTACCAGAATATTTAATGTTAGCTACTGTATGTCAGAAACAATGTAGGCTAAAGTTTTAGTCATCAGGGCATGAAATATATACTAATTTGGTTTTATAATATTTAATTTGAACCATTCTTTTCCCAGTGTGGCGTAATTATAAATTCAAAAACTTGAAAGAAAAAACTAGTAGTTCTTAAACTTGCATCCCTACTAATATTTTGTTAAACGTCTCTTTATTTGAGCCTCAACCTTTCTGTAACCATCAACAAGCTTCAGGTGTAGATATTTCTGGAGATTAGACCACTCTTTGAATAATTTGTTGGTTTCTTGGCACACACTTAGCTTTGAGGCAAAGTCTATAAAGGTTCAGTTGGTCAAAATTTAAGGAAAGCCGTTCCAGAAGCTTAACATTTGCCTACTTTATGTAATCAAAAAACAGTTTTGATGTGTTTGGGATCATCGTCATGTTAGAACACAAACTGTGTCCAGGATTTGACCTTTTAGCTGTTAATCTGAGGTGAAGGTGAAGAATTTGGAGGTAGACCTCTTTCTTCATTTAACACACCAATACCACAACATGATAGTGTCACTACCATGCTTGAGAGCTGGAAATGTTTTCTTTCATTTCAAAGCCTCTTCATCAAGCTTGATGGTGCCACTTTTGGAGAAGGAGCTTGTCTCTCAGTCTCGTGTAAAACTCTCTTCATCGTGGACGGTGACCCCAGTGTTCCAGCTGTTTCCAGTTCCTGGGCTTTTCCTCAACATTCTAACCATCTTAGATCTTTACTGAGACTTTTAATAGTTTTTGCTATTATTTATAAGCCACACTAATTTATGTTCCTAATTTGTGTTTCTCAAACCGAGTAAGAGTACTTCAGTTTGGGTACTCGCCTATACAGAGTACGGATACCGAGTTCTTACGTAGTACTTACATGACTTTAGAAACACATTTCTTTTATTTAGAACAAAGTGTCTCTCCTTCGTTATAGGCCTACAGCCCCTCTGACTGGATCAAATCAAGCATGTATGATCTATACTGTTGCAACATTTTAAAATAAACAAAAATAACAAATAAGGATTTCTTTCAACTTATATAACTTATTTGAACATGGAACAACAAAACTTTCACTTGAAATGCAAAGTGTAACACATTAAATGGAGTATTGATACCAGTATTGATTCTTGTATTGGTATGTATTCTGAGTATTGTGGATTTTGTACTTGTAAAAATGCTGGTGTCAGGCCCAATATCTATATTAATATTGGTATTGGACACCACTAGTTTATACATCATTTTTTTTAAATACTGAAAACAATAACCTGCTGCAAGTTAGACCAAAAGGATAACCCTAAGAAATGACCCAGAGGTCTGAGTTTATTTAGGAATAAATTACAAATCTTGCTATAAGGTTTCTTACAGTTTGTTGTTGAGTTTGATTTTTATTTTTGTTAGAATGTCATTTCTACAGAATAGTCTTTTATCCTGGTTTTATTTACATAGATCTTACATGCATGCATTTATTTACAGGTTTTATCTCTGTACTGTTTTTTTATTTGTTTACTGACTGGATGTTTTATTTTTGTAGTTGAACTTGTTTTAACTTATTGGGCATTTTACTAAGAATACTAACAATTTTGAATCTATATTTTTTTGATTTACGTTATGAGCCAAAATGAGTTTATTTCTGTCTGCATTTTGAAAGTTTGCCTTTCCTTCAGTCATTTTTCTCTTCCACCAGCAGGTTTCACTCTTGTACAAGTTATTTTGTCACGTTCCGCTCTCCTCTGTCACCCTCCCGTCCTGTCAATAAGCCGTTTATCTCTTCTCGACACTTTTTGCTCTCTCGTGGCATTCGTTAACCTCAACGTTGATCAGTTTGCTCCAGAGCCCTTATAATCTGTTCTCTCTTGAAAAGACCATTTCCTCCTGCTCCTTCCATCTTCAGCTGACTAAAAACTCTTCACTGTCCATTTATAACTCAGGATTTCTGTCTCTGTGGTGAAAGTGGCCTCACAGAACCATTTAGTTGTTTTTAAAGGAAGCTAAAGCCCAAACATCTGTCTCTGTGTCCTCCTCAGAACCGCATGCTTGAGAGTCTGGCTCTGTTTTCCACCACCATCCATTCTGTCTGGTTCCAGTACACCTCCATCATCCTCTTCCTCAACAAGACTGACATCCTGGCTGACAAGATCCGAACCTCGGACCTGAACAAATACTTCCCTGGTTTCTCAGGTGATTTGCCCTTTGATTTGCATTTTGTTTTCATTTTAATTCTACAATTAGCTGCAAAACATTTCTTGAGATTAAACATTAAATTAAATAAAATAGAACAACTGGAATGTTTTCAAAATTATTTGGGGTTGAACAAATTAAATTCTCGTAGAGCGATCCGGGTCCAGCATAAATATTCAATTTAAAATAAATAAATCTGTGCATGTAAACCCAAGCACCTTTTCACTTTGTTTGATTATACACATTAAAATGTTAGCATTAGCATGTTAGCATTGTGCTTTGAAAGTGTGTTTCTGAAGATAAGGGAAAAAAACTGAAAGAGTAGCTTTAAAACGAAGCATTGTAGATGTTTTAGAGATTCGTGGACAATGAATAAAATTATAATCAGTTTTTGGAACTAAAAATACTGTTTAAAATGTTAAACTGTAGATTCACCACGTAAATTAGCTTTAATTAGTTAATTATTGAAGAAACAGGTTTGAATTTTCTCCCTTTGGTGCAAGGGACACAACAGGTTCAAACTTTTCAAATAAGATTTTGCAACAGCTCTGCTCCAGAGCCTGGTTATCAGTCAATTTCACTGCCATCAACAAGCACAGTTGCATCTGTTTATTTTCATCACAGAGTGGACAGAATCTCTGCAGGAACACCAAGGATGTGATGTTGTTTTGGTCCTGCAAATTACTGTGGACACGTGACCACCTGACCACGTCCAGTAGGAACAGAAGAATATTAAAAAAATAAAATTATTTACAAAATCGAAAAAAGAAAAATTCTGGTTCATAACTTTGGTGATTTTTTAAAAGTTTTAGGAATATATCTTGGAAGTATGTCTGAAAGGGCATGCAGGAGAAAATGAAAGCTGTTGGCAGCTTGTTTGTGATTAACATTCATAAAAGTCTTTTAAAATGTCTTTAAAGAAAACAAAAAAGACCACAGCTCTAAATGTTTGGTCTAAAATTCAGTCCTACAATAAACATTTAACCCTGAAAACCTGATTCAGATCTGCCCCACTTCCTATCTAATACATACTCCATTATTTTAAATCATAAGTGACAAGAAGCTGCTAAAACCTGAACAACAAAAAACAGATTTTACCTCTAAAGACACAATCTTAAGCTTCCTGTGTAAACCTATTGAAAAACAGGAAGCTGACCTGCAGTGGAGATTTTTACATGGTCCAAAAGCTGCAAAGAAAGAGCTCAGTCTGACCCAAGCACAGGAGAGGAATGTCTCTTCTGGCTGCAACCAAATGAAGACGGAGTACTTAGTCGTTTCTTGCTCCAGACTAAATGATATAAACATTATTGTTCTGTAAAAGTGGGTTTTTATAGCTCTTTTTCTCTTTGGACTCAAGTACACTGTTAGCAGAAGACAAAGTCTTGTTTTGGTGAATTTAATGTTTGCTGCAGCAGAACTAAGACTTTAAAAGCAGAAAGAATCAAATGTTAGGACAGAGCTGGACGGGTTTGGTTGTAGAATCTTCCATCCATCCATCCATCCATCCATCCATCCATCCATCCATCCATCCATCCATCCATCCATAGTAAAAAGAATCCTGCTTTTTGTTCTACCTTCTTTACCCTAACCCAACACACACACACCTGTCTTCCACCCTCTCTCCCTCTGTTACCCATGGCAACTACAGACAGATCCTTTGCTCCCTGCAAGCCTCGCACCCCCACCTGAATACCCCCAGGTGTTCATGTATGAGCTGTGTGTACTAGTGGCTGGGGCAGGATGGAGTGGGGGGGAGGGGGTTGTTCAGTGACTGAAAGGGAACATTTGTAATGTGTGTGTGTGTGTGTGTGTGTGTGTGTCTGCAGTGCACTCAGTGTTTTACCACCAGCATTAGCAGGGTAAAATAATGACTCATACAGGGTCAAGCTTCTTGATGTCAATTTAACCTTAATGACGACTCGGAGCAGCTCCTAGCACCGGTTGCTGTTTGCTGCTAATGTTGTTGTGTTCCTGTGTGGGGGCTGTGTGGCCCTTATTACTGCCACTGTAACTGCATTTGAAGGCTGTGGCTGTTAAGTAGCCCTGGAGCCTGATGCTGTTTTTGAACAGGAGGAAACTAAATTAAACTAGTTCTAAAGTAATTAGGGACGATTATATTGTATCAGGAAATAATTCCAGCCACTGCTTACAGATTTTCAGAAATAGACTGAGCACCTCAAAATGCTTTGGGGTATGTAAAATTAGGGATAAAACATACTGACTCATACAGCTGTCCTTTGTTGGTACTGAGGTAACTTTGTTTAAAAAGCAGGACTGTGGACAGATAAATAGCTGGTGAACTTCAAGAAAAAAGTCCCAAAGACTTACCAGCTCGTATTACAAAGGTCTTGGTCTTTAGTGAACATGCTTTCAAATTTTTGTTGACATATCAAGAAAATTAAAATTTAGAAATTATCTAAAGATGTGGATAACAGGTGTGATTTTAACCTAAATCCAAAGCTTACTGGGTGACTTTGACCCATAAAAAATAAAAAATTATTATAGAAAACAGGTATTTAACTAATTTGTTTATATTTTTATTTTATTTTCTAAATTAACAATGCAGAAGTTTGATTAGAGCATCGAAACACATTTATAATGGGTGCTAACCTTAAATGTGTAACTTACTTTACATTGTAGGAAAAATAGTAAATAAATAATTTTACAAATTTATTTAACCGAATCAATAGTTATTTAATGTCTTTGATTCCTCAGAGACTTCTTATTTTGTCAAATGCTTAAACTATAAGAAATAAACCTTTCCAACTATTTATATTTTTCCGTTCCTGTATGACTCACCTCTCAACCCTACTCTTCACCTTGCAGGTAAGAAGCAGAGCGTGGAAGACGCACAGCAGTACATCTTGAAAATGTACGAGCAGCGGGCCATCAATCCTGAAAACAAGAACGAGTGGAAGACTCTGTACCCGCACTACACCTGCGCCACCGACACCAACAACATTCGCAAGGTCTTCACCGACGTCAGGGACACGGTGTTGCTCAAGTCTCTAAGGGACTACGGAATCATCTGAACCAAAATCGAACGCTGACCACCAAGAGGGAGCTTCAGGCTCTCATCTCCGTCTGGACTATTTCTGAGGGAAGGCTCTGATGAAGGAAATTAGCTTTTTGTTTTCACAAAAAGAACTGATTGTCTCTAAAGCCTGTCCTCTTTGTCGAATTTAATGAAGAAACAAGAAATAAAAGGTATTTTTTTCCCACTTAGATCACTTTTCTCTCCTTCAAATGAAAAAAACAAAAACTATGAAGACCTGTTGGGAGGATCGGATAACAGGAATCACCCTCGTGTTTCTCAGTTTGCAGCTTTTTCCTCAGTTTGATTTTTTTTTTTCCCTTCTCAAGCTGAAAATAATCAAAGAAGCATCCTAACTTCTAATTGAGGCAGTGATGGAGATGCTATAAAGTGCTGCAAGGCCATTAACAGCCTAATGACTTTTAGGAGTAGTGACACATGGGTGCACCAGGACTGTCGAACACGTGAAAAGCTGTAAGTCCACCATCCACCAGTTACAGTCAGGTAGAACAGAGGCTCACAAGCTGAAGGCAGAAAATGTCCAAGAAAACCCAATGAAGAATGCAAAAAATGCACAAAAAACACTCGACATCGACATATAATCGACTGATTTGAAGCTGATTTGGACACACGCTGATTGTTGACAGTTAAAGCTATTATGTCAACCTCCACATTGGCTGACACGACGTTGAGATGAGGTGCTTCCCGTCTCCCTTTTAGTGCTTCTCTACAGAGAATAAAACACCATCAATGTGTCCTAAGAAGGCAGAGTTCATCTGTTTAAGGCACTTAACCATAGCTGGTGCTTTTATCCCAGTAGATACTTATCTGTTTGTTGTTTGTCTTATCAAAGTTATCATAAAAAAAGCATCTAAGACTGGATTAAGTGCCTTAAGGGGGCTTTTTTATTGGTTGTGTAATTATGGGATGAAAATTCCTCTATTTTCCATCTTAACATCCAACCCATCTGTTTTTACTGTCTTGAATGCTGTTGTCTTCTCATATGTTTTGAATCAAATCTTAATATTTTGGGTAGAGATCGAGAAGATTTGAATTTTCATTATTTGTAGTGAAAACTGAGATAGAACTATATAATGTGTTACATAGACCTGGATAATAGACTGGAACCTGGAAGTTGAAGTTGGATTGGGACCAGCTTCTCTATGTTTTAAGCCCCTCCCACTTCATGTTGATAAATGGAACGTTGCCCTTGGTGAAAAAAACAGATATTTTTTTAGGTTAAGTTGTAGTTTGTTACTTCACGCTCTAAAGAAAGGTCATGATTGTGAGAAGGGTAAGTAGGTGGGACTTAAATCCCCCAGTGTGCAAACTCTGGTTTCACATATGCAAGATCCCATAAACCGGGTCAAGGTGACTATAATTCCTAAACCGCAAGAAAAGCACAAACACATTTGAGTCTGTGGTTTAAAATGAGAAGCTGCATAAATGTGATTATTTTTTTCTGTAAAAAAAGCAAATACTAAATGAGCCTCAGAATACAAATAGACCTAATAAGCAATATATAAACTTACCCTATAAATGTCTCAGTGTTTTGTACTAAACACTTTATACAGCAACACAGCCAAAGAGCAGCCTGCTACTTCAAACTGTGAGATGACTGAAATTTAAAACACAATTATTCATCACTGTCAAAGCCACTAGCCTGAATTCGATCTCAATTTTTCAGAAATTAGAGTGTAAATGACCCAAAATGTGTTTGTCTAAACAGGCGCTCCACTGTGTTGAGTAAAGAATAATTACAGTGTCGGCAAGAAGTCGGCCTCGATGGATGCAGGAGGATATTTCATATTGATCTGAAGTCTACCTCGGCGTGCGTGGGGCTCCGCGCTGAGTGGAAAATGACATTAAAATTCATGAAATGAAGTGAAGCTGAGCTGGAGCTCACAGTGTGGTGGTTTTTTTAGCTGCTGTTTTGTTATCGCTCTGTAAAGTGCTTTGATCTCTGCACTTTGCATTTTGATGTGGTAGCTGAAGATGTTTTTGATTCCTTATGTTCTCAAACATATGCATGTACATGACTCCTGCTTATAATTGATTTGTATAAAAATGTAATGATGTTTACCAACAGCACAGTCACCTCAGTGTTTTCAGCTTATTTTGGAATTGGGCAAATCACTTGTTTGGTGACAGTTATTTTGTGTAGATTTTGGTGGAAGAAATAATCATTTTTCTAGTTCATATTAAAAAGAAATTTTGAACACACTTCTTGTTTTTTTTTAGTCTCATTTGTGTCTGTGTGTACAGTACAACAAATGAGGTCCCGCTTGAGGTTCCAAGCATAAAATCAAATGTTAAAAAATGTTGCCAACATTTTCATAATTTAGCTCACTTTGAATGTAAAATCTTGGTTTAAAATTTCCACTAACATTTTTAACTCACTGTTCCTCTATTTTGCTAATGTTTTTCTAGATCTTAAATCTAAATGTAAAAGTTAACTCTTAAATGATCTTACTAAATGTTAAAGCTTACAATTAAGAATGTTGGAATGAAACACAGACTTTGCCGTGGGTGCATGACTTTTGTTGTGACATCATCCTGCAACATATGCTAATGCTGCTAACGCTGCTGAAGATGGCATCTAAATTCAAAATATGTTCATTGAAAACAATATGGATGGTAGCCTATCTGTGGTTCAGCAGTTTGAAGTGCAGCTCGGACATTGGAAGCAACTGAAAGTTTGATGTGTTGTAGGGAAGCGTTAGCTGCATTAGCGGTTGCTTTTGTCTCAGGATGATGTCCTAACAAAAACTGCGCACGAATGGCAAAGTCTGTGCTCCATTCTGAAACACTGAAATGTAAATGTTAACATTTATCCACAACATTTAATGTTTAACTTTTACATTTAGATTTAGGATTGAAATTTAACATTTAGCAAAATGTTTAGCAATTAATCACAATTAATTAATATAATAAATAAATATAATTAGTTAGCAATTAATTTTTAGCATTTAGCATTAGCAAAATGTAAGAACTGCTGTGAGCTAAATAATAAAATGGTAGTGGAAAATTTTCAACTTGGATTTTACACCCAGAAAGTGAGCTAAATAATGAAAACGTGTTTTTTTACGACATTTTTACCATTTTATTTTACACTTGGTGCCCTATATTCTCACAGATTTGCCGTCTGTCACCCAAAGTTCGAAAATAAAACAAGAATTGCAGAGGATTGACACGTGCAATGCAACATGTTATTTCCATAAACAGTGTGTGTTTGTATTCTGAGCATCCTAGGAAAATGAACAGTGACAAACTTTCACTCTCGTCAGTCTGGAAATCCAGGCGACACAGCCGAGGGTTGAAGCTGCCTTGTTTCTCCGTTCGACTGCTAGGAGAAAAGTATTTCCTCATTAAGCAAGTGACAAATCGCTCCTCCAAACAAAAGTCTCTCACTCCTCTCAGCACGCCAGAGATCTTGTGACAACAATGACATAAAAGAACATTTGTTCAGAATGTTTTGCTGTAATAAACAGGAACATGCACATAAACAACCACTGGGGCTGGTATTGGCTGTCAGAAACATCAGGACTGATCCTGTGACACCAGCACCTGTCATCCAGATGATTTGATATCCTAGAATATGTGTAAAAGTATACGTGTGTCTCAGACGTGCATGTGTTCATGTAAGAATGTCTGCACCGGCTGTGAGTGTGTGGACATCCTTTAGCCTCACTGTTTATTGCATTCATTTAGTTTGATGATAAATTTTAACAAGTTCAAGCTGTGATATGTCTTCTGTACGGAAGACCATTAGGACCACAGGTCAAAAAACTTTTTTTCCCCTCAGTTCTGTCTGTAATCTCAGAATTTAGACTTTTTTCTTAGAATAGGAAAAAAAGTCAGGTTCTCAGAAACAATTATCAGAATTTTTACTTAATCTGAAAAAATAGTCAGAATTCTGACAGTCAGACCTCAGGAATCCCGCTCACTGTACAATTACCCCACCTTTAACACTTTAACACTAGAGAACCCGCAGAATAAAAGCAGAACTGAAAATGATGCAATGATGAGTTCATTCTGATTGATTCTGATACCACCAGTGTGGTATTTTTTTTTTGTTTTTACTTACAAGAACATTTTAAAGTTTCTCCAAAAACTTAAGTTCAGGGGTTTGGCTGTATATTTTCAAAACATTGTTTATATTTTTGATCTTGAGTTTTGTCTGTTTATATTTCTGGTCCTGGTAACACCTAACACATCAAATGATGATGGGTTATTTTTCATGTCATCCCACTAACAGTTTTCTCCATCCTTGTTGCAACAACGTTTGCAGAGAACAAAGAATTGCAGCTGCTTTTTTGGATGACTTTGTTTTCATAAATAATCTCTGAACTATAAGCTGTCAGTTGTACTTATTTGCATATCTTGATTATTTTGTCAGTTTATATTGTCTTGTTACTGCACTTACCCTGCTGTGGCTCTGCCATGTATTTAATTGTATTGTCAGTAAGCTTCTGTATTTAATTTCCTCCCTGCCTTAGTGACTCTATACTGGGAATTTCTGTTGGAAATTTCTGAGAATTTCAGATGATGCTGCAAATGATTCATCTGCACATTTTTTTTGACAAGTCATCGTGTCTGGTGGTCTTTGATGGTTTATTAGTTTGTTTGTTCAACTTAGTCTAAAACAAAAAGGGAGATCTTAAAAAACGAGATCCAGTTTGGGACAGAACTGTTTTTATCACTGACATTTAAAGTTATTGATTCCTTTAGCAATGTGTGTTTTCTTGTGGGATTTTTTTTTTACTATTTTTCTGCACACAGCCTTGTGAGGACCCCTCATAAGTGAACAAAACCAGTCCCTATGAGTTTAAATGCTGTTTTTGACTGTGGGTGGTTAGGATTAGGGTGAGAGTCAGGCTTAA
This sequence comes from Cynodonichthys magdalenae, assembly GCA_031762555.1. Classification (NCBI taxonomy): domain Eukaryota; kingdom Metazoa; phylum Chordata; class Actinopteri; order Cyprinodontiformes; family Rivulidae; genus Cynodonichthys; species Cynodonichthys magdalenae. The sequence continues at coordinate 16,023,366 of JARVJO010000227.1, read as the reverse complement.
GTCTTAGAAATGACTGGAAAATGCAAGGAAGTCAATGCACAGTCCCCACGAGGATAGAGAAACATAAACTGTATGTGAGTGTGTGTGGACGAGTTTTTTGTGATGTATGAGGACAATTTTAAAACAAAACACCTACATGTGGGGATAACTGGTACATATGGGGAACTAAGCCAAGTCCCCATTTGGGTTAAATGCCATTGGTGGGTCAGGGGTTAGGTTTAGGACCACGATGTGAATTGAGTTCAGGTTAAGTTTATGGTCAGGTATGTTGAGGTTAGTTTTAGGGTAGGGGGTTAGGCTGTAGAAATTAATGGAAGTCAATGGAATGTCCCCATTTGTATAGATAGACACAGCTGTGGGTGTGTGTGTGTGTACTTGTTTTTGTTACCTTTTTAGGACCATTTCTGTTATACACACCTACTTTGTTAAGACCAGTAGTCCTTACGGGGACAAAATACCGGTCCTAATATGGTGGAACTCCATTTTCAGGTTGGGGGTTTGTTTTAGGACTAAGGTGGGAATTGAGCTTAGGTTAGTTTTAGGTTTGGTGGTCAGGGTTGTGAGCTAAAGAAATTACTGGAAATGAATGGAAGTCAATGAACGTCCTAATTAGGATAGAAATACAAACGTGTGTGTGTGTGTGTAAGGGATTTAAAAATAGGAGAAAATCCAGGCCTTAGTGCCCTTTCCTTAATAATGAGAGATTTCTTCATTTAAATCTCACACGAAATATTTATATTAGTCCCTTAGATATAATCACGATAAGTGTTCAACACACACACACACACACCTGTTTTGGATGATAGGTGCTCATCTGCTGCTGGACCTTGATATTTTCCTGTGCAGAAACAGAGCTGAGGAGTTTGTGAGTTTTGTTTATTTTATCAAACTTTTATTGCTGCCTGGTTTGTTGCTCTGAACAGCTGCATAATGATAAGCTTTTCCATTACCTCCGAATTTCCCCGAGGCAGACACACACACACACCACGTCTGTTCTGTTATCAACCTTATGAAGCACACGTTCAAGTTACCAAACAACTACTTGAACACAAACACCTGCAGAACTCAGTCCCTGCAGCATAAATTCAGTTTGCAACATTCAAAGAGTTGCCGCCTCCCTGTGAGCTGAGTGATGTTGACCCTCCGTACCACTCGGCTGCAACTTGTTGCTGCTGTCGTTTCTTTCCTCTGCTACGTGGTTTTCAGCAGCTCTTTTCAAAGCCGCTGCAGCACGAGGGTACAAAGAGAGAAGGTGCTTATCAGCACAAAAAATGAATCAATTTGCCAGCATGAATCATCACTCCCTGGTCCAAAAACAGCTCAGCATCTGCAGCAGCAGCATCATCTGTCCCTCGGTGAGTGACATTTCTGTTTCACACTTATTGCTTGATAAGGGGGGTGGGGGTGGAAGGGTTGGTTTCAATCAAAATACGGCTCACTGACAAAAAGGGGAGATGAGATATTTTACTGAGAGACACACTCAAACACATATACAGGGCGTTACTATAGAGTTAAACTGGGACCATAAAATTTTTCTAAAAAAATTTTCTTAGAAACTGAAACAAAGTAATTAAAACAAGTTTATAGATTTTTTTCCTTTAGTTTCAAACTTTCAAATTCTGTTGCATGCAAGTTTAGCGTCTGATACAAAACAATGAGGCAATGAATGTGGAACTCCAGCTGTGGACAGATGGACCGAGCCACACACAGAACCTTTGCAAAGAGAGGAGAGAAGCTCAAAGGCAGAGATGGAGGAAATACAGTCTGCGACAGAGTGAAGACTTTGTCGAGGACAAAGGCGATTCAGTATTTCAATTATAAGAGGGGAGAGAAGAAGATCGAGCACCGAGCGGACTACTGGGGAAATCTTCGGTACTGCTACCAGTCTGCCGGGGATTGTGTATGGCAATCTTCAGTGCTTCATAGGGTTGGGTAGAATCGTCCAGAATTATTCCTCAGAAAAACTTTAGATGGTTATTATTTGGCACTTGGCGATGTAAGACGTGTGGTATCAGTAGCCTCAGCAAATTTTTAGGTTCTGTTGAAAACTCATCCATCTTCATGTCATGTCTGACATATTTGTGAACAAACTGATGTTATCTGTCTTGAAATAGAATCTAAATCCATACAATAGAGATGCTCTACAACAGTTTCCGTTATGGCCCCACCAGTGGAAATCATTCCGCCTTTGAAACCACGTGACTGAAACCCAGCTATTGCAATAAACAAACTTAGACGACCGTTCTACGAAGTGCCTTTGTTCTTTGAATCATGTATTTCTGTCCTTGTTAAAAAAACATTTCCACAACACCTGAATGCAACAGATGGCCACGCCACAACAGGGCCAGAAGTTTGAAACAGAAATTATTTGAAACTAAAAAAAAAAAAAAGAATCTAACAAGTAGTTTTGAACGTTTTTTTTTTTCTAGTTTAAAAAAATTAATTCTTTGAACAAACTTTATGGCCCTGATTTAGCTCCATACATTACGCTTAAGCCCATTTTTGGTGACAAGTGCTAAATATTTTCCCTGTATCTTATTTCATAGGTAATAACTCAAACTTTTTCATATCCTTTTGCAGTATTTTACGGATAGTAGTTCTTCTCAAACAACATAACATAAAAACATAACTTTTTATATCATCAAAATAAATCTTTTATGATTAAAATCAGTTTTAGTATCAAATGCAGTAAAGGTTATTGTAAATATGACATTATTTTCCTATTCATAACAACTGTTTTACATCATAATATGAATACGCTGCCATTTCTAATACAGAAAAACGCCTCATTAATTCTGCAGACATCACAAAGTATATTACAACAGTAGGAGGGAAAATAACCTTTTTTTTAACAAGTGTCACGTTTCCACAAGGCAGGACAGACCCAGGGCGCAGGCAGTATCTCAGAAGAACAAAAAACTTTAATAAGGAGCAGGAACAAAACAA
>JARVJO010000227.1:16008238-16020320 GCA_031762555.1 Cynodonichthys magdalenae | reverse complement strand
CCGTTTCCATTCAGCTTTTCTGATGCGAAATTTCAAAATGCGAATTAAGAAACGTTGATGGAAACGCGGCTAGTGAGTGAATACGGAAAGCTACCACACCAATGGCCAAACTAGCAACAAGAGTGTGGAATAACTTAACCCTCATAAAAAAAAATGAAAAAAATATTGTCTACAATGCATACATCTTGAGTACTCTTCTCAATGGCAGTGAGATCTGGACCACGTATTTCAAGCAGGAGGAAAAAAAAACTGATTAGCTTTCACATGTGTCTCAGCAGAATCCTTGAAATAACATGGAAAGATAAAAACGTTCTTGCCTGGCGTCACATGCAGACAGTCTCTCAGGAAATTGAGTACACCCCTCCCTTTTGTTGCAAGTGTTTTTTTGAGGGAACAGCAAATTTACACTGTTATACAAGCTGTACACTAACTACTTTACATTATATCACACTGTCATATCTTCAGTGACGGCACTGAGTGAGTTTATTTACAGGTCCTTAATCTATAAACATCTACTATGTTTCCTTCAGTCCCCAATATACCTTTCAGACTCCACTCCTGTCCTCATTATTTTTCTCAATCTCACCCTTTCAGGCTCAAATGTTTTACAAATCATTAACACATGTTCTACATCTTCTTTTCCTCCACATTTATCATTATTTGTCCTCCCTATTAAATATAAAATGTAATTTAATTAGGTATGACCTACTCTTAACCTCATTATTATTTCTTATCTTCTGTTTCTCTCACTAATATTTTTAACCAACACTGATATTTGTATTTTTTATGAACTCCTTCCTTTTTTATCTTCGTTCCACCTTTTTTTTTTGCCATATTTCTATTTCTTTACTCTTAATAACTGATTTCCCTTCCCCTTTCCCATAAGGAATTCTAATTGTTATTGCCCCCTCTAAAACCCTTTTTGCTAAATTGTCTGCCTTTTAATTGCCTTTTACTCCTTCATGTGCTGGTACCCAACAAAACCAAATATCTATGCCACCCCTGTGTAATCTAAATAAACTGTGCTGCTGAATTTTTAATACTAAATCTTTCCTATTATTTCCTTTTCCTTGAATACTTTTGATTACCGCTTTGGAATCCGTGCACACCACCACCCTGTCTGGTCGAACCTCCTCTACCCATTTCAGCTGTAAAAACACAGTGGATCTGATAAGCGTTTAGAAATGTATACTTCAAACTCTGGAATGAATATTCCTATTCCTATTCCTATTCCTATTCCTATTCCTATTCCTATTCCTATTCCTACACATCCTTTTATGTTTTTCAGTGTGGAACTGACAGCCAGGATGCCTTATGAACCTCAGGAGCTCATCAGAAGAATGGTCCACAGGTGAGGTAATTAGGTCATGAGCCAATCAGGAAACAGTACTCATAATCAGCAAAACAGGAGCAAAACACCAATCCTCACACCTCCCACACACCAAAAACTTGACCGTTGGGGTAATTGGTATTTCTAAATTGTCCCTAGGTGTGAGTGAGAGAGTGAATGGTTGTCTGTCTTCTTTGTATGTGATGGACTTGCAACCTGTCCAGGGTGTACCCCGCCCCTCACACTGTGACTGCTGAATATGGGCACCAGTGACCTCCATTACCCTGAAAGGAAGAAGCAGGTATAGGTGATGGATGGTTGGATATCCTCAGTGCTGTCCCATGAAAATATATCATAAAATACTTACAAAAATGTGATGGGTGTACTTTTGTGAAATACTGTACACCATTCTCAAAGAGCAGTGGCAGTATGGAGCACCAAATGTAAAGTAAAAAAATTTAATTCTTTAGCTTACTTTCTGAGTATAAGATCCTAGTTAAAAAATGTCCACTAACATTTTATTGTTATTCAGTTCACAGATCTTAAATTTAGTTTTTACTAAATGCTGTAATTAAATGTTAATTGTTATGTCTAAATGTTAAATCCTAAATCTAAAAGTTGATAAAATAAAATGAGGAACACATCAGATTAAAGATCTCAAACAAGAAGAGGTAAAATCAATATTCCACTTGAAAACCATTGTAATTTTATATTTTAATTTAAACTGTAGAAAAGTCTGCAAATCAAGAAACAGGATTCAGCTGTTCTCAAATGCATTTTCATTGTCGGGAACATCTGATTAACAATTAAGCTACAGTTTGAAGTGGTAGTAGCTGAGGGTCTTTCCCAAAACGTGTTCTGATCACCAGCAGAGATCATTGTTTAAAATGGTGACATCATGTAAGTCAGTATAATTTCTAAACAGGAAACTGTGCTGCTGTCAGATAACACAAACATATACAAAACTGCTTCTTTTATATCATTTTTCAAAATAAAAGCAAAACAAAAGCTCTGTTTACTCACTGAAGTCTCAGAAAGACATGATAAAAATCTTGATTTGTTTCCACAAAGTACCTGTCCCGAACTTTCCTGTTTTTATGTTTCATTTGTTTCTGTTTGTGGGAGAAAACAAATGAGATGCTAATAAGTGATTTTAAGTGCTTGTTCAAACAGAATGTAAATGTGATCAAGTAAAATAAAAGTCCAAACAGAAGTCAATTTGTGCAGTGTAGTGAAAACAGAAGCATGAAAAAAGATGGACAAATAAACAGTTATCCAGAAACTTTTTTTTAAATCAATTGCAATACAAAAAAAAGATGACAAAAGAGGGGGGATGCAAGGACAATAAACAACTTTGTTCCTAATCCAGCATGAATGGGACATTTGCAGAATAAGTACTTAGTGCACCAAAAAAGAAGCAAAAATCTCCCTAGCTTTAAACAAAACTAAGCTTTCTTTTATTTCCAGCTTTTATGCAAATCAAAGCTGAAGCAGTTCCAGCTAAATGTTTGACAAACGAGTCACAACACCTTCTAATCTGAGTCCAGTCAAGAAAGTAAATGAGCATTTTTAAAATTTCTTAGTAAAAGCAACTTTAAAGAAGAACTGCAACATTTTTTTTGATGGAGATCTTTGTTCCTGTAGGAGAAAAGCAATTGCATAAGATAAGATACAGTTTATGCAAACATTTTCCCCTATTTAAAATGTTCGTTTAACAATTCTGACTTTCCAATAAATCATCCTAACACACCATCTTCATTCTGACTAACATTTTAATTAACTAAACAAGACCCTCGGTCCTTAGTGGATCCTTTTTAGTTAACAAATGTTGGATAATGAGGCTCAGGTCATGTTGCTGCTGCCACCGAGAAGCGATTTAATGTTATGTTGGTACAATTGTCAGCTTGCCTGCGGCGTGGCTTCTCTCTGCAGCAGAAGTTCAAATCCCTGCCTGCGGCATTCTGCCTGTGGACCCAGAAACATGGAGACAAACACTGAAAATAAAAAGACTAAAGGCTTCACTCCATGGTGAAATGTAATCCTTAAAATCCATGAGGAACCATCTTCCTGTCACAGGCCCCATTTTATTTTATTTCATTTATTTATTGCCTGTTTATCTTTCAAACAAACCTCTATGGACCAATTAAAACACTTATCATGACGGCAACCGGATCACTGACTCCTAATGTGATGAGAGCAAACATGTCTCAAAATGCACTGTGATGTGAAATATATTTCTCCAGACAAATTAAAGTAGCACTGTTCCAAATAAAATGCTCAAATGAAATCAATTTGTTTGAAACGGTTATCTCTCAAAAACAAATGCCTGTCAGTGCTGGAGTTACTGTGAACTGAAAAATGGTGGAATAAATACATATTTAAAAAATTAGCTCTAACAAGCTAATTAAGATCGAAAACCAAAATCAGCTGAGTTCATATATGTTGTGGTGCATAAACTTTTACAGTTTCTGCTCATATTGCACAGAAACATTACAGGAAGGTTTTAGCTGCACCAAATTTGAATATAAAATTTTTACAAGTTCACAATTTTTATTTGAGACATTGTTCTATTTTAAACTATAAATACAGTCAACTTATATTTACATGTACCCAATAATTTTCCCATTGCTTCATCTTAACTTAACACACAGTCCATCCAAACTACACATACACCCAAGAAACTCACTCTTATTGACTGCAGAGACCCCTTTGTCATTATTTGATTTCTTTTCTGCATCTTTGGTTCATGGTTTTGCCCTCATGTTCAGCTTTGTTCCCATGTTCCTCTGTACCATTATTCTCCCAGTACTTTTCCACAGTAAAAGGGACCAGCATGCTCCATCTAAAGCTGAACAGTTGACTCTTGGTCACAGTGTTTCAAATCTGTCACTGATAAGTCACCACTCGTTTGGCAGACAGATTCCTCTGTGTACAATGTCCGTACTATCTCCATCTGAGAGGTTTATTCTATTTAACTATCTTTATAAGTGTCTGGAAGAGTCATATAGATGGACTTACTTTCTGAGTCTCTCAGACAACTGCTCCTCAAAACCATCCATGTTTGGACAAACAACAGTCGGCTTCTGGAAGAGGAGTAATGAAGCATAAGGACACCATTGTTGTCTGAGTGTTTTTTCAAATTAAAACACATCCAAAATCTTCTGACCTGTCACACAATATTTGGCGCATTCGCCTGTGAGAAAAGGTTTGGCCTCGTGTCGAGAAGGGGCAGGCGACTGCAACAATAAGAGATGATTTTGTGGTTATGCAGGTTCCTTTAGTCTCTGTTCTTCAGTCCTGCTACACCTCTCTACACCTGCACCCTGTTTCACCCATCACTGCTGCAGCCATTTCCCTCGTCAGCCTCTGTCTATTTAACCTGTCAGCTGTTACTTCTTTCTGACTGGAGTTATGTATTCTCATGCCAAGTCCAGATTTTTCCGACTCCTTATGCCAGTCTGCATTTTTGGGTCTAACTTCTTCCAACTTTGACATGTGGTTTGTGTAACACAAACAAGTCCAAGGTGTAAGAATGTATAAACATCATCCATCTGCGACGTATAGATTATAAAAAAATGTGCACCGCAATTTGCGAACAGACAGAATTTTTTTTTGACTGACTCTTTAGGTATATTTTGTCCAGAATAGGAAAATCAGGTTGTTGTAGGTAATGTTTTGAGCATATTTTTTTTTCCTATAAATTACAGTAGTTATATTGGAAGCCAACACTTTCCTGCTCTTATCCTCACACTCAGTGGCTTCTGCTCCAAACCAGAATGACATTATGCTTTTAGTGATAACAAGGTTTCCCCTGCTCTGCTCCATCATCTGATATTATCAGAGGGTATAATTAGACAGATAACTGATAGTAGAGAAACTCCAGGCCCATCCTTCCTAATGAAAAGAGTCATAACAATGCAAATACCGTCTCTTTGATTACTCAGATGCCTAAAGGACTGATTTTATTTTAACTTTTAAAGTATCAGAAAGTTGGGGGCACCAGAGCCCCCACGGAGCTGGTGAATTTAGATGAGATGCGCTTTCTAATTCAAAAGAGGAAAATGATGAGTCTCCCCAGATGAATCAAATGGGTAATAAAACTGGGGATGAGGGCACGATGAGACTTCTGCACTCGTCCACCCACTCCGCTTTCCTGAACCGGCAGCAATGGCCTTTCTTTGTCATCTCTAGTCTCCATTGTGCCTTTATGTCCCCCCCCACACACACACACACACACTCCACATAGCCTGCTCTTTTCCCACTGTGCTCCTTCTCTCTGCGTCTGTCAGTCTCACCTTTTTTTTTCCCTTGTCACATCAGGTAGGCGGGAAGCTTCTGCAGCAAAGACCTCAGCAGGGGAGGCCATGGTGGCGAAATGCACTGAGAGACTACGGAAACTTCAGAGTTGAGGTCGGCGGCCTGAGTCAAGAGCTTCAAACTGTGATGAAGGGGGAATATTTCCACTCAGGGAGTGAACTGCAGTGTGCGCTGAGAGTGATACAGGAGAGAAAAGCTGTTTGGTTTCCTTCTGAAAGTAAAATTCAAATTGAAAGGCTGGTGGTGAGTAAAAAAAAAAAAGACTGCTCAGAGTAAATCCATGTTTTTGTGGCAAAGAAGTATATAACAGGGATTTACCTGATGTCCATAACACTGTTACTGAAGCAACAAGTAAGGTCACTATAATAATAATAATAATAATAATAATAATTTATTTGTAGGTGCATTTCTGACACCCAGCTTTAATCTGTAGGCATTTACGACCAAATCAGGTAAACAATGCAGTTTGTGGAAATGTTTTCCTATTTAAAGGGTTGCAATCTGTCAAAAATGATGGATGGCCTTCAGATTTTTCCATCACTGTTTAAAAACAACTGGTAAATTGCATAAAATATTTGGTTAATAAACCCTGGCCTGAAGTCTGCAACATAGACATCAACAAGCGCTGGATTTTATCCCCGTTGTCACTTCCTGCTTGTTTACATCTTATGGTGAACCCTCTGTGTTCACGGTGGTGAAGTTTTCTCTTCATTCTTGACTTGTGTCCCAAAGTTTATGCCCCTGACTAACTAACTGTTTTCACAAGACACAACCCTAACCTTTGGGAGGAAGAAAAAAGGTGACCCAAAAAAAAGCAACTAAATAAATATTAAGCAACATAAATCATCTCTTTGTAACACAAATTGTGACAATTTGTGTTGTTAGTGATTCAGTGTCTGCCCTGCTAATATTTATGCTCGGGAGCTGCTACTGATTTTATGGGAAGTTCATGTTTTATTCAACGAATTCATTTTTGGGAAGTCATTGTAATGTTTCTGTATATACTCGATACGTCGCTGCCATAGCAACAGCCGGGGAGCAAATTGAAAGTATGATGTCATTTTACACAATGCAGAAACTCTTCATCCAGACAGGAGATAATAGGTATCTAAGTATGTATTTATTTATAGACCCCCATCCCCCAAGTCATTATGTAAAGATGAAATCTTAGTCTCAAATCTTGTCATCAGAACAATTCGGTCTTTGCTACATTAAAACATCAGGAAAAAATAGATTCTTCTGTTTAAATGTCTTTTCATTTCAAGGCTGGTTAGGGTTTTCAAGCTCAAAGAGGAAAAAAACAATAATGAACTTATTTACAAAAGTGAACAAAGACTTTTGATTAATTGGACATTCAAACTTTTGTTGCTCATTCCTGCCCTGTTTCTACTGCAGTGCCGTACGAACCTGAGGAGCCTCTTGCTTGGTTTATTGACAGGCTGCTCTGAAGGCCATGAGCAACCTTTCAAAGTGACAGCGAAAAGGAAAGCTTATTGACTTGAAAGCTCTCCGAAATAGAAAGCCAGACTGTAAGAAATATCTTGAACCAACAATAGCAGAAGTAAAACTCCAGCTAATACTTAAGGTCCTGAGAAGCAAACTGTTGGATAAAACCTGTTTTTTCCAAGTATGATTTTATTAGCTGAAAAAAAAAAAGACAACATTTAAGTCAGGTGTTAAAAGTTCAGCAAGAAAGCTAATTTTAATCAAGTAATTGGTGTCAAAATGTCAACTTTGATACTGCATTCTCTCATTCATCATTTTAAATAAAATACTTTCCTGCTTCTTAAAAGCTCTTATATAAATGTTGGTATAAATAAATTGAAGTCAAAACAACTTTAAACCATTCAAAATACGTTTCGTGACATTTTATTTTAAAATGGGTAAAAAGAAAAAATCAACGCAACGACAACAAACTAAACAAAAAATTCGTTATGTCAAAAATCTCAGCTTTTAAAATAAACAAAAATATATTCAATGCTGTTGATAACTTTGAAGAAATTAACACTATTATTAATGGTCGAAATGTGTCCAAGTGTATTATGTTGTGTTTTACAGTAACCTAGGCTTAGAACTACACAAAAACATATTGTGTATTTTATACCAAGTTATATAAATAATATGGCTGTTTTGCCTAAAATGCAGAACTATTAAGAAGATATCACTGAGATGTAAAATGCAAAAATTATCAAAAAAAAAAAAAGTTTAATTACCCAAAAATCTCACAACACCCTCCTGGCAGTACCTCTACGAGCCCACTAAGATTTACGGCCCCATCGTTGAAGACATCTGGTCAAAACTAAGTTCTAAATAACGTTATTTCAATGATTGTCAAGTAATAAATGATACATATTTCTAAAAACAGGTTAATAATCCTTTGTTTAGTTGGCATGTTGATGGAGTGTTACAGTCTCCTCACACCAAAACATATACAAATAATAAGTTTAAAAGTGACATTTTTTGAAAAATACATTTATTCCTCCATAAAATCACAGTGTTGTAAAAATCTCTGTCAAACAGTTCTGTTAAATGGCTGCACAGACCAGTCTGTCTTTTACGCTGCTTCTGGCTCGGATCAAGCTGGTTCTGTCCCTCACAGACATGAGTTTTCAGAAATTAAGTGGGCTGAGCTGAACCAAATTAGTCAGGGAGCAGAACTCGTGGGCTGAAATGGAGCGTGATGGATTAAATGTGATGGACATCTGCCTTGTGTCATTTATAAAACTACCTCGGTCCATTTAGAATTCAGGTGGCCAGAATGTGTCTCAGTTCTGGACTGAGGTGTTTTGTAAAAGAGCCTAAAGCTTCTGTTTTACTGTGACTTTTAGCTAAAATTTTGACTGACGCCCTCAAAAGGAAGAACCAGCTGATTTCAGCCTCCAGATTTCCAAACCATTAAGGTTGGTGCGGTGGTCCTCGCTGGGCAATAACATAAAGTCCAAGTGTGTGTGTCTCAGCAGAGTGGAGGTGGAATTAAAGAGGGACCTGGAAGAAGAGATATGGCAAAAGAAGAGCAGCTAAGGCTGAGAAAGCACAGCGATAAAGCTCACTGTGGGAGAAAAGCGCTGGGTTCAGTTAGAACTTGGTGAGCGATGGTGTTCAATTCTAATGAGAAACCTGCTGCCTGAAGGTATTTATCCTGTCTGCAGGTATAAGATTTCACAAGCAGCATAAGATTTGTTTCAAACATGCAGCTTTTTACCTCTGAAAGATGCCAAGAATGGGTTTAAAAAAAAAACTGATGGAGTAGTAATGCTGTCAGACAATTAGGTGTTGAATAATGACAGGACCAAGACTGAAGTGGATTAATATCTTAAAACAGCTCCAATCTGAATGAAATGCTAGTTATTTGAAAGCTCAAATAGTGGCAAAATCAGCTAGTTGTAGCACTGTTGCAAACAAGGACAAGACAAAAATTTAATGCAAAATTGTCTGAGAAATAAAAGTTTATATACATGATAGAACTTGACGCCAACCGTTGCTGATGTCATCAGTAGCGACCAACTGTCAGTCATCATCACAGGCCAAAATGTAGTGGAGTAACGAAAGTACCCATGAATAAATCTACTTAAGATACTTGAAAAATGTACTTAAGTGCAGTAACAAAGTACTTGTACTTATTATATTCCATGATTGTACATATAACAAGACAAACTGAGCATTGTTCACTAAAAAATTTTTTTTTAAAAAGGATGTAGTTTTTAGTAACTTACCCAAATTCTTACTCTCAAGCACAGAGAAATTTTAACATCTGTAACTCCGTTCCTGTGACATTTAAATAGGTTCAGACTGTGGAAACAAGCTCTACCTTTAAAAAGAGATAAAATCAAACTGGACAAGTTTCAGGGACAGTTCTCATTATGCTACAAAAAGGCTTTTCAGTTTAATGTTCTCCTAATTGGAAGGGTTTTAAAGTTTATACAACTGTGTCTTTGAAGGCAAATTAAATTAAACTTCTGTTTTGTTGCTTTGTGATTGCTTTGATATTTTGTGGCTGATAAATGATCTGGTGTTCTCTTCTGAGAGTTTTTTGATTTGTGGTTCTAAACAGTAGATTGAACATCAAACGTACCGTGGAGTTCATAAACAGACCTTTATTATCCAGCGTCACGGTGCTTCTGACAGTCAACACAGACTCATGTGATGAGATCTTTCAACTTCACCACTGAATTTCTCTAAATGACAAATTAATGTGCAATTTTTCCACCTGTTATGGTACATGTCAAACTCAAGGCCCGTGTGCCAAATGTGGCCCTCCATAGCATTCTTATGGAGACCACAAGAGCTTCAAAAATGTATTATGCCCCTTTTCTACTAGTGCCTCTACAGCACGGTTCGGCTTGGCTCTGCACAGTTCCAAAGAGTTTCCATTATCCAGAATTCGTGGAACTGGACCCCTTTTTAATACCCACTTCATTGCGGTTCCAAGCACACCGTGCTGGCCTGAAAATGCAACGTCAGAACAGTCTGTCACTGATTGGTTAGAGGGTGGAGTCGCTGGTTGTGTCCGAAAAAATATAGCTTATGTTTATGTCGTAAGGCACTTCCTCACTGCATCAGAAGCACCAGCTCTCGGTTTCAAGGGTCTGAATTCTTTCAAACTCAAAAGGTATTACCTGAACAGTGATGAAAGAATTGTTTAAGCTGGTGGCAAGGAGAATTTGTTCAGACACTAATCACATTCTTCTGAGAGCCACGCCCTTTCCCATTCAAGAAGTTGGTCCATACGAGCAGCCTGCGGTGGATCACCTCTAGAAAACTCTCATTAACTGCAATTTTCCCCTCTTTAGACATTTGCACTTGTTTCCATCTGGATTAGGATTTAGTGGTTTGGAAACAGACCCCAAGGATGTTGTTTTTAATGTCATCAGCCTAGGACAACCGATGAGAACCCTTTGACTTCCAGAACAAGCACATTTGTTTTTTAACACCATATAAGAGTCACATCACAGGAAATCCAATTAAATTGAATGTCCTCAACTTGTAGGGGCTTTTAGTTGCTTTTTTAATGAATATTGGCAAAGCAGTGCATAGCATTCAGTAGCTGAGGGAGATTAGGTAACATTTGGAGAAGTCACATAAACTGATGAGAAAAATCTGTCCCTAACCAAGCTGCATTCATTTAGCCATAATATTTGGATGAGGAATGAGGATGCAGGATCTTTCATAACTTACTAGTTGACATGTCTTGGGTCTTGAGGTTCCAGATTTAAGTCATCAAAAGGTCTTCATGATGTCCACTTGTCTGATCATCTGATGAAATTTTGTGATCCATGAGAGGTTTTAAATTTGATGCTCAAATCCTCAGTCCACAAGTCTCTCAGAAATCTTCAGTCCTTCAGTCTTGTCCCCCACCCCCCTGGCTTGGGGCCAAGGGGGCCGTGTGTCCTCTTCTCTTTGTTGTTCACCCTTTTATACACTCAATTGGGCAGAAGATTTTTTTTGTATCATACTGCTTAAAGAAGCTCTCATTGGTTTAGAATGCATGTCGCCCAATGAAGTGTATTAGAGGTTTCTATGACAACGCTTGACTTCCTCTTTCAATGATTGCCTCCATCACTGACAGGTTCAAATGTCACTTGGAGTTGTAAAAGTTCATTTTCTTCATGCAGAAATTCCAGTTTCCTCAGAGACAGACCTGACACTTTAAGCTCAAAATCAACTTTTATCACACTGGCAGCCTTTTAAAAATCATTCCATAAACATTAACGCAAGACTATTGTATTTTAAATTAGAGTTACATTCAACCCTTACAGAATAAAGCAAAACATGGAACAAATTCACCTCATGTGTTCAAATATTTTCTCACTCATTTATCAGTGATTAAACTATGTAAAAATAAAAGCAAATCATTCTATTATCTACTTTACAATAGTTAACGGGAACTGTGATGGACAGAGCAGTAACAGACACAGGTTTGGTTTCAAAAAAAGTTTAATTTAACCCAAAACACAAGTTTGGGTAAACTAAAACTACACAAAGAAATCCCATATCCCCACCATGATCTTGTGGTATGAATTGAGCCAATTTGCCAGTCTTCATCTGCTTGCCCCACCCTTTTACCACCTCTTTGTTGGACTGACTGCCGGTTTATCACTTCATCACCTCCTGTATGTATCAGGTTTGTAATTAAATACCCAAATGCAGGCAGAACCAAACAATCAAGCAGAGACTCAGTAAAAAGGTAAGGGAATTTATTTACAGTGATTAGTCCAGAGAAAGTACTGAAAGGTAAGGGAAGAATGATTAATATCAGTTCTTGAGATCTTTGAGGAGAAATGTTTGTTTCTTTCTTACAGGTTTCAATTATGGAGGCAGACTTGGAGGGAGTGTCAGTGAATTATCCAAGAGGTGAGTATCAAAGGTTGTGGGTCTGTGTCCAGTAGTGATGGGTCCAGCAACACCGATGCGTCGGCGCATGCGTCGAGCTCATAG
>JARVJO010000227.1:15972146-15983796 GCA_031762555.1 Cynodonichthys magdalenae | reverse complement strand
GTTTTACAGCATGAAATGTCTGAATGAGTGCTCATCCAAGACTGGTGATTCCATACTTTTTGCCAGGGGTTGTACAACAAAATACAACGCTCCTAAGACCGGTTGTAAATGGCATGAAGTATTGTTGTAATGAAGTGCAGAAATGGGCGTGGTGGAAGCCTCTTAAAGAGACAGAGGCCAATTTCAAGGCATTTAGAAACGGCTGTGATGCGAATAAGAAATTTATTTTTGATTTATACAAACTGACTTACTTAACTGTATGTCTGAGAAACACATAATACTGACCCTGTAATGATTTAGCCATAAGACATCCATGCCAATGAGGAGTCTTTCTAAATTTAATTATCTTTTTTTATCCGTTAGTCTGAATATGTTCCAAATCACGTGTCATACTCAAGGTCCACGTGCCAAATGTGACCTGCATGTTGATTATTTTACCCTCAAAATGAAAAAGTACCAAATTTCACTGGCTACTGGCTATCCATTTAGCTGCATTTTTGTCACCTACTTTTGCTATGACCTAGTTGTACTGGGAAGTAAAAAATTCCCACTTACAAGTTGCAAATTTAGGCTGGAACGCTCTTCCAGTGGAAATTCAATGTGGGAAAGTTAGCTAGTTTAGAATTCAAGATGGCAGCTACTCATTACAACTTAACAGTGAATAAAACTCTTACTTTTAATTTAAATAGTATTTCTGGTTTTTTTTTTTCCACATTTAGTCAGTC
The DNA here is from genome assembly GCA_031762555.1 of Cynodonichthys magdalenae. Taxonomy (NCBI): domain Eukaryota; kingdom Metazoa; phylum Chordata; class Actinopteri; order Cyprinodontiformes; family Rivulidae; genus Cynodonichthys; species Cynodonichthys magdalenae. The sequence goes on along the minus strand of JARVJO010000227.1, from coordinate 15,983,071 downwards.
GTACACCTAGTACTTTTCAGTGTTTATAAGAGGATATTTTAAAACTTTGTTTCTATGCAGGAAATACCACATAGAGCTCAGTTATTGTTTGTTAACAGTGCTCAGTCGCAGCAGTGAGACGAGGAACAAGACGTTTAGTGTTTGGTTGATTTAACACAAAATGTTGAAGTTAATTACAACTGACCCTTTGAGGGCCACCATAACACTCGTGCTACTTTTTGTGTATTGCTACAAAAATATCAAATCTATATGACTGAAAATGGCATAAAAGTCCAAAGAACTACCACATACAAAGTTTTTGATAAAACCTAGCAGAAATTGGAGACTTACACAGCCTCTGGTAGTACAATACATTGAAAAGTATTTAGTTCGGATGTACATATTGTAAATACTGTGAGGACACTGTTAATGTCTGAACACATCCTGCAGTTGTTCTGGACGGAGGTTTTAACAAACACACACACACTTAATTTCATTCCTTCACTCAGCGAGCGCTCCTCTCTGCGGTTGCCATAGTAATCCCAAAGCCAATAACAACCCTAAACCTTTTCTCTCTTAAAGTCAAGAAAACCGACGAGGAAAATTGCCCCAATCAAATTTGCCCCAGAGAGTGTGGGTTTTCACCGAGGATACCTCATCACACCCAGAAACGTACGCCGACCCCAAGACCGTCCGCCTGGTTTGTGTTTCTGCCCCCACCCCCCTCAGGAGGAGACAGCATTATAAATCAATTTACAAGCTGTGAGAGACATTCAGCATAGGATGGAAATAAACAATGGCAGATGGAAGATATTGGAAAGCATTTTCTTCCCCAACACAGGCAGCAGCGCAGCAGCACATGTGCAGCTGGCAAAAGCAACCTAATCGTATATCCTCAGGTGTGTGGGGGATGAATTAGAGATGGTGAAGACAGAGAAGATAACAGGCTGTGGATCTCTTGCATGTCTCAAACTTAAAATGATGAAAAGTAGATGTGTTCAGTCAAAGCAAGTAAAGTGATTTAAATTAAGTTGTATTTTTAATTATGAGTAATTGCTGAAAAATAATCACGGCTACAACCACAAGCACTTTTAGCTCAATATTCAGAAAATGGACTGAGTTATGGCCATTTTTGTGTTTGCCAAGATTACTCAATTATGGCAACAATCTCGAATCAGGTTGACTCCAAAAGTGAATCAGTCCTAGACAAACATTCAACAATTACTTTCTGAGAGCTCCATTAAATTCTGTCCACTTTTTCATAAGATATTTTGCTAACAGAGACAGGCAGTTGCATGCTTTGTATACCAGCAAAAGCAAGAACAATCTCAACACTGAAGATGTGGATATGAAAGAGTTATTCCAGGCAGTAAAATGTCCCTAAAAGGTCAAAATTAATTACCTGATACAGATGATTTATTATCTCTCAGAAAATATAAAAACATAAAAACTGTTTTTCTAGTCATGTTCCTTTTTAAATTTTCCCATCAGTTAAATTTACCTCCTGTAAAATGTTCCTGGTGTCACTGTTTGGGTTTGAGTACCACTCTTTTATTATATTAGGAGAAAATCATTTCTGCTGAAAATTCAAGCAGCTCACTGAAAAACAGGCAGAATAAATAGTTTTATTAGCCTGAAAATAAGAATATATACAGTATATATTTGATGTGGTAGTTAACTCTTTCCAAACTGACAGAAAAGATGCAGCACAGAAATTTGCTTGAACCTTTTATGCTTGTTTGTTTTGTTGTTTTTGTTTTTCTCAGCAGCTGATAGAGATGGAGGAGTGCTTTTACTCGACCATTACTGAGAACACAACTATGATTAGATATTTTATGTTCGTTTGTTTCCTCTTTTAGGGGAGAGGATGTACACAGAATGAGCAGGAGATAAGATCTTAAAAAAGGCATTTTAGGAGAGAGAATGTCATGAAGAAGCTGGAGGGTTTAGTTTAAAAAAAAGGCAGGAGTTTTACTTTGAACAATTAGGTCAGGGGTGTCAAACTCAGTTTCACAAGGGGGTAAAAATTCTAAACTTGGTCTAAGCCAAGTGACAATTTGTAACAATATCTATTTAAAAATGTTATGTAACAAATTATTATTTTAGAAATACAAATTACCTTTTATGTAGCATCTAGAGCAGGGGTGTCAAACTGATTTTCACTGAGAGCCAAATGAGCATTATGGTGGCCCTCAAAGGGTTAGATGTAATAAACTTCATCTAAACACAAAACATCACCTCGTCTCATTGCTACAGCTGAGCAATACTAACAAACAATAACTGAGCTCTACGTGGCATTTCCTGCATAGAAACAGTGTTTTAACACATCCTCTTATAAACACTGAAAAGTACTACGTATACGACTAATTGGCAAAATTTGAAAAAAATAAAATAAAATACAGAAATATTATTAAAAGTAAAAGTTAGAGTTTTACTCACTGTTGAGTTGTGAAGAGTAGCTGCTGTTTTGAATTCTGAACTACTTTCCGACAGGGAATTTTCACTGGAGGAGCATATACTTTTTGACTTGTAAGGGGGAAATTCCTACTTCCCAGTTCAACTGGGCTGCAGCAAAAGTAGCCAAAAAAATGCAATGAAAGGATTCTCCACCTAGTGGTGGGATGCCAAAATTTGGGGGTAAAATAATGAACATGCTTATTTTAATTTTAATATTAATCTTATTCTTAATCACAGATCACATTTGGCCCATTGACCTTGAGTTTGCATGTGATTTAAAACATACTTAGCTTAACGGATAAATACAAAAAATAAATTTAGAAAGACACATCATTATCATTCATTATTTTTGCCTTACTCTCTATCAACAACATTTTGGCTTACATCTTAAAGATACATTTTATCATCATGCAGCAAATCTGATAAAAAAAGAAAATCCTCACTAAAAAATCTAATTATTTGACATTAAAATAAAAAAGAATGCAGAAAAAAGGTAATTAAAGTTAATTATCTGCTTCTCTTTTTCAGGCCAATGTCAAAGAATAATGAAAATTTCAAATTTAATTTTCCTACACACTAAAAAATAAAGGGACAAGGATGGACCTAAAAAGGTACAAAGGCTTTGTCGCTCCAGCTGTACCCTAGTGGAGTACAATATTGTACCTATGAACCTAGGAACAATTTTGTACCTTATTGTCTGTACCTGTAAAAAAACATTTCTGTACCTCTAGTGACAAATATGTACCTTTATGTACAGGTACAAAACTGTACCCATTAAAAAGGTACAAATTATGTATGTAGATTGAAATTTTGTCAGCTGTCAAAAAGAGACACCATAGAACTACTTTACTTTTGAAGTGTTACCTTTGGGGCCAGATAAAATGTTAACAAAGTCCATATTTGGCCTGTGGGCCTTGAGTTTAACACGTGTGAATTAGGGGGAAAAATTGTTAGAGATTAAACAGAAGGATCATGATGAAAATGTCATTTATTCAATAATATATTCAAAGCACAAAACAAATTTGGGAGATAATGAAGATTAAAATATTAATCTATGAGTAAATTAAAAACTAAATTCTGGACTTCATCCATTTATTACAGCTGGTCTCAGTTTAGAGCTGGTAAATTCTAACTACTAATCAGAGCTTGTTTAAAGCATGCTTAACCAATAATGTCATTGACTGCAAAATGATTAAAAATAATTAAAACCAAACAGCATAAACAATGACTCCATTCAGTTTTATTGAAAGTAATTCACACCCATCAACACAATAACAACAGAACAGTTGTCAGTGGTCGCAGCATCACGGTATCAGAGATTCACTTTAAAAATTTAAATTACAAGATTAACATCAACACATGAAAACTTCCATTTTACATATATACACACACACACATTTGGAAACTAAGTTTTCAAGTGTCAAGTATGGGGATTGGCACATTTCACCTTCATCTGTCAGGAAAGTCAATACAGGAGAAAAAACAGCATATATACAAATTACACACAAACTTTTCTCTTTTAAATGCTACTAGTGAAGCTTCTCTGCCCTTTAACTAATTAAACATAAAGTAGATTTTTACAGTGAAGTTTATGCTCAAAGATCCAATAAAAAACATCACAAATCAAAAGCTCTGTTGTTATTCCAGGCTATATTAGAATCCAGTGAATTACCTTTTAAAGTTCTAAAAATGGTCAAAACAGGGACTCAAAATCAATACAACTCCCACAGGAGACTCAAAAGTTGTGAAGGTTAAGTAAAAAACACAGTTGGTGTTTAAAGCTGGGATTTCAGGTCCAACAACTTCTTGTAGCGCCACACCTTCGACTGACTTTGACAAACTTTATCGCTCGTAATTCAAACACACCTCATCTGAGTTTGCTGCTGATGTGGAACAACTTAAACACCAAAGGACATCTCGTGCTTCTCTGACATGTAGAAAGATAAAAGTGCACCTCTATTCTGCGGCTCTCATTTGTGTCCCAGGCTAAAGCTGAAGCAGCTGTTTGTTCAAGTTTGTTGGCAAAACTGAACAAATACTTCTGAGTTAAACTTTGATTAGCTCAGGATAAAACCAACATGGTATGTTTATGTTCTTGATCTAATAATGATCTTGTCTCGGGGAATAAGCCCCACCAGCAACAAAAGCTGGTTCAATAACATTGTGTATCAGGTTTTCTAAGAATGACGGCCCAGATGTGGTTTGCCAGAGGTGGTCCACGCACGGACCAGCAACACATGAATTACACCACAACCGGGCCAGTTGTGGCATTGACAGATTTGGGCCACATAAACCAAATCACAACTGGGCCAGTTGTAGCATGACATCTTACAAACAGTGCCATCATTGTCCTGACCTGGCCCCCATCTGGTTGACAGCCCAATGTCATAGTCAGCCAGCAGGGCCAGCTTGACATCAGATCTGACCCACACCTGTTTACTATGTGGGACCACACCAATAAAAAGCAATAACTAATAAAAATTTCAATAAAATAAAAACTGATCCAAAATTTACCAGTCTTTATTTAAAAACCTACTCCAGTTGAAAACATCATAAATATTGGAGTGGCTGATCAGGTGGGCACAAAGCAAACAGAACTGGGTTTAATGTGGGCAACAAAATAACGTGCAGGATCTCAAATACAGTGTTATGTTGGGACCATTTTTCTGATAAAAAATATCAATTGAGAATCCTAAAATGCTGACTTGATTTGATAGTTGAAAACATTAATGTGAAAAAAAAAATCAGGGAACTTTTCGTTTTAAAGAGGGCTCTTCAGGATGTGTCAACTTAAACAACCGTCCCAACATATTACAGTAAGTGAGCCACGCTGACCTGATCACAGGAAGAGTAATTTGTCCAATATGGCAGCAAAAACCAATGCAAACATTTGCTTTTTATTGGGAAAACTGATAGAAAATATCCCATTAACTCAGCGTTAAAAGGCTGTAGCACACCTCACAAAATCAAAACGAACATTAGCCTTAATTTTTCTTTTAAGATTGCTTCCAGGTCCAAAAGACTGAACAATACGATTAACACTTGTTAAATCACACAAAACCTGACAAAGCAAAGCTATGAAAATAGGACACAGTCAAACAATTTGCATTAGAGGTGCATCATTATTACCACGTGTGGCTGCAGCGAAGTTTACCTGGCGATCCACGAAAGCGCACCAAGATTCCACTCAACATTAGCAAAGGTGTGGAAATTTTTAGCCATGCATTTAAAAATCTCAGAGAGGGTTTGGGAACAAAACAAGCGGGATATCACCAAATTTACACCATAACAACCAACAGTGTTACTGCATATTAAATATATAGAACCCATCAATAAGGATGAACAACAGGTGAAAAATTCAACACTGGAGAGCACATAAAGAACTTCAGGAAGTCGTTTTTCCTTCTGAAGTTGCTCTCATCTTCAAGCACTCGAAGCTGTAATCATTAGCAATTTCCTCCGTCTCCTCAGCAGAGTACAGCAAAAACAGTGAAGCTGCTGTTTAAGCACGTAATATTGTTTCCCCTTTGTAGCTTTGTCTGTCTGTGTTGTTTGACATTTCTGCTTCTTCCCCGGGGCTTCATTAGGACTGACACTGAAACGTCGCTCTCCTTCGCTGGTGCATGATGAACATTTTACTGACAAACTCCGAACGCTTGTAGCTAAAAACAGTACAAATCTGACATATGTTCAGTGTCATTTCTAAAGCATCTTACAAAATACTTCATGAGTCATACATAGAAAACTAACAGCTTTAGATTCATTGAAACACTTCTCCTCATACACACACAGTAAGGCTTTAAGGTTTCTGAAAAACTTTGAATATGTCATGCAAACACCAGTGACATGTTCATACCGTGCAGCTGGTACTCACTTTATCTCCTCATATATATATTTATTTATACATATATTATTACACTCACATGCACATAGTCATACTTGTGACACTGAGGCACTACGGTTAAAGCCTGGTTGCATACGTTGACGGCTGAATTCATCACATGATGCGGTTTCAAAATGCGGTTTCAGATGCTAAGCTAAAAAATAGAGAGAAAATAATTTAAAGGCAGATTCGCGAGTTGCTGAGTGGGAGCACATTATCAGTCGGTGGTCTGATTTCATAAGGGAGTGTTGCTCAGTTGCACAAAATTTCATCAAGTTGCTCTGACCGGATGGGTCTCAGCTGGACTGTTCCTTCAAAGGGATCAAGAAACGTCAAAAAACTAAATTATAATGTACTGACCTGGATGACTTTGTTTGTGACCTTATGTTAAAGAATGAAAAACCACACAAAGGTCAAATCTGTCATTTCTTTTAAGTTTTGGTTCAATTGATTTATCAAAACAAAAACCTATTGAAACTGGCCTTCATAGAAAGATGGTTCCCCTTTAAAAAATGTAAAAAAATTTGAGCATAGAGATGTTAAACTAAGGTATGTTCTCAGCATCACTTTTGTCTTCAAGCTTGTAAATTAGTCAGTCTGTCGGAATTTAGGGTGAAATGTAGTCTCAGGGTTGTTTGGTATCATGGCGTGTAACTTCACTGAACATGGACCACATAGAGAGTTGTCTCTGGAGATTAGAAAGAAAATGTTGGCAAGCTGGTTAAAGGGAAAGAATATAAGACCATCTCCAAGCAGCTTGATGATCCACAGATTAATCCAAAGTTTAAGTTCTGTTGAAGGACTGTAGCCAAGCTCCCTGGATGTGGCCCCAGGAGGAAAACAGATAAATGGAAGAGAAGGAAAATACGAATAACAACCAAAGGGATTAGAAGTAAACTTCAAGTCAAAGTACATCAGTATCAGATCGCACCATCAGTTTGAGACAAATTGGACTTAACATATTTTTGGCAACATATCTCATCTATGTTCAAAGACCCAAAAATAAAACATACAAAGACAAGAACAAGATGCCTACAGTAAAACATGATTCTGTTTTGGGGCTGCTTTGCTGCATCTGAAAAAGGGTGTCTTGAATCTGTCTAGGGTACGATGAAATCTCAAGACGATCAAGCCTAGGGATGTGCGATAAATTTTGGTATAGGTCCAAAACACAAGGTTAGGGTTGGATATTTTGTGCTTGATTAACTGAATTTTAGATACAGTCTTAAATCTTATACTTTGTGATCAGTTGTAATCATTTACGTTTACAGTAAAAAAAAATCAACAAGTCTCTATTTAACGTGTGCCTTGCTGCAGAAGTGTAAACATAATGTTTAACAGTTCAAGTATTCCAATGCTCACGTAAGAGAGACCACCCCCAGGGGTGTGGCAAGGTTTCTATAAATATTATGACAACACGATGGGCCATTTTGCTGAGACCTCCAGAGCCACACAGACAGGCAAAAAGATGAAGTCTATAGATCTGAAAATAAACGTTTAACTGGGAATGTATCCGTTTTCTGAGTATTATTCGGGCAACTAATCTGAACAATTCTTTACACTAGTACTGCTGATTCTGATTCAGATATCTTGTGCAGGAAATGTCATGATCATTGAATAATTTAGTAATTTTCTCTTTAGTTAGTCAGTTATGATAAAGCAACAGGGTGATGGGTTTAAACAAATAAAATGTTTTGTATTAACTAACTATAACAATATAAAGCAGTGTAACAGTATGAAATATCAAAACAATTCCACTCTTCCCATCTGCTACACACAATTTGTTTAAGAAAAAAAAAGCAACAATGTAACAAAAATATAAATGTAACACTGTCAACAACACAACAAAAAAAGCCTTCGTGGGAATGATAAAGAGGCGGGGCTTCTGCTAATGAGTAACTCTAAGCAATTTGAAGATTCTGCTGACTTTATTGTTTACTTTATTTTTGAAATATAAAGTCAGTACCAAACAAAAATACCACTGTCGTCACAGTAGTGTCGATCCGATGCTGATGATCATCTCGGTGTCAATACTATCAATTTATTTATTTATTGTTATCCAGGCAGGTCCTGTTGAGATCTCAGATCTCTTTTTCAAGGGAGGCCTGTGCCTGGGCCCTACATGTTTTTAGGGGGGGCGGAACCAGAGTACCCAGAAAAAACCCACGCAAGCACGAGGAGAACATGCAAACTCTGCACAGAAAGATCCCAGGTCCAAACCGAGGATTGAACTCAGGGCCTTCTTGCTGTGAGGCGTCGGTGCTAACCACTGAGCCGTCGTGCCGCCATCAATTCCACCCACCCCTGATCAAGGTATTCTGAAGTGAAGCCCAGAGTCAAAAAACTGCAGGTCTTGGGTTCTTCTACAGGATAATGACCAATTAAATGGCTCAGAACAAAACATTGGACTATTTTGATGTGGCCTTCTGAGACCTGATCTACAAACAAAAGACAGGAAGAAGTTTGCCATTAAAGACTGGGCCAACATACCTGTCGACAGGTGCAGAAATAAAAGGATTGAGTCAAAAGGTTGTCTTTTCTTCACAGCCAGTTTCATTAGTTTTGTTCCACAAAATTTAAATGATGATTTCAGTCAGTCTGTTTATATTGTATTAGTTTTGTCTGTTTCAAGTTGTCAGTGTGAATTTATGTCTTTAGCAAAAGAGTATAAGCAAATATACTACAGTTGTCAAATAGACAGTTTTTACAGTGAACTTTGAGTTAAATATTTGTAGATTTTTAAATGATGGTTTGAATATAAAGTTTAGTAAAATCCTCAAAAATAGTTTATTTTCTCAGTCGTTTATTGTGAGCCACTAGAAGTGTGTGGTTGTGTTTCTGCAGGGACGCAGCTCTCTGCTGGTATTTTACGGTTAGAAGTCATTTTGTTTTTATTCTGAATTTTTTAGGATGCATTTTTTGAGCAGAGCAGAAAACAGCTGAGGGGATTAAAATATCAGCGGTATGAGTATTTACCTGTGCTTTTCACTTAACCTTAATAAAACAATATATGAAAATAATTTTTTATTTTTTTTTGTACCCGACTGACCACAGAGATTTGTACGTCTGAAACATTTCACATTTATTTTACTGCCATAAAATGCTACACAAAATGAGAATGGTATCAAAGTTTAGAGGCAAAGGTTATTTCTTGAAAAGCTTTGGTGTGAAATGAGATTACAAACATTTAAACTGTAGTTACAAGAAGCAACATGTCTTGGTTTATTATTATTTAGAGGTTGTTAGGATCTTCAATTAACTCATAAAGCAAATCTGCTTCCTGGTATTATTTGTTTTTTTTTTCTTACAATTGCGATTATTTTTTATCAAACAGTGGGAACCTCCAATAAAGATTCTTACCAGTCTAATTGATTTACATGAGTGGTTTAAATATTAATTTATCTGCAGAAAATCAGGCTGATGGACGAGTTGAGGTAAAAATGTCTACTTTTTTGTATTTTGTATTTTATTTATTGTTTTTAAAGTTTATTTACAATGATTGATCAGTTTTCTCCATCCAGGCCTGGCACTTACAAACTTACTGTTAAAACTTAAAGAAGATGCTTTAGCTTTGCAAATTTGTCATCATAAGCATAACCGTGTTATGTTATGTTATAATAAAATAATAATAATGTTTTTTTGTTTGTTTGTTTTGTTTAGTTTTTTTTTCTTTTTACCTCCAAAGCAAGTTTTAACCCAGTTTATGCACATTTTCTCCCCCCAAATCTTTGTTTACATTTAAAAATGTGAAGTGGATTTTTAGTATGTTGTCAAAATTGTAGCATAAATACTGATTTTAGGCAAATTTTGTGACATTTTAAACCCATTTAGGTTTTTTTTGCAATTAAAAAACAAACAAACTGATTTACTGGATGAAAAGACAAATGTGTCATAAAATGTGGCATTCTTGTTATAATATGTAAAGTTTAAGATTATGTCTTGAAGTTTTTGTACCTTATACAGCCATAGAAAAACTAATAGTCTGATTAATCACTAGCAAAGAAAAAAAAGAAGTTTAAAATGATGCACTGATGAATGAGAAGGATTCTGAGTAATAAATATTAGGGAAATTTTATAACTCCGCCCAAATTTAGTTTTGCAGCACATAAAAGACGTGTTGTGTGATCTTTTGTTGTCTCAGTCTGATCGTGTCAGTCCTGCTTACTTAATCAATCATATTACAATTCTATTTTTGATGTGCATGTAAATGTGGCCTCCCCTGGAGATCAAAGGATCATTTGCACATCAGGATGCGGAGCCACTTCAAAGCTCGCGCTCATTCACAAAAGCATCTCTGCGCCCAGCAGATGGTGGAACTGATGCAGAGTCCTGCACTCCTGTGGATTTTATGTCACATTATAATAAATGAAGATATATAAAAAAAATTAAAAAAACAACAACCATGCAGCCCCACGTGGAGCACAGAAGGACATGAGACATGGATACGTGCCATCCAACCTTTGAGCTCAGGAAGTTGGCTGAAACGCTTTCATCTGTCGCTGGTTTAATGAGCTTTACTGGGAGATGGAGCTTGGTAAACTTTGACCACCATAAATCCTTCATGCGTGAAGATCTGCCGGCTCAGATCCCCAACGCAAGTCTCGGG
>JARVJO010000227.1:15930224-15957972 GCA_031762555.1 Cynodonichthys magdalenae | reverse complement strand
TGGATTTTTTTTCTCCTTTTGTCTCTCATAGTTGAGGTATATCTATGATGAAAATTACAGGCCTCTCTCATCTTTTTTAGTGGGAGAACTTGCACAATCGGTGGCTGACTAAATACTTTTTTGCCCCACTGTATATATACGTATATATATATATTAGGATGATTTTTTTAATTAACATGAAATAGTTTGACCTATCCTTTGACGTGAAAATGTAATTAACGTTTTTACACAGAAAAACTTGTTTATTGCACTTAAAGATAAAATCCCACTAAAGTGAGAAATGTGTTCAAGTTTTCAAACACATTAATACTTTTGCTAAAGTTTATTCTAAATTGAAAAACTTAGTATTTTGAGAATTAACTGGACTATAAGGTAAAAATAATTTGTTGACCATCGGTTATAATTAATATTTTGGTGTGTAGAAGTTCCTCCAGTGAAAAAAAAATTAGTTCAGAAATACTGAACTGAATTACATTTATTTTTAAACTTTTGTTTAATTTGTTATATTTATTGCATCATGTCATTTATTTGATCTTGAGTTTGGACTTAATTTATTAAGTTGAACATTTCTGAACTTTTCATTGAAAAAAAAAATTAGCCACACTTTCAAACAACAAACACTGCCAACTACGAATAAATAAATACAGCACAAGTTACTTGCAATCAAATACTCGATTAAAATGTTGCTTTTTTAAAACCATCTTAAAATATTGAATGAGTTTAATATGTGATTAATTTTTGACAATAGTTGAAATCTGGTAAAAATAAAAATAGTAAACTAAAGTAAAAATGGTTTCAGATTCTCTGCTTGTAAGGATTAAAGCAGAGCAGAAACATTATTTCATTAAAAAAAACAACAGGTAACAACAGCTGTGATGACATTTAAACTGCATTAATTAATGTGCAGCAAGACGGAACTAAAAATGTAGAAAACCTTTTGTGCACTCAAATTATTTTCAAAATAATTATTACAAAAAAAGGGTAAAAAGGTGCATTTCTAAAAGAATTTCCTGAATCACCTAAATTCTTTTAAATGTAGCCAAAGGTCGACTTTTTACATCTCACCTCAAAGCCTCTCAGGTCATTCACCCATTTCAGATTCTGCAGCAAAAAAACAAGAAATGAATCCAAATCAGACTTTAACAACAAAAAAATACTCAAAAGAAATGATTCATAAAAAATAGCCGACATCTAATAAAGAACTTTATTTGATTTTAAATAGATTTACAAACCATAAGAAAATAAAAAGAATATAAACAAAAGGGAAAAAAACATCAAGTGATCGTCAAAATATCCACATGTGCATATCAAGGTAGAAATTGTAAACAGTTCTATGAAGCCGACAAGTGAGTCCCTCCCCACTCCAAGGGTCCGACAGTGTCCGGTTTACTCAGCTGGAGAACTGGTTGGTTAGTTGGGTGTTTTTTGTTGTTTTTCTTCCTGAGGCTTTTCTGCTGCTGGGTTCAGAGTTCAGAAAATTTGGGGACCAAGTGGGGAGAAAAGACTATGAGAGAACAGACAAAGAAACTAAAATCCTTTTTTTAATCCTAAAAAAAAAATAATAAAAAAATAAAAAAAATTCACGAGTGAGCTCATTTATAAGTCATAAAATGGGCACCTGGTAATAATTTGGTAATCTGTGCTTGAGTTAATGTTGTCACATAATTTTGTAATCGTAACACAAATTTAAAAACCTGTCAGCTTTTTTTAGAAAAAAGAAGAAAAGTCAAAAACAAGTCTGTTTCAGCTAAAAAATAAAAAAAATAATAATTTAATCCAGGACCCCCTTTATTTTGAAAACAATCCCAACTCTTGTAGCAAATCTAAATAAGCACAAACACACAAAAGCATGCGATAAGAACATGCTCAAACACGGACCAAAAACGTTTGTTTTGTCGCGATTCCACTCAGACTTTATCTTTTAAACGATGTGTTAATTTTTGGAAACAAGGTTACAGTTACCAAAAAATTAAATAATAATATTATTTGGAACTGGGGCTAAAGTAACACAGCCGAGCTGTCCTTTTCTACCTTCACAGCCTGAACTACAGTTAGGTCACACATTTAAAGCCCTAAATGTTAAAAATGACTGCAAAGGATTTTTTTACAGGACTCAGGATTTTATCAGGAGGCTCAGGTAGTTGTTGTTTTTCTTTTAAAAACACATTCAGCAGCAGCAGGTACTTTTACGATAAAGGCCGTGTGACAGTAACAAGTTTGTTGTTTAGATCAGCTGGTAAATCTTAGCTTTCCACATACAGCTGAATCCAACAGGTGGTTCTATTAATAAGTTTGTGCATCACACTGAAACTGAATATCACTCCTCTGCTACTTTTCTGTGTTTAGCTAGAAAGGGGTTTGTTTGGACTGCTCAGATCTGGGATGTTATGGTTAAAAAACAAAAAAATAAAAAGGCACGAAGGAGTGTTTTTTTTTTTTTTGAGACATGACACCCACATTTGGAGCAGCACAAGCTCTGCGGCTTTAAAAGGTCAGAGGTGAAGCGTGGCAGAGCCTAAAACAGCCTGCTAATTGGAGGTGACACACATACGATGATTTTTTTCCTTGCCTCCCCAAATTAATAAGCTTCTTCTGATCTGTGTTACATTCCCGTCTGCTGATGAAGTGACCGATCGTGCACCGGAAAAAAAAAAATCCAGAACTAAATACCTTTTCAAAAGATTCAAACAGCAGTCAGTGCAGAGAGGCAGAGGAGGAAGGATTTCTCCTGATGTTTGTGTTCATCTTGTAACTTCTACTACAAAAAAAAAATAACAAAAACATAAAAATAATCAAAACAACTCTGCAGTTTTCTTTTTTCTTCCACAGAATCAGGCTTTTAGTGTGCAGACTGTGATTGCACGTAACAGAAGGTGGAAGTCTGGTGGTCCAGTCTGTGTCAGAAAGGGGAGGCGTGTGTGGGCGAGAACAGGAAGTGGTCAGGGGTGGGGGAGGAGATGAGACGACGTCCCGCGGTCAGGAGTCTTCCGTGCCGGAGTCGTCCTCGTCATAGCAACAGCCTTCGATGTCGTCCTCGTCGTCCTCGTCCAGCTCCTCGTCGTCGTAGTAGTCGTCGTATAAAAGGTTGGAGCCGTCGTCTGTGGGGGGGACCTGGGTGCGGACGCAGTATTCGTCCAACGTGACGGGAACCTTGATGCCGTCCCGATCGGCGTCGGCTTTGGTAGCCAGCACCTGCTTCCTTTGAGAAGGAAAGAAAAGAGGTTTAGAGTTGGAGCTTTGTGTCCTCTTTTCTGTTCTGTTCCGGTGTTTTCCTGTCTGGATACCTTATGATCTCGATGTATTCTCTGTCTTTGCCCTTGCTGTCCCTCCACTTGCGGTACATGACGGATGCATCCACGTTGGCTGGAGAAAATGTGTTTGGTTCGTTCAGAAGAGAGATGACACTGAGCAGGATGGTCCTGAGCAACAAGAGGAGACAAGATTGTGGTATTGGAGATTAAAATAAAAAGAGAACAGAGAGACAACGAAGCAGAGAAGCAAAGATAAAGGTTAGACAAAGACAGGACTAAAGAGGATGAGAGAAAAAAAAAAAAAACAGAAAAAAAGTTGCTGGTTGATTCTGTGTTGAGGAGTACCTAACGTTCTGTGTGGGGTTCCACCTCTCTGAAGGCAGCTCTCCGCTCTGTGGATCGTCCACTGGTGGATGTAGGATAGAGATGCACACGTCCCCATTCTAAGAACACAACAGAACCATGTTTAAACTCAAATTAAAAAAGACATAGGTTTTTAAATCCTTCATTTTTCACATTTAAATCATTCAGGTGGGGTCTATATAAAGTGGAACTGAAATTTATCGGAATTCCTCCTTATTGTAACTCCACAAGACCCTCTTTCACCCCTTTTTTAATATCTGGTTCACACAGTAAGATTTTAAAACTGTCGGACAAATTTCAAAGACAGAGACAACACACGTGAGGATAAAAAAAATTCATGGATGTAACGGGTTTGGTCCTACAGACAGAGTTCATTTACAATCATTCAGACGGCAGAGGGGAAATCTCACGAGACCTCAAGATCAAACGTGAGTTCAGAGTAAACAAACATGGCCGAAGAGGAAGAAGCAATAGTTTGAGGCCTATTTTAAACAGAGAAAAAAAAAACAAAAAACAAAAGATGACTCCAACTTCCAGCTGTCTTTCTGGTGAGCCATGGTTGTTTTTTTTGTCTTCAGTATTTTTGATTCACCTCCGTGTTTCCATCACCTCTATGAGACAAGGCTTTGACAGCTTGTTTATCCTTGGGGACAACCACACACGCTGAGATATCGGGCCAAAACAATCCAACATGTTGATTATACCTGATTTGAGGCTGGAGCGGTCCTGATGTCCTTCTGAGCCGACTAGATCACTCTTAACTCACCACACACAGCAGGAATCTCTCTTAAGATTATCTTTAGAGCATCGCTATGATCCGAGAAACCTTGAAATTGACGAAACGGCAAAATCGGGCAAAAACAAATTGGCACAATTATCTTGTCATATGAATCCAGCAACTCTGACAGCAACTCATTTTGGTCCTCTTTCTTTAAATGGAAATAAGGCACCCCCCCCCCCCCCCCAGATCACACTCCCAATGATCATCGTCCACTTCTGTAGTTTGATAGTAAAAATATGATTATCAAACAATGCAGAAACAGTTTATTTCCACATGAATTAAAAGATGTCAACAACAGAAGACTTGTCCATCCAGCCTTACATGTTAGAGCCAGAGGAGAATGAAGATGATAAAAAAAAAAATAATTGATTAGCTGGAAGTCCACGATCTTGTTTAGTAGGTCCAAAGCAAATACTGTAACGTTATTTCAAAAAACTAAATTGGTAATAGAGAAAACTGAACGAATTAAAACTTTGACCCAAACAGAAAATAAAGATATCTACGCAGCACTAGAAGAAACTAAATTCAAGTACACAACAAAATGTATTTAAAGGCTTTTGCATGAAATGTTTGTTTGTTTATTTGGATCCCCATTAGCCATCGCCGTGACAACGGCTACTCTTCATGGGGCCCATTTATGTCTCCTATAAACAGTCAGGTACTGTTAACTCAAATCAGTTATTTTTATGACAGTCTGAACGTTACAAATCTTTTTTTTTTTTTAATTCAACTCAGGTTTGTGTGGTCCTAAATCAGATGCTTATCTGGTGTTTTTCAAAATGACCACAGTCTGAGTGGTCATGTTGCATTTCATCTGACTTTTACATAATTTAAGTGGGGATATACTGACAATCCAGATATTGATATAAACATCAACATGTTGGATCAGAGGATCGAAACTTGAGTTTGTTTCTCGCCCCTACTTTCCGTAAATTGCTCCTGGTCCAGAAGTACAATTCTGTACCTGGGTAGGCACAGAGTGGCAAAATAAAATATGAACATTGGACAAAATAAGCAGAGCAGATGATCATTTACTCATCCTGACAACTCACAAACAGAACCAGAATCGATCCACACATGCTAACGTGTTGCATCCATACTTGCTTCTGTAAACAGAGTGCACATATGAGACGTCGCAGTTTCTTCTGTGCACGAGGGTCACTTCAGGGCTGTGGACTGTTAACACTGGAATCTGATGGTGGTCATATTTTAATTATGATGTGAACAACATTGCAGGTGGTGTGAAAACATCGGCAGCACGCGGCTGTGAGGACTAAATCACCATCAGTTTGATCTAGGGTTGTGCAAAATCACATCGTGCGCAATTAATCGTCAGAAAAACTTTAATAGATTCTTTTTTGGCACTTGATGATTGACACAATTAATGCCACCAGGCAGACTGACTGATGCTCCTTTCTGCCTGAAATATGACAAACATTTTTTTTTAAAGTTCTGTAAATTATTTATTATAACTCAATATTATAAGGCCCATCAACACAGTTGAAAAGTTGATGTACATCAACTTTACAGATCTAATCTTTGATATGAAAGGTCTCTTTGTGTTAATGATTTGTGTTATTTAATGAAGAGTCTCCCCCTAGTGTGGGGTTTGTTTTATTTTCAGTTTTGTTTTTTCCATTTTCTTATAGTTGTGTGTATTGTTTGATTTTTTTATTTTGAGTGTATTCAAAAATAACAAATATAAAGTTTAAACAAAAAGTTGATTGAAGTCTGTACTTTTGACACAATTTGGAACAAAGTTTTACAGAGAGCAAATCTTTCCCACTAGAGTGATTTGGTCATGTGACTGGGGCATGCAGGCATCCAGGGACTCCAGGGGATTAATTGTCATTAATACTTATCGGCTAAATACAACAATTAATCGTGACTAATTTTTTTTTTACCGATATTGCCCAACCCTAGTTTGATCAGTAACTTATTTTTTTAAGCAACAAACATATTTCTTTATTATTTTAAAATCAAAGTTATAGTTTGAGAATTTTTAATTAATTTTGGAGAAACACTAAATTGTGCAAATCAAGAGTGGGGGAAGGAAGGGCAAAGTGCAAAAAGCTGATTTACAGTTTGTAAAAACTAACAAACATACATTTAAAGATTATGTTCCAGGTTTAAATTAGAGATAATAAAGTGGTTGATATTGGCCACTTTTAAAAGGCCTTGTCACAATATAACGTTTTAGACGACTTATGAAAATTTTGTTATGACTAATTTAATATAGATCATATATTTGAACTGATTGTTAGCTTTTTAGTCAGCTTATGTATTTAATAACACGCAAATCCCACTGAGACAACACGTCTATTTTTCAAAAGAGGATTTTTAGTGTTGGACAAAATTTTTAGAAGTTCTCATAAGTTGTCTAAACCATTATAGTGTGACAGGGCCTTAAACAAATCTGCAATCAGTCATATTTGTACTTAATCAATTACAAAGTAAGAAAATAAAGATGCAGCAGCAGCTGCTACAGTCAGCTCACTGTAGCTCACAGTTTAAGTGACAATGCTCCTCTGTGTATTATTTTCAAGTGTATAAGTTCAAATTAAGCAATTATTGTTATAATTTGTTAGATGCAAAATACAAATCTGCGTTGTGCATCGGCACGCCCTGATTTCTAAGAGTCCGCATCGGCAACAGAAAAACTTTTGCCGATAGACGTCTAGCTGGAGCGCTTGAATTTGTCCTTTAAATTTTACTATTACTTACCTCATAGATGTTGGGGTGCCACATTTTGGTGAGGAAGCGGAAAGCAGGTGGAGAGTAGGGGTAGTCAACAGGAAACTTGATCCGAGCCTGAGGGAGAAAGAAGACGTATTAATAAACGTGGCAGCAGAATTACCCCATCGTAGATGCCAACAGACCGGTCCAAACCACTTCCCGCCAAACCGCTCCTGCTTGGAAAACATTGTCCAACGAATAAGCAAACAGATTCCTTGTGCAACCCCTTGGGCAGCTGCATGTAAATAAAGCCAATAGTTGGCATCAATTTTCTGTGCAGCAATGAATCCACAGATAGATTTGTACAGTTGGCATAATTCAAAGATGGCTCCGACTGTCATTTAAAGAAGAATATATAAATAGCAGCTAAAGAGTCGCTGCAAACCCTTCGAAGGTGGTCGAGCATGGAGGAGGTAACTGCAGCGTCATGTAATGTGAGGTGGAAGATGGGAGGGATGGAAGCTCAGAGCGTGTGGAGCTCAGGGAATCATCAGTGGCTGGGGGGATGAGGGGAGTGGGGTTGGTGGTATAAAGACGTTTTGGTACGTCCTCTCCAGCTGTCGCCGCAGCCCAAAACAATCTACTACTCACAGCCACGTACGTTTCCAGTGCACGCTCTGTGTGAATCCAGTGTGTGGAGGACCCGCTCCTCCCTTTTTCCACCAGGCGTGTCAGGGCAGACAGGGACAGAATGGGAGTGCGAACACCAACAGCACCGATTACACACAGGCACATCACTCAGCCAGAAACCTTCTGCTGAAACCTCACACACACACACACACACACACACACACACACACACTGATTTGGCATGGTCAGCTGGCCCTCGCTGAAGAGATTTGTGGACTGAGGGGACTGAGAATCTCAGGGAAACTATAAAGGGCTGGGCTCTCCACCATATTCTAAGCTTTTTAGCCTTCTTTGATTATATTGCATAATTTAAAACAAAATGTTTGCGAGAAACTCCGACTGAGTTCTAGTCCAAAAAATGCCTGTCATGAGGCTGTGTCAGTGTGTCCTGACCTCTGCGGTGTACAGGATACTTTCAGTATTTGTCAGGACATGTATTATATAAAAGGGATCAACAACCAACTAATCTGATCTCACCCGACGAAACTAAACTGGAGACGAAACACTGAGGCAACCCTGGAAAAATGAGGGAAAACAACCTAAATCCCGAGTTTGACAGGTTCTGCCAGAAAAAGTGCAGGGTTGTACACATTACAGGCTGCCAGCAGTGCAGCACGTAGCAACAAGCCACTGGCGGGGGTGGGGGGTGAAAGAGGCAACAACTGTTCAGTTTATTTTCCTTTCAAAACAGTCTGAATATTTCTGTCCACACTGACATTTATTTTAAAAAGACCCTCTAACGCTCCTTCCTTCTACGTTAAACTCAGACTGTTTGTGCTCAAAACTTGCCAACAAGAATGTTGCAAATTAAACAGAAGCCTGCACCAGCAGTCATTTAGTGTTTCAACAAAGTTTTATCCCAGAAAAACATAAAAAATAAAGTAAAAGGTCATTCAGCTTGTGTGAAGTTACAAATGGGTAAAAAGGATCAAAGCTGTCTTGAAAAAAACAATGTCTGTAAAATGAAAAAAAAAAAAAGATTGCAAATTAAAATAAAAGTTTTTGAATACTTTTGGTCAACTACAGTTTTGTTAACCAGTTTTATTTAAATCCATTCAGAACTTTCTTAGAAACACAACAAATCTGGACTTAGTACAGAATACAACATTTCTTAAAATGGACTCCTCATTCTGCCCTTTATTTTAAACATATCTTACTAAACAATTGATCCGATAACTCATTCTTTGGATTGTTGCTGGGAGGCCGGACCACATCTACAGTTTCTAATAAAACCGCTTCATTCAGCTCAATCATTGGGCTGAATGAAGGCAAACAGTAAACCTGGAAGATCTTATTTGTGTCAAGAAAAGAGCAAGTACAGTAAAAAGCAAAACAGTTATGAGAATAATTTTCTATTATTAAAGATTACTACTACTACTACTACTTTATTTATAAAGCACTTTTAAAAACAACCAGATCTGCAACAAAGTGCTGTACACCTAAAATCAAAACATAAAAACACAAAACAAAACATATTTAAAGATATTATTGTTCTTATTTTCATAACAGACCTCTTCGCTCTCAGACTGCAGGTTTACTTGTGGTTCCCAGAGTTTCTAAAAGTAGAATGGGAGGCAGAGCTTTCAGTTATCAAGCTCCTCTCTTGTGAAACCAACTTCCAGTTTCTGTCCATGAGGCTGACACACTGTCTACTTTTAAGACTAGACTAAAGACTTTCCTCGTTGATAAATCCTATAGTTAGGCTTAGGTTTCCTGAGTTATTCCTTAGTTCTGCTGCTATAGGCTTAGACTTCTCAAACACAAACTGACCACTTTTATAATGTATCAATGTGAATGTTTTGTACCGACCTGAGACGACATTTGTGACCTGGCTCTATATATACTGAATTAAATAATATTACAAAGAGTAAATTTTTTTGTGCTTACATATCCACAATTTAGTACTTTTGCTTTAAATTAAGCTGTTGACTCGTTTATACAGAAGTCAGATGAAACTAGTAAAGAAGTTAACTAGATTTTTTGACTGGTTGAATTTCTAGAGCAGTACCTGATAAAATGTTTTGATTTGTCTTTTAAAGCTTCTTGCAAAAAGAAAAAAATACCATCTTAATAACGTACTACTAAACTTATTGATTAAGCTAAACTTCAATTCATCTTATTTTTTTTAACTCATAAAAAAAAAAAAAAACTTTTTGCCAATTGTTAAATCAAGTGAAAAAGCACTGATGGGTTATTCAGAAAAAGAGTTTCACACAGAAAGACAAAAATAAGGTTTAGATCTGTTTAAAACATGATTATCTTTTCAAATACTTTAATGTGTGTATCTTGATTTATTACAACACACAAACCGTGCTGTATTTGTTTCATCAGCCCACTGTTGGCTCACAGAGTCAGAGTCTTATTTGAGCAGCAGACAACAAGTCCAGCCAATTTCCTGCCAAACATACAAAAACAAGACTTATAAAAGAGTTGTTGTCTTGTTACCAAGAATACAGACTGCAGGCTCGGTTGCTTCATTCTATGAAAATCATTGCTGTACTGTGACCTAAAAAAAAAAACTGCCTTCAGGAGAGAATGGGAACGAGGGGAATTGAGCACACCTCGTGGAAAAATGACATCAAGGTGAAGTAAATCGGGTTAATGAGAAGACCCTGAAAACAACAAATCCTTCTGTTCTCCTTTTGCACCTCTTTATGGTCTCTAAAGACCCCTACCACACACAGGCCCAACTTAAAATCATTAATGAGCTAAATCCAAAGCCAACAACACACACATACACACAGATTGGGTTAAAATCCAGCAGGCTCCTGTTGAACCACACTATCATGGTTCTACAACTACAAGAACAAAAGTAAGGATTAAAAACTGGAGTCATATGTCAAAATGATTCTTGTGTGATCTGGGCACTCAGATTCATGTGTAAGAAATATGATTACCACACTGGTAGCCTAAATAGGAAGGAAAGGAAAACACAGGCAGGGCTTCAGGGGATGATTATAACTGGCTGTGGCTCCACAGTCACATCTGCTCACACCAGGCTCTCCTTTCAAACGAGAACAGCAAGGAAGAGCTCAGTCTGATTTTCAGCCAGGTGTTTCAGTACTCCCTCTTTCTTCCTCGGCCCTGCTCTTGTTTTTCAGTGACACGGCTGGGGGGGTAGACCTGATTCTGGTAGTTCAGCTGGGCCCAGTGATGCCCCATGCAGCTTGTCTGGGTCCTCTTGCCTTCTCTTGACTGCTACTACAAGGCTGGGTGTGTGGAACAGAGTAGAAAATAAATCAAGCAGGTGCAAATGCATGTTTTAAAAAAACTAAATAAATAAAAAATAAAAAAACACCAGGGATTCAAACAATTAATCAACTTACAATTAATTGTCGAATAATGGCTTAGATCAGTGGTGTCCAAGGTCGGTCCTCAAGGGCCGGTGTTCTGCATGTTTTAGGTGCTGCCCTAGTTTAACACAGATTAACCTAAGGAGTGCTTAATTAGTGGGCCTCTGCAGACCTTGATGGCAAACTGAGAAGGTAAATCCTCTATTTGAATCAGCTGTGTTGAAGCAGGGACAAATCTAAAACTGGCAGAAGACTGGCTCTTAAGGACAGGAGTTGGACATGCCTGGTTTAGATAATTAAAATTTGTTCTATTCGATTACTTGATAACGTTCGCTAGAAAGACTGGAAAGGTATGTCCTCTTTGCAACTTGGTTTCAAATTGAGTCAAAAGGTAGAGACTTCAAACTTTATAGCAGTTTTTAAATTGTGTTGATAGTAGGGGTGTAACAATACATCGATCTATATTGATTTATCAATTTGAATAGTTAATGATTCAATTATATCAGGGCAAAATTAAAATATCGATTTATTACTGTCTTCATATGCTCAATGTGAATCGATATCATATGCCCATCTAACACAGTCATTGTGTTAGATGGGCATATGATATCGCATTATATTGATCGCAGACTTGTGAACTGAATTGAATTTAAATAATATTGTGACAGACTTTGTGATAGAGAAATATCGAATTGTCATTCAAACATATTGATGTAAAATCGTATTGTGATAAAGCCGGTGATTTACACACCTAGTTGATAGTAAAACCAGAATTATAATAAATAATAATAATAATAATAATAAATGCCACTTTTTTTTTTCTTAAAATGATGGCCAGTTTGATGAACGTTGTGAGCAGAAAACAGGGTCCCGTTTAAAAAAACACTGCAATCCATCGTCAGTTTCATCCTTCTCTCAGGCCAGACAAATAAACTTTTTTCTGACTGAGGTCCAAAGTTTTTTGTGAAGCAGCAAAAGAATCTACAGGACGAAGAAAATAAAAAATAAAAAGATACTAAAGTTGAATGAAGTTCGGTTGTGATGAAGAGACAGCGAGAGCAGGAGAAAGTAATTCAATTTTTGATATTTGTAGCATTTTAAATCTCTCTGTTCATGGTGGATTAAATGTTTCACATATTTTATTATTTTCTTTTTTTTCTTTCCATTTAGCAACCCAATAGATTTACGTTTTGTTATACTCTATAAATATGTCCAAGTTTAATAATGTGTGAGAAATGCATATTTTTTGTTTATTTAGTCAGAATTTAATACAGCTGGAACAATAAATTGTTAAAATCATATTTACGTACTTGTCCACTCACCTCCAGTTGTATCGTGTAAGTACTACAGATTTCTTGTGAAAATTACAAATGTTTGAGGGTCAAGATACAGGTAAACGTCCGAAGAGGTTGTTCGTGTATATTTCATACAAAACAAAAGTTTAGGAGTCTTGGAATGTATAAGCCTTAGTTTGATTTAATCAAAACGGGGTTTGAAAAAAAAAAAGAAAACAAGAGCAACAAACGAATTGTGATCCATAGATTTAAATATTTTTACGACCAAACTAAAACAGCAAAATACTAAAGTGTTTAGCAGATGATGTAAATAAACTAAAACCTAAAAATCAATTATCAGTTTGTGACTTTAAAATCTGCACCAAGATCAAATAAAAGCTGGATTCAGATCCAAATCTATAGTTAAGGTAAAGTAAATCTATTCAAACAAATACAGAAACTGTCAACCGCCTCCTAGGTGAAGGGAGTTTGTTCCATCAGTGTAGCCAAGTCAGCTGTTAAATATGTGTCCCAAGTTCATAGCCAGCTATGATCTAAAATGATCATGCCAGCAATCAGACACTTCACACGCAGAGGGAGAAGACAAACAAGACTCTGAAAATGTCTTGGAGCCAGCAAGCATGTGAAACCTCCAAGATCAAAGGTCAGATTAATAATTCTGAGGTCACTGTGTCCAGGTCAGTTACCTAATCACATCTGAATGACATTTCAAGTCAGTCCATGTGTCTACAGTCATGTGACTCTGGAAAAACAACACCCATGTGGAAAAAAAAAAACTGACTCAGCTAGGTTTCATTCGTCACCAGTATCTACTCTGTTACAGGTGAGCAGGGAGCTGTGGTGTGTTGTAATAGCATTTTTTTTTTAAAGACTAAAAACAAACTGGTTAGATGGAAACCCAGAGGAGAACAACGAGTCATAACCACGCGGCAGATTTCACAGCCGGGATGTGAATTCCTGCCCCGACAAAGGAATCCTCCCAACACAATGAACACCATCCACAGGGGCCCTGTGCTTGTGTTGGGCTTGGAAAAAAAAAAAAAAAAAAAAAAGACCAGCGGGTAAACAAACAAGCTCCTCGAAAACTAGATCTGTTAAAACTCTACAAACTTTGTAATTTATTACAGACCCCACAATAAGTGACAAAATCCAGATATAGTGGACTAATCATTTCTGATAATGGCCAGGACAAACAACCACATTGGTACAAAAATTTTAATTAAATCTAGTGTTTTAAACTATGTCTTCCTTTAAATTTAGGTTTGAGGTAAATCAACAGCATCATGCCTGCTATAATAAAAAATGCCAGAGTGTTATTGTGCATTTACAACCTGTTTTACAAACCTGTGCATTTACAATGTAATTCCACAATGTAACTTTAGTTGATCTAAAGTGAGTCAGCCATCAACCTTTACAGCAAAAGCATTCAGTAAATACAAACGACTTGGGGCGCCACAGGTTGTTTAATGAAGCATTAAATAGTTTTCATGTAAACAAGTTTGTTTAGGAGATTTAAAAAAATCAAGTCGTATTTCTTTTAAGAGGAACAACACATCTGTGAAAAACACATCTCTACCCTCAGGGGAGGAAGTAGGTCAGAAAACAAGTCGAATAGCTCATGAGATACAAGGAAACAGACTAGACGTGCCAGGACTAGGGCCATCTGTATTTCAACAGCAAGGTTGCCATGCATTACAGATTATGAGTAAATCAGAATACACAAACAAGCAGCCTGTTCATCCCAGGGTTGTTGATTTAAATACACAAAGAAAAAGATTGAATTAGTTAGTGAGCAGATGGGCTTATCTCTTCAGAGTACAGGGAAGAACAGCAACTGTGATTATCTAATCAAATTATATGAAAAAAGGAGGTAGAAATGATCAGTTCTGATGAAAACTGTTTAGGTAGGCTTTTAGAGACTTAAATGCAGCAAAGCATGAGAAAAATGTGGTTCAACCGGAACAAAAACCTTAAGCTTTTAGATTGTTTCAAGTTGTCTTTTTGAGAAAAAATATAAAACATTACTGAAAATGTCAAAACATACAACTAAGCACTTCTGTCGAGATTGTCTTTTATTTGTTAGGGTAAAACGATTTGACAAGAAGTAACCATTGGATAAAATGAGATTTCCTCTTCTTAAGTTTGAATATTTCAATTTGTGAATAACCAAATATCTGAACTCCTTGGTCTATATGATTATTGTGGGTAAAGGTTTCCCTTCATCAATGCATTGCAATATATTTTTTGTTGATTCTGTAGCACTTTGGTCTGGTTTGGTGCATAAAGTGTTTTCCAAATAAAAATGGATTGGACTGAGTTGGAACAAGTATTAGTGTTGTACTGCTTTACTTTCTGATATTTTATATCTCAAAAATGATCATCTATACCATTTCTGTTTATATGGGCAAGAAAATAAATATCTTCTCTAACGATTGTTTTGTATACTTCTAATTATTAAATTGATATTGAATCATGAGGTTAACTACTTTTGTTCATGTTTCAATCTTGTAGTTTGTGGTGTTCCTGTTTTTCTAAAAACAAAATATTTAAAATGTTTTATTGTGTGTGATTAACATAAAATGAATATATACATTGAAGATAGTCTTTTATTATAGGACTAAAAGTTGAACGTTTATTGTCTGAATATGAAGTTGCAAAGCATTCTGATTTAAATTACTTTTTGTGATCCATCTGGTTTATAAAACTGCCATGTCTTCAGTAGGATGTATATTTCATTGCATGTATATGAACTGACTACAGTTCTGATTATAATGATGAGCACAAAGGAGATGATTGAGTTAATGAGCCATCTGATGAGCTGCTCTTTTGTTTCCTATCTGTAACATGGTATCGTGTACGGACTGTAAATACATGTTACAATAAGTTGTTTTTGTTTAAACCATAGAAAAAAGGCTTTTGTGAGCACTAGCTACAAACAAACTTATGATCGAGCAGTTGATTTAAAGTTGAACAAAGAGCTGTTTATCCCAGCAGCGTCAAATATAAAACTACCACCAATCGTAGTTAACGCCAACAACTTTTATCTACTCACTCAAAATCTGTTATTTGAAGGCTGAAGTTAACTTCTAGGCTGACCTTTATGAGTTTAACACAGGCTTAATAAACCCGCTAAAGAACAATAGATCTCCAGCTAGCTAACATTAGCCACTCACCTTAAAATAACCACCCTCGTAGTGAGTGTTCGGGGGTCCGAAAATCGCTACTTCCCAGTTGTATAAGTCCGACTCGTCCACCAAAGTTATCTTAAATCCTTCAACTGGCTCGTCTTGTAGACTTTTCATCTCCAGCATTAGTGC
The DNA here is from genome assembly GCA_031762555.1 of Cynodonichthys magdalenae. Taxonomy (NCBI): domain Eukaryota; kingdom Metazoa; phylum Chordata; class Actinopteri; order Cyprinodontiformes; family Rivulidae; genus Cynodonichthys; species Cynodonichthys magdalenae. Next base: position 15,942,306 of record JARVJO010000227.1, on the reverse strand, counting down.
TTTCTGTGAACTGGCTACATTATGATGATGCTGAGCCATATTCCACAACGACTAGTATTAAATATATCGGCAACGCACAACTGTATATGAAGGACAAACAAAGCTGGTTTGATTAAAAAAAGCTAACAGAGGAAAAATAAAAAATTAATTTAAAAATAATAAAAAAAAACGAAGCCCCTCGCGCTCAGTAACGCTGTAGTTCGTTTCCGCTGGTGAGTCAACAAAACAGGATCTAAAATCGAGACGACTGGGCTTTATTTGCTCACAGCTGGTGTGCCTTCCTCCTCTCGTTGTTCCCGGAGAGCTCAGTACATTCTGAACCTGCTCCAAAACAAGTCAGATACTTTGGATACACTGTATCCGGTTGCATATTTCAAAATAAAACAGCGGTTAAAAAAAAGTAATTGTTTCAAATGAAATTTAAGGTCTTTAAGTTATTTTACATAATGTCTCGCTTTTCAGATCTTTTTTTATAGCATTTGAGTTTTTTTAATATATTAGTTTTTCCTTTGTTTTCTAGCTGTTTTGTTTATGGGAAGGATTGTCATTTAACTTTGCTCTGTTTGGAATTGAGTTCATCAGAATAATGATTTTTATACATTTTTCGTTCCCAGTGGAATGTTCATTCTTTCATTCCTTTAGATAAGAGCATCTCACACAAAAGCTTAGTAAAGCAACAAAATACGACACACCCGAGATTTTAGACCTATTGTGATGACTAGAAACGTTTTTTTTTTTAGCCTACACCTCAGTTTTCAGATACTGTTAAAACAAATTACAGGTGTTGAAGGTTTTACTTTGAAAGTCTTAACCGGAAATGTAATTTTCGTTTAGCAATGACAAAAAATATATAAATAAACCCGAAGTCCAAACTTCACTGCCTCCTAATTCAGGTCTGACCACATCTCGTTAAACCAGAAACTGTCAAAATAAAACTTTTTAGTTTTCTCATCTCAGCTTTTATTATTCTTGCTGGCTTTTTACTTGCACTTCTAAATGAGACATTACGGTAATGTAAATTCTGTGGAGCAGGAGTTAAATTATTTACCATCATTCTTTTTCTTTTTTATTAACAAACTTAAAAAAACCTTAACTCATACCAATACACCTTTTTGTGGTTTTCTGCATGAGTAGGATTGTGGTTAGGGGTAAAAGGTCATTCGGTAAAAACAAAGCAACTTCACCTAAATTTGACTGATATGACCACATTTGTTTCCTGTTTTTTTATGAATTATGAGAAAATAATGAAAGTGGTTAAATGTTAGAGTGTAGAACTTGTTACGAGCAGAGGGTATTTTGTGATAAAAGCATATGATACAGTCAAGACTAAAAAACAAAGGTAATAAACATTTAATTAATGATCTCAGATAACGCTTGAAGTCTGATTTTCAGTGTTCTACCTTCATAAAATACTGATTTTATGTTGTTTAATTAATCTAAAATATTTATTAAAATGCTCTTCAAATGGCTGGAAAATACAGGGCTTTGAGTGGATTATTTTTTTACAATAATTTCCAAGCACACCTGGATTCCCCCCATGAACTGCTTCACTCCACAGCTGCTGAATAACATGAACAGGTGTTCCTCATTGCTGTCAGATGTGAGGCACACTTCTGGTATTGTTTAAAATCAGTTATATAAACTATTTTAATTGGACAACCTGGTTTCTAAAGATAAAAACTAAAATCAATGACAAAACTATTTATGTAAATTGGCAGTGAGATTAAAAAAATAAATAAAAACCTCATCTGTAATCTTAAAGTTTAACACAAATCAGTTCAAAATAAATACATTGGGTCTGTACAACATCATAAGTTTACCGGTTACATTTGTTCAATTCCAGAAGCATTTCCATACCAACCACAACATTTGTATGGAATGACCTGTGATCCTGCCACTTCATGCATTTGTAACTATGAAATGGTCTATTAGCTGGCTTCAATTGTCAAATAAAACACAAACAGTTTATGATTTGGAATACAAAACAGGACTACAGAAGCTTCTCACAGCCTTTATTTCTACTTTGAGTGGACTTCGTTTAAAGGGAACTCAGATCATTTATATTGTCCCTTTGACATCATGACAATGTACACTGTAAGCTTGATAAGTGACTATGGAGAAATAAAAGGCATGACCATTAAAAATCTGTCATTTTGAGTGTATATTTCAATGTTACAAGCCAAACTTGGTAAAATGACTCACAAGAACTGAACCAACCGAATTAAGACAGTGGGCTGCTTCAGGTGAACTGCTCTGCTCCAACGAGTTTTTTTATTTTTGTTTTATTTTGTCTGAGCCCCACGCCTTTAGTGTCATGACACTAAGCAGAAGCCCCTTCCATCCCCCTGCATTTAATAATTTAAAACATTCAGTAATATTTCTTTTAATGTCTGAACTTAGAATAGATAAAAACACAACACAATCAAAACAGAGAATGATCAGGTAAACATAAAAAATAGAAAAATGAGTGGGGGAAAAAAAAAAAAAAAAAGGACAGTATGGAATGACGAGTTTGTGTAAGCATGTCCGAGAAATTAAAGTGTACATTCCTAATCATGCAGTATACGAATTTATCTATTATGCACAAAATGATCATAATAAATATATAATGAATCTTTGATTCGCTGATGATCAGTCACTTTCAGGAAGAAGGAATGCATAATCATCTATTTTCTGAGAAACAACCGATCTTCTCTGTGTTCAGACTTTACAGAATATCTAATGGAATGGCTGACCTGACCATCTGGTCTGAGACATCATTATAATAATTATCTACAACAGCAAACAAATGTGAAAGGGGCCTTACTAGGAAATATGAGCAAACGCTACCAAGTCAGTTTTCCTCTTGCTACAAGGATAGAAGCTGGACAGGGAACACAAGCTCAAACATGACTGATGCTAACTGAAACATCTAATACCTCTGAGAGGCTCGTAATAGAAGGGCCAGCTCTTTTTTTTATTACCATGCTCCTCATGACACATTAATGCACAAAAAAAGAGGCAAGGCAGTTTCTAAAGGGCAAAGAAACATCAAGGATACGTGTCAGCTGAGTGCTCGCCAGCCCTGGTGGAATTACTGAGATGAAAAAGTGGCACGAGTGCAAATATTTCACAAGAACACATGAAGACTGTAGATGCTCCCCTTCCAGTGGAAGCTGGGTCGACCAATACTGAATCAGAGGAAGCTGGGGTTTGCTGGATAGTTTGTCTCTAGTTCTTAAGTTAAAAAATAACTTCAACAAAGGGCACAAAAAAAATGCAACGAGAAGCTTTTGTCACTGGTTGGTAAACCAGGAAACCAAGCATGATAACATTGAAACAAACCAAAAATCCTGTCCCAGTAATTTAATCTTAATGCTGTACATTCTTCATATGTTTGCATTATTTAACTCAAGGATTCTAATCTTATTTTATTTGTAAAAGAAAAGATATGTTTAAAGTCTCGGGGGGAAATTAGCACATTTAAATTAGCGAGTATATACTTGTAGAAGTTACGTGGCGTTCTATAAGACCTTTAAGAATGCTAAATTTGCAGCATAATCTTTTAGCTTACCTTCACAAGGAGCATGCAGATCTGCTCCGAGTCTCAACAATAAGCAGGTTGGACAAAGGTTATTCTATACAAGTTAACTCATTTTGGTCTATTTAGCCTTTTTTCATATTCCATCAATACAGCTGCCCAATTTTCAGTCTTTTCTAGACACCCGGTCGGTGTAAGTCAACAAGTTGGAGTATACACTTTTTCAGCTAAGGACAGTCTGAAAAAGAGTCGATCACAATGTTTTTTGTTTCTTTTTTTGTTTGTTTGTTTTTTCCCCAGGCCTACACAGATGAAACGTTCAGTGAGCAGAAAGAAGAGTTTCAGACAAAAGGCGAAGACAGGCTTAAAAAGACAAAGAATAGAAAAAGAGCAAACCATCAAACTAAAACAAACTACAGACAAAAACGTAAAACTTCAAAACCGTAAAAATACAATTCACCAATCAACAGCAAATGTCCAGTTTGTCAACGATACACTACAGGACTGTCACAGGCTGAACTGCCAGCAGAGTGGAGTGCAGAAAGGCGATGTCAGAAAGAGTGGAGGAGGTGAGGGCATCCAGAAACAAGGGGCTCAGTGTAGAGTCAGAGTGGAAGGAGGGCTGTTTGAAAACCAGGAAGTCAAAAAAAATCTAAATAGTGCGCTGTGGAGAAGAGCATGTGGACATAAGAGTCTGTAAAACGACCACCGAGCACGAGGGAGTGACCACGAAGCTGAGGAGAAACAAAGCTGACAAAGGAGAAAGAAAAAAGAGAAGTTTTGCAAATCTGAGCACTAATAAATAGGGCAAAGCTGGAGGTGCCAGCCGCAGTGTTTTGTAACGTGATTATGTTGTGTTTTAGTGACGGGGGTCAGGTTGGTGAGAGCTCGTGGGGGGCGGGGGGCACCCTGGCTGTCAGACACAATCAGCACTGAGAAAAGGTCTGCTTGATCTCATCCAGCACATTCCCAAGCAGCGTTGGCTCGTCACATTTTGCATCAATGGACACCGTTTGACCAGACTGGAAAAGACAAAAAGCCACAAAGCTGGAGTTAAAATCTTCACATTTATTTAAACATCATCTCAAGCGGACACCAACAGTTTGGGCACAAGACGATGGCTGTGTCTCAGTGAAGGGGTTGCAGCACACGTAGATCGCAGCCCACAGAGGCCAGACCCTTCGAAATCCAGGTAGGCTGAATATAATTTTGGGTGACATATGTTTTGCGTGACTATGCAATACACCGTTACCATCATGTTTTATGAACCCATCACCCATAAACGTCTAAAACTTAAAGCATTAGAACATGTATTTACACGTCTTTTCACATAAGGAATAACTTCCAACAATTCAAATGTATTTTTAAAACCGTTACACGTAAATACACAGACAGAAATAATTTAGGTTTAGTTCCAGTATCAGTATTATGGCTTTAAAATAAAAATGCAAAACCTTCTTTTAAAGTGGCTCTAGTTGCTGTTTAGGTGTAATTTTACTCATATAGCTTTCAATGTTCATGTTCATCGTTTTAAAATCGTCTGTTTAAAATGTGTGTTGTGCTTGTACATAAACCTGTACGATTTGTATGAGTAAAATAAAAAAAAAAGCTCTAGTATCAGTATTTGTAACTGAATGTTATTCAACATCACATCGCCAAATAAATTTCAACAGCTAAGTTGCTAAACAAGCTCTTCGGTCTGTGACGACTTCCCAAACTCGGCCGTTTTCTTTTTTCCGTAAAAATTGTAGACGATGCAATGAATCCTGGGATATTGTTGCAAATGATACTCGGATGCATCCTTCGTTTTAGGGGTTTTAAGGGTTTACAAGTGCGGACTACCGAGGACGCAGCCCCTGAACTGAGACACAGCAAATACGAGTTTTATGTTTTCTAGCAAAGCAAATTGAATCTGGTTTCAAGCAAATGAACTGCAATTTAACGTAACTTTTTGGAGCTGTAATGAAAGTTAGAATTTTTTTTTAAGATTTCTTTTTTTTTTTTGAAAAAGAAAACAAAAATGGCTACAGAAACCTGAATACCAAGACGAGAGTTTGCTTACAGTTTTGACCAGCAGACAGACATGGTGACCCTGAATGGACCTGCTGTACATGGAGGCACAGGAGTCGATCCTCTCCACAACTAATTAAAGGAAACAAAAAAAAAAAAAAACCCACAAACGTCAGCACAAAAAAATTATTCTTTTACCTATAACCTATTAATCGTGCTCTTCGGGTTAATCATCAGAAACACTAAATGTCTTGAACTATGACATGTTCTTGTATCGGAAAAGCGGTTTTAGTTTCAAGACAATTTGAATAGTTAAAGACAAAGAGACAAGCGTACCAGAGAAGTGGTGGTGAAAGCAGATCCTGGCCAGTAGATGGTGGAAGGGCATGTTAACCCCCTCCAGTCTGATGGAGCTGCTCTTCAGGTCTCCCGACTCCAGTAGCTTTGCAAAAGCATCACTGAAGAGATGAAAGAATTAAAAATTAAAAGTCACATTTAAATAAATAATAATAAATGATTAAATTATTTCTGACTGGAACCATTTTAGATCAAGACAGAATTATTTTGTGAAGGAAAACCAGTTTGGTAATCGTGAATACCTGCCACCTTTTTAATGATACTATTATGATTTGTTTTAGTCTAAGTGCTTGACACTCGTTCTTATACAAATACAAAATAAATAAAATAAATGACCGTGCTGTTCAGAGGACCAGTTTTCATTTAACAAAATAGTCTTAAGTTTCATCATGATTCAGCTCCGAGGTCGCAAGTAAAATTACAAAATGGTAACGCTCCCCCAAACATGATGAGTCAGAGATCCTTTAGGTAACAAATGCATGACTAACCTGTAACAAGGAGTAGTGATTAGATAGGAGGTGCATGTAAAGTGCAGTTTAAAGTCCAGTTTCTCATGAGTGGATGAATCTTCATTCTGTCAAAAGGCAAAACATCTCTACATTAAAAACACACAAAAAAATGTTCATGTTTAAAAAAAAGTTGCTTTACAAACAAAGAATTTTATGTTGTGTTCTACCTACCTTTACGTTTTCTAAAATTAAATCATGTTTTTTACTCATGGTGGCTGAGATATTGGCCAGTCTACTTTTTTGGTCATTTGTTTTTCATTTTAAAAACACGAACGGATGTTTTTTCTAGTTTTATTGTATATTGCAAAAACGGTCCGTCTTTTCATTTTTCTCAAATCGGAAGTTTAGCGCAGTTGTCAAGGGAACTCAATGCTGCCCTGTTGAACCTGCTGCAGCTTCAAGTTCCTCACTATGGACCTCTTGGAGAAAGGCTTCATGTGCTAAAATAACCAGGAAACAGTTTGAATAATCAGTGATACACAAACTATCAGCTGACAGCTATCAAAGAAATGTCAAATTAGTTAGCCAACATTTATTTATTGCAGCTGCCTGATTAACTAGTTATAAAGTAAAACGTGTTTATTCATCCTGTTATCAGACCATTTAAGGTGGGAACCAGATAAATAATTTTTGTAAAGAAACTAGCTGGCCTAGCTTAATTAATAAAAAATAGTCTGCAGTTAGAGCTGGCAAGATAACTAGCTAGCTTGGTAATGTTTATGAAATAACAGGACAAAAAGCTTTCTAGTTTTCACCTGAAATATTATACTAAGTTTGTCTGCAGTCATGTCCTCTTCTCCAAGTGTTTGATGTCACAAAAAACAACATATTGCTCCATCTTGCAGTAACTTTACACATAAAGAGGTCGATGGGAAAGTTTCTCTGTCACAAAAAAACACACACTGAGTCTGACATTTCTTTAACAGGCATCTGCTGATAGTTTATATATCACTAATGGTTCAACCGTTTCCTGGAGCATCTGGTGCTTTTAGCACATTAAGACTTAACATTGAGTTGCCTTGACAACGGTGTTAAACTTCCAGTTTGAAAAAAATAAACATAACGCATAAATAAAATAAACACATGGACCATTTTTCCGTTTTTGGAGTACAGAATGTTTTTCAGTATCTGTTTCTAAAATGAAAAAGAAATGATTGAAACATACACAAACCCTTTGGCAACTTTGTTTCTGAAACTTTGCTTGTGTCTTTAAGACCCAGTCTTGTTCAAATGGTCAGCTGACTGTTTAAAATGAAATGCATTATAAGCATGCTCGATGGGTTTTAATACCAACCTTGACAATAAAGGTTAAAGTTCCCTTTAGCTTCTGGGGCATTATGATACTTTGCACAGTGAAGACAAACCTTGCCTCATTAGAAACTCCTGTAAACAAAAGAGAAACTTAATGTTAGACAATTTGGCCTGATTACCCATCTCAAAAATTACGTTTGTGTTTAAAACCTCAATTACACCTCTTTTCATATTGTTTGTGCATCATTATAGTAATGAACTATTAAAAGATTAAAGATGCGGGTCATCACTGACCAGGAGGAAGCTGGAAGGGGACGACGAGGCCATCGTGTGGACCTGAGCTTTCTGGCCTCTGCAGCTTGGAGTTCAATGAATCCAAGACGTTGAACTCCATGGATTTCAGGAAGCTGTCACACTTGTTCTCAAATATAACAGAGACAACCACCTGACTGCCATCCTGCAGGTTCCCCTGGATGTCATACACCTTGATGAACGAAAAAAAAAAAACACACAAACAAAAAGAAATTACTGAAAGTCATAGTGTCTAATCTGCCTTCTGCATTGTTAAAAAGTAACACGTCTTCATCAAAGCATTAAAGAAAAGCAGATGGATTACTCAGAAGTTAAAAGACACATCAAGATTTCTTAAAAGCACTTTAAACCCAGAGGCAAAAACCAAGAAACAGAATCATTCTTCGAAAACACAAAAAGGAAACACTGCTGATCTACAGAAGCACTCTTGTTGTCTGCCTCAATAAACAGCCTGAAAGACAAGGACAAAGAAAAGCACATCTAATAAAGAGTTTTTAAAATATTCTGTCAGTGACAGAACTGTAACTATTACCTCGTCAGCATCTTCCATCATCTTTAAAGAGAACGAGGAAAAAAAAAAACGTTAATGTGGCGTTTTAAAACATTTTATTTTGTTGCTACGTAGTCCAGATGGTGCCAGAAATCTGATGGTTCGCTCATTTTGATGCGCTGTGTGCACAGGTTTCCTAACAGACTTCATTTTGGTTTAGAAAGCAAAAGAGCACTTCAAGTCCAAGGATGCTGGGAAAATACCATAGATTCTCACTTTGAGGATTAATGTTTTCTAAAAAGAAATTAAATGACAAAATTCTCTACTTTCCAACTACTCTAATTTTAATTACTGGGAAATAAATCGTACTTTGAACTGAATAATAATATGAAGTACTGACATGAAGCTAATAGAAGAGTACTATCTTTTACTATCTTTTTAATATTTTTCAACAATAAACTAGTCAATCTTTTAGAGCTATCTCTGCCTGGGGGGAAAAAAACATTTAAATGACTTTATATAAAACTACCCTGCCTGGCCAAAAAAAAAAGTTGCCACCTGGTTTAACTAAGTGCTATGATGTGGGGTTGCTGCAGTTGGTCAGGTCTTGGTTCAGCAACAGTTTGTGCTCAAAGAATGAGGTCAGCTGACTACCTGAATATACTGAATGACCAGGTTATTCCATCAATAGATTTTTTCTTCCCTGATGGCACGTCCATATCCCAAGATGCCAGGATTCATCGGGCTGGAATTGTGAAAGAGTGGTTCAGGGAGCAGAGACATCATTTTCACACATGGATTGGCTCCACAGAGTTCAGACCTTAACCCCATTGAGAATCTTTGGGATGTGCTGGAGAAGGCTTTGTGCAGCGGTCAGACTCAACCATCATCAATGCAAGATCTTGGTGGCAAATTAATGCAACACTGAATGGAAATAAATCTTGTGACATTGAAGATGCTTATGAAAACAATGCCAGAGCGAATGCGTGCCGTAACTAAAGGAAAAGGCGGCCCAACGACTTTTATTTTGGCCAGGCTGTGTATTTTAACTCTTAAAGCATCTTTTGTTAAAAAAAACTCCACATTTAATTTTTTTTAAGTTGACATAATTATTTATGGCAACTTTAAAAAAAAAAAGTTTTTTCCTTCACATTATTGATCCTTAAAGGATTTCATGACAATTTATTTTTTTAAATACCATTCTAGAATTTTGTGAAGATCCCCCAGATCAGGAAATCAAGGATGATTCTTTGTTTTCAGTCATTCTTCTGAATTTGGCTCTGTTTTTTTAAACTGATTAAAAACATTTTTTAATCATTCTTACCTAAAACTCTACTTGTACACAACACCAGTTCCTTCTTCGGTTTTTGCTTTTACTGACTCGTATATATTACGAGCTGCTATTGATGTCCTGATTTCAGTAAAACAAAGGGGAATGTCCGATTCTTCAAACTTGCATGCATGTGGAACTGCTTTTGTTTCTTACATCTGAACTAAAACAATTTTCTCAAACGAGATGAGAGGCAGAACACCATTATGGCACTGAGGTACCGCTTCTGATGCAAATGAAACATCCTCCCTGCAATTTTTGAACACAGGGACTTGAATGTGAAAGCAGAGCCTAGTGAGCTAAGAAAAAATTAATAGGGATAGAAGTATAAAGAAAAAAAAACATTTTGAGAGGAATGCATTATTTTATAGTATATTAAATATGGGATCAAAAAATGAAACAAAAAGCAAACTCCATGTAATGGTTTATCAGGAGTATGATTATAGAGAGGGTCTTTGTCAACTTCCTTTATTTTTAGTTGATCTCTGAAGATGTGCAAGATTAAATTCCACAATATCAGAATCATAAACTGTGAAATTCTCAATTTTGTACACTTACAATCGAGGAAAAACTACTAGATGAGTTATCCTAAATCTTTGCAGTTTTCAGAATATGAAATGTTTCTGTTCTTACAGTATATTAATTTTATTTACTGTAGATACAGAGACAAAAACAGCCCTACAACAGGGAAAGAAGTAGAAACATGGTTTGGCAAGCAAATCCACATTAAGCCATTTTTTTATTGATATGTCCATATCAACAAGACAAGAAACTAATTAAACATTATTAAATCAGGTTTAATTCCCAACACAACCTGATTTTGCCTCACTAGTTTAAATTTTGTTGTTTAAAATGGGAACTGTCATTTTGGAGAAACTAAACGAACAAATTTATGCATTGAGAAATAAAGATGCTAAATAAACAGCAAAACAGCCCAAATGAGGACAAAATAAAAAAAATAATACAACTTATAGGCTGTTCTGCAGAGGGTTCCCACCATCACTCACCATCTTAATGTAGGTGTTCTCAGCCAGCAGGCAGTAATTGGACATGGGCTGAAAGGAGAGAAGAGTTCAGGTCAGATCAGGAACTCTCTGTCACTCAGTGTGATAACCAGGCAACAGGAGCTTGTTCCAAGTTGATGATGCATAAGTGTGTGTGTGTGTGTGTGTATAAAGTGGTCAGCAAGATCAACTAGAGATGTCAGAAACTTCATTGAGAAAATGAAGCATGTAATAGTCCCACAGTCCAATTATAATTGTATTTTATTACATGCAGAACTTAACGAAATAGTATTAAAATATCTAAATGAGTGTATAAAATAAATATATAAAGTCCCACACAGCAAAGCGTCTTTGCTCACACTTCTAATCATTGTGAAGCAGTTTCACTGACCGGGAGAGGCTCTTCCTCCTCGACAGTCCCATTCTGCACCGACCCTTCTCCACCTTCATCGCTGTGGTGATGATGATGATGATGTTTCTTCTTCTTTTTCTTCTCCTTGTCTTCCTTTTCCTTTTTCTGCTTCTTCTTCTTGTGTTTGGAGGACTTCTGGTTATCGAAACACAAACAAATTGATACGATTATTAGAAGTTTTCCACGCCTGGAAAAATAATTTAATTGGTTGAGAAATGAAAACTGGCAGATCTGTGGCAAGTCATTTACACAAACGTGTGAGAATGAGAGCTGCTGGTGTCAGAGCAATGTGAATTGGAATCTTAAGCACTGTAGCCAAATTTTCACATAATCAGCAGTGACTCACCGGCTCCTCCATTTCTGTTTCTTTGGGTTCATCCGGCTCAGAGTCTGGCAGCGTGACAGAGGGTGCTTCAGGCACTGGAGCTGCTTCTGCTGCTGCTGTCGCTACTTCCTGTTCACACACACACAAAAAGCCCCCACCAAATTAGCTAGATTGATAGAAGTAGTTGCATTTGCAACTTCTGTGTCAAGAGAGGAACGTGAAGTTAGTTTTTTTTTTTCTCTCTACTGAGCTCACTTACAACACACACCAAGACAAATGTTGCATACATTAACACTGATCAAGACCAAACTGCTAAAGAACGACAAACTACAACAGGACAAACCAAACGTATGTGTGTGTTTAAACAGCAGCTTGTTTTGTTATGGGAATTCTCTGATATGCTGCTACCAGCTACAAAAGCTGCTACTTATGGGCCTGGTTCAAGTGCAATAAGTTGTCAGTTCCATGTTTAAGAAATGTATTTTTTAGGGCGGCTGTGGCGGAGTGGTTAGGGGAGTCGTCCTGGAACCGGAAGGTCACCGGTTCGATCCCCCGTTCCAGC
>JARVJO010000227.1:15888218-15907623 GCA_031762555.1 Cynodonichthys magdalenae | reverse complement strand
TGTTTGTTAGAAGCATTTCTGAAATTGATTTATTTATTATTTAAATTTGTTAATTGTCTGAAATAAAAAAAGTCATTAATTCATATTTTGTTAGTTTGAAGATATTTTGAGTTGAAAATAAGTCACACTCCATAATTATGTTGACAATAGGCTATTCTGTTTGAATTATAATTATAATTTTAAATGTAATAATGTAAGATAACGATATAAATTATTTAAAAATCTCAAACTACAAACCAACTTAAATTATGCATTAATTGAAGTTTAATTTGTGTCAGTATATAATGAGCTTTATAGATCATGTTTTTTTTAAATCAATTTTATTTTGTTGAGATTTATTCAGCACATCAGCGCTGCTATTTTCTCCAAAGTGTCAGACATATTTTGGAGACATTTTAAAATGCTTTATTCAGAACTGCATCTGACACTTGCAACGGTGGGGGAGGGGGGGGGGGGGGTGACAGTACGTGCTGTGGCTCTGCTGAATAAATGAAAATTATTTAACACAGTTGTTTACACTTGAATTAGAAAAATTTGACCAAAGGAAAATCAGAGCAGGACTACAGAGAGATGAATATAATTTAGATTTTTATTTCTGTGATGACCCACGGGAGACACAACATTAACAGCAGTCATCATTTCATCTCTCGGCTTTAGCAGGTAAGCTGATGCTGCTAAAAATGACAGATTTTCTTTTCTGGATAGCTGACAGCAGGACTTCAGTCTCCAATCTCGTGAAGTACTTTTTTTTACTTGTCGCTGTCATTTTCATGAAGGAACACTTCCTGGTATGTGGGGCAGGAATCGTAGCCTTATATGGTGTTTTTAGGGTGATAATTATGTTAATATCCTCTCCTCGTGCACGAGCACCTGATACTCATTCATCATGTTTACGCTGCTCATTTACACACTTTTCCTGCAGATAGAAGCGTTTGTTGAATCTGACGTGGCATGTTTGTACAAACCCTTCATACGAACAAAAGTAAGAGAAATTTAGGATAAGAATACGAAAATGTTCTTGCAAGAGGCCCATTGAATTCGGCTGCTCAAAATGATTTAGTTTCCATGCATTATTTATTTTTTCTATCCAATGTCACCAAATGGGCTCCATAGTTCATTTTTGAGTGAGTACCATTTAGCATACTAAATGCTGATCATTTAATTAGATTGTAACAATTATGAATTAGTAGTTTCATAATTATGAGACATATTTGATATTATAAAATCATAAATATAAACTAGTCAAGTCATAATGATGGCATCCACATAGAAAGGCTAAAATACACCAAACTTAGCATGAGTCATCCATTTTGCATGCCCATACCATGTGGTCATATGTCATCATCAAAGCCCCGCCCCCTGACAACAGGAAGGGACCTTTCTTGGCTTGGAAAGCTCCATCTCTGACCCTCTTGACCTAATCAGAAACAAATTGGGTCAAAACAGATACTAAGTTGATCTCACTTGCTTTCAAGCACAAAGACTTTTTGAATGAAACGTGTGGTCATGGCAGTGCGGTGAAGTCAGACATCACGCGGTTGGCACATATTTCAGCCAATCTGCACTCTATGGTTGATCCAAAGTCTCACCACCACAAGAATGCAGTCCAATTGGGGGCGTGGCCTAATTTCTTCACAGCACCCCCTACAATTATTAAAAAAATTACTCCCAAGTCATGTTTGGACCTGGATTCATGAAATTTATAAAGGAGACCTGCTCAACATATTTGTGTCACCAGCACTTTAGATCATTTTACCCCCCATCGAGTTCTATCTTGTTTTAAATTTTGATGGCATTTCATAATTATGGTATAAAGAATCATTTATTTCTGTCTTTTGTACAGAAGAGAAACTTCAATATTGGCAGGTTGAATTTTTTCAGTGTAAAAAATGTTATATATTAATAGCTTAACATTTTGTTGTCTACATTTATTACTAATTGAAAAAGGTAAAATGTCAGTATGTTTAGTATGAAAAGGATCGTTTAAATTATGACAAATTGAAAAATTTATATGCTCTAATTTACATTAAAATCCAAACATAAATACAGAAAATGTGTATGTAAAAGATTTGTTCATACCGGTACTTCATTTACTATTTTATGTCATTGTAGCCAAGTTTGTATTAACTCTGGCAGTTGACCTAATCCTTAATGGACCCCATTTGTAGTTACCAGAAAACAAGAGAATGCAAAGATTCATGCTGAGATTTTTTATTAAAGTCTCAACTATGTTATAGAAATGCTTTACCAATTTACATAGCACTAAAAACACATGTATGATTGAATATTGTCAAAATAGGATGCATCTTTGTGACATCTCGGTAGCTGTTTTTTTTGTTGAGAGGACTGGTTTTAGTCTGGATTTAAATTCATTTTATTATTCAAAATTCAGAAAGCAGACACAACAGAGGAGAGTGCAAGGTTTAACTGCACAGCAATTATTTTAGACAAAATAATTCTTTGAAAAAAAAAAAAAAACAGTTATCAGGTCTTTAAGTGACTCTTTACATTTCAGACTGGATCTAGACCAGATCATTAAAAATTATATTTAACATAAAAGACTAACAAATAGTATTTCACCACTCAGTCAACATTAAACACACAAAAAAAGAGGCCTTTGTGATGTTTGGCAGGCTTTATAATATGAAGCAAACAGGTGTTAAGAGCTGCACAAACTCCATAAAGCAACAGATTAACATCTTGACCGTGGGTCTTTCTGGTCTCTGTAAAAGAATCTGTAAGGTTTTATTCCATTTTACTCAAGTTTAAAAATGCATTTATTCAGAACAGTGTGAAAGACCAGAGGAAAACAAAGAAAAACTTGGTGTCGTAGACAAATAAAAGCAGTCGGGAGGAGCTGGAGTTTGACTTGAGCATCCCGGAGAGTTCAAGTGTCGTGTAAAAAGAAAAACATGTCAGAAACAACCTCAAGAAAAAGTGTTTGAGCAGCGCCATAAACTAACACTCTAAGAAGCATCTTATTTTGCTGTGAGAAATGTGGACCAGACTATTTGAATGGATGGCTTTACTGATTTGTTTTCTATGTACCACAAAATGTCCAATATTTGATGTAACAGATGCTGCAATAAATGATGGGTGTGTGTTATGATGACGTTGGGGCAGGGGCGCCAGCTGACGTCAAACAGAGGCCACCATTTTTTTTAAGCACTTGGTCCGCTGCTCGAGATTGTGAAGAGTCTTTCAGCTTTCAACAGCAGGCGGTTCTTTTTCTGCTGAGATGGAGCCGTCTGCTTCATCGTATGTGTTTGTCTGTTGTTCAGCTGGGCTGTCTGTGCTGCGTCTGAAGAGGGAATACAAACAAGTGTCGAAATTAAACCTAAAATAATCTACACAAAATGTTGAATCAGACATTTATATATCAAACTGAGAATTAACTAGAATCAAACTAGATCAATTTGGTCAAAATGATGTCAGCACATTTTCGGATTCCTGCTTTTGAAGCTACATTTTGATCCTCCTGATATCACGAACGGTTCCAGAGATATGGCTTGATTTGTCTTCCTAATAAGTTATTTCTAATGATTTTATGTCATTTTAAAGAGGAAACCATAAACAATATTTGTATATTAAGGTTTGTCAGCAGAAAAGAAAAAAGGCTTTGCTAGCTTGCAGAGAAAATGACAAAAATGTACAAATGTTCTGCTCAAAATCCTGTTTTTTTTGTAGCTACAACTCACAATAAAGAGGTTCACAAAATTTTTAAGATTATATTTTAGATATTTTGTTTAAACAAATTATTGATAAGGTATTTGTTGATTATATTTTCAGGAAATGCAATAGTTGCTAACGTTTTCAGCAATGCACTCTAGCGGCCAGTTTCTCCTCATACCATTTTGGGACTTAAACCTTGGTTCGATGTGATGAGTCACATATAGGCTGTGTCCAAAACGAGAGGCCGTGACGGAGGCTGTCCAAAACTGAAGACTCCTCCGATGTGGCCGACAAATACGTCCTTCTTTTGCCCCGAATAGAAGGACTGGTCCGATGGATCCATCCCGGCCCACCATCTCCCATAATGCATTGTCCGTGTTTTTTTTGCAAGTAATGGCGAATGAAGCGAGTGAAAGGAATAGGTTTTTTAAAAAATCTGGGGGTATAAATATTAAAAGTTTCAAGCGGTTGTATTGTTAATGCTTTTATTATTTGTACAGACATGGTTTTAAATATTATTTTTGTCATGCACACGCACCTACAGCAGGTCTATTAGTTCTTCAAATGTCACCTTTAAGTTAATTTTATTGTTTTGTGATAACAACTCTAATATGTTGATATTTTTCTAATTTTGATCTAATTTAGCTTCTGTATAGCATTGTCATGGTTGCTAGGCGACCAAACATACGCCGGGTAAGGGCGGGAATAAAAGTCGAAGGCTAGACCGTCCAAATTCACAGCGACTTTCTTCCGGTCTTCAAGGTCTACCAAGGACCCGGCCCACCTTGATGGGGTAGACCGGGTCCTTCGGAGGACCAGGCCTCCCGTTTTGGACACAGCCACCCTGAACATTTTATAAATCAGAATTTAGAAAATATATATTCTCAAGCAATGCACATTGGTTTTAATTTTCAGGAAACCACAACTGAAAGTGTAATAAAACCACTGAACACCACTTAATAAGTGATCCTTACCTGTTTGGACTTGAAGCTGTGTCGTCGTCGTTTTCTTCCTGTAAAGGTGAATTTGGTTTGTCCTCCACCTCGGTCTCGTTTTTCTTTTCCTCTGACTCCCCATTCACTGGAGTGGCTTCTGACAAAAGACACATTTAGATTGATATAAAACTGCTAGAGAAGCCAAAATCCAGCAAGACTTAAAAATGATGAGTGTGATATAAGAAGTGGCCTTTTACCAGTGCTTTGTGATTCTTTTTCATTATTCTCTGGCTCCTTGTTTTCCGTTTTAGGTTTAGTCGCCAGCTCAGTCTTTCCCACAAAACGAAGCTTTAACTTGTTATAAACATCGCTGGCTTTCTCCATGACAGCAGCACTGGCCTTATATCGTCGAATCTGTGAAGACAACACATTGTTTTTTTGTGTTAACAGAGAAGAGAATGTGGAAATTATTCAGCCAGAAACTAAAAATGCCAGTGGACAACAGAGCTGCTTCATGGAAGGTGAATCTCAGCTTTAGCCTTTTAGCTTTCTTTTAATCTCATTTTATCTTTTTATTCTAATATTGATTTTAAGGTTGGGAGTTGTTTTTATTTTCATATTGAGCACCTGGTCACTTTTAATACTAATAATCATGTTGTGTCTAATGTATGTCCATGACATTTGTCTCTTGATTTTGGAAGAAAGCGGACTTCACCGTCATCAAATCTACCTGCCGATATAAATTAAGTTGATTGATTGATTGTTGAAGTAGTTGGAGATCTCTTTAAATGTTTTTGCATATTTCATAGAACAAAACACCCTGAAAGTAAAAACCAAACAAAAGAAAAAAAACTAAACATAATACATTGATGCTTATGTCTTTTTTCAGGTATATACTACTTTTTACAAATGTGGTGATCATTGAACATGTTGGTCATGCATCCATCCATCCATCCATCCATCCATCCATCCATCAACCCACCAGGAGTGTAAATCACCAGCTTTATCATGATGACATTTTATCGATTTATCTGGATGACCATATGATATTTCTTGATATCACAAAGTCTATCACGATATGATTTTGATTCAATTCACAAGTCTGCGATCGATATAATGCATGAAAGATTTGCCAAATGTTTACACCAAATGCCCTTCCTGACACAACCTGGGCTCAAACCCGCAGCCTCAGGATTAAAAGGCTGCAGCACTTACCACAAGTCTGTAGTGGCCCTCAACAATAATCAGAATAAGTATGTGTACCTTTTTTAATGTGGCTATAACTTCAGCGTTCTTATGGAGAATCTGGCTGGTAACTGGTACAGACTCCAGCTCCTCCAGGGCTTGTAGACATCGTTCGATGTCCTAAGAAACAAACAAATATATAAAAAAGTCAGTTTTTATTGAAGCAATTAGAAGCACATCTGCATTGAACTGTTATTTTTGTGACTTACTGGGTTGTCCACTTTGAGTGCAAACTTGATATCTGTATGGAGTTTCTGTAGCCTTTCCTCTGGTGATGGCTCTGGGTATACAAAAAGAAAACTTATACTAATAGAATTTAAGAACCTGCAGTAGAGATTAAACAGTGAATGCTACTGACCCTTTTTCTTTTCCACTTTCTTTTCCTGCTGCCTCTCTGGTCTGCGTTTGAGTTTTTCCGGCCTAGACCTACTGTAAAGGGAACTCTGTGATCTGTGTCTTTCAGTATTTAATTTAATTGTTGTCTGCTCGTGTTCACTCACCTGGCTCTGGACTTCTCCTCTGCCCGTCTAGCTTTCTTCTCTTTCAGCTCTTTCTCCTTTCGTTCTTTTCTCTCCTTCTCTTTTTTTACTTTCGCTGCTTTCTGTTTCTCTTGCTTCTTGTGCGATTTTTTCGCCTTTTGACAGGAAAAGAAGAAATTACACATCAGATGAAATCCTGCTATAAATGAAACAAAATGTCTTGTGTAGTATATTCTAGTTCACATGGCTGGAAGGTAAATAGATGTTTACCTCAGCTGGTGGTGGGGAGTCTGAGTCAGAGGGTGCAGGGATCGGGGGTGGAGGGGGTTTTTTGGACTTCTTCAGAGGGTGATCATCTATACCTTCATCTGAACTACTGCTGCTGTCACTGTCTTTTTTAGCCTTATCTTTGTCTTTTTTCCTTTTCTCCTCTTCTTCTTTCTCCCTTTCACGCAGTCGGCGGAGCTCCTCGGCCTCCTCCTTTTTCCTCTTCTCCTCCAGCTCTCGCCTGCGCTCTTCGTCACGTTTTTTCCATTCGCTGATGCGGTCGGGTTCACTATCACTGTAAGAAGAAGAAGAAAAAAAGAAAAGATTCCAAATTAAGCTGGTGTTCACTGTGTGTGATTCCCGGCCCGGTAAAGATGGCAGCTCCAGAGCAGCCTGACCTGTCGCTGTCGGAGGATGATGAAGGAGCTCGTTTCACCGGGGCAGGTTTGGGTTTCCGTGCACGAGGCTTCGGCGCCGGTTTCTCTGGAAATCAGACAAAACAGTGTGAACAGTTGACTGAAATGTTTTCTTAAATTATAGCCTAAATTGTTATTTTCTTAAATTGAATGAAATAATGATAAAAAAAAAAATCTGCGTAGGTCTGACCTTTCTTGCGAGCCTGTGGGCCCTTGTGAGGAGGTGCATCAGACTCTGATCCAGACTTTGAGCCAGACTGGGATTCAGAGCCAGACAGAGCGGGCCGAGGCTTCTCGTCTTCAGAGTCGCTGTCCATGACCTTCTTCTCTGACCCCGATCCTGAATCTGAATCTGAGTCAGACGAAGCCTTCTGTTGCATCATAGGAGGAAAAGTTGGATAAAATGAGATAAATGTGGTTCAGCTCACCTATAAATAAACAAAACAACGAGGGTAAAAGTTTACCTTCTTCTTCCCTCTGGCAACTGCTTTCTTTCCACCTCGTCCTCCAGATTTCTTCTCTGGAGTAAAATCCTGTTAAAAATAAAAAAAAAGAAAGAAAGAAAGAAAATTGACAAAACACAGATTAATCATAGTCTGTCACCACAATCAGAAATCATACTATAATATGTGTTTTTGTGTTTGGACCTTGTCACTATTTTTGCCAGAGTCAGACTCTGATGGTGTTGGTTCTGATTCGGATGGAGATTCGCTCTCCTCCTCATCTCGGTCACTAGAAGAACCGCGGGCTTTTTTAGGTGGAGGAGGCCGCTAAAACAGAAAAGAACAATTATGTTTTAAATGAGACCTTAGCAAAAAAATCATTTTCTGTTCGGTTCAATAACTTTATAATAGACATTTGTTGTAGGGTTGGGCAGTTAGCCGATAACGATTAATATGATGATTAATCCCCTTGAGTCCCTGGACCCTGGTCACGTGACTCATTTAAATCATGCTAGTAGGAAAGATATGCTCTCTCTACTCTAAGAATCTGTTCCAATTTGTTTAAAAAGTACACATTTTAAGCTAAACATCATTTTTTAAAGTGTGTTGATATGCAAAGTAAAAAACTGAAGTTAAAATAAATAATTTACAGCTCTTGTTTGTTTTTTTGCGTTGCAGTGGGAGGCAGCAAAAGACAAGGAGATTTACGAAAAAAACACCTCAATTCACCCTCTGGTCTCACCCCCACCACACCAAACTAACATAAAACCCCCAAACTCCTTTCTGACTGAGGCCTGATATTATGTGACAAACGCAAAGAAAAAAATTACAGGAAGAAGAAAAAAAAAAAGATGCAAAAGTTGACTGAAGTTTGGCTGCGGTGGAGAGACGGGGAGATCAGGACAGAGTAATGAGATTTATGATATTTAGTGCGTTTGGATTTTATAGTTAGGGTATAGATAGTATGTTTAGTGTTTTAGTTTAGTCAGTTTTAGTGTCTTTGAGTCAAAACAACGAGGTGATATTTGAAGGTGGAGCTACAGCTGATTGACAAGGAGGTGGAGCTGAGGCCCAGGCTGCAGTCAGAAGTCTTCAGTTGATTCAAAAGGCTGCTGCTAGAGTTCTAATGAGAGTTGGAAGGAAAGATCATATTTCTGTCCGTGAGGCACTCTGTCTACTTTTAAGACCAGACTGAAGACTTTCCTTTTGGATAAATCCTATAGTTAGTAGGATTGGGCAATATTGACAAAAAAATTAAGCACGATTAATTGTGGTATTTAGCTGGTAACGATTAATATGATGATTAATCTCCTGGATGCCTGCTTGTCCTAGTCACATGACCAATTTAAATCACTCTAGTGGAAAAGATTTGCGTTCTGTAAAAATCTGTTCCAAATTGTGTCAAAAGTACAGACTTCAGGCGATACAGCAATTTTTAAATTGTGTTGATAGACCAAGTACAACCCCGGAGCTATGATAAACAAATTACAGACGTTTTTTTTTTTTTATAAATGTTTGTCATATTTAAAGCGGAGATGAGCATCGAGCAGACTGACCGGGGAAATCCCCAGTCAGTCTGCCTGGTAGCAATAATCATCAAGTGCAAAAAATAATCAATTAAGGTTTTTCTGACGATTAATTGCACACGATACGATTTCGCCCAAACCTAAAAGTTAGGCTTAGGTTTCCTGAGTTATTCCTTAGATATTATTAGGGATGCACCGATATGAAAGTTTCAGCCGATATCGATGTCCGATATAATTATTGCCGTTATGGCCATTAACCGATATTAACCGATATTACACAAACACACAAATTATATTATATATACACACAAACAAACTTGGGTCTTTTTTTGATACCGTAAATAAACGACCAGACCACTGACATGGTTTTCTACTTCCGTTATTCCTGGCTGCACAGCGTCAATATCACTATCATGATCAAACAGATGCCCCTCATCCAACCATCTCCCCTCCCAAAACAGAAACACAAAGCTAAAAAGTGGGAAAGTGGGTTTTACATATCGGACCGATACTGATATTCTAAAAAATGACCAATATTGACCAATACCAATATTAATGCCGATATATCGTGCATCCCTATTTATTATAGTTAATTAGTTCTACAGCTATAGGCTTAGACTGCTGGAGGACAAACTGACCACATGTCCTCACTCTCCTGTTGTTTTTAGTCTCTCTCCTCTACATGTTTGTT
The DNA here is from genome assembly GCA_031762555.1 of Cynodonichthys magdalenae. Classification (NCBI taxonomy): domain Eukaryota; kingdom Metazoa; phylum Chordata; class Actinopteri; order Cyprinodontiformes; family Rivulidae; genus Cynodonichthys; species Cynodonichthys magdalenae. The sequence continues at coordinate 15,897,949 of JARVJO010000227.1, read as the reverse complement.
GTAATTATTTCTATCAATAATGTGTTTTCTTTGTCTCTCTTCCAGAGGAAAATACACCTGGACCAGTACTTCTGTGTTTCTGTGTCTCTTTCCTGTCCCCTCAAACCCAGTCGGTCGCCTGTCCTGAGCCTGGTTCTGCTGGAGGTTTCTTTCTGCTAAGAGGGTGTTTTTCCTCTCCGCTGCTGCTGGTGTGCTGCTCAGGAAGGGAGACTGTGACGAAGCAATCTGCTGGCTTCTTTAGATTTATTGTTTTTTTGTGTACAGTGCCCTGAGACAACAATTGTTGTGATTTGGCGCTATATAAATAAACGGATTTGAATTGAGTTGAAATTACCTTTGGAGCTTGTGCCTTTCTCTTCACTCCTCCTCCTCCTCCTCCTCCTCTTCCTCCTCCTCCTCCTCCTCCTCCCTTTCGTCTGTTGTCGCTCCCGGAATTGGAGTCATCCTCACCATCCGAGTTGGCTTTTCGAGGGACTGGAGCGCCCTCATCATCTTCCTCCTCCTCACTTCCTGCTCCTCCTCCACCATCGTTGCCTTCGCTGTCAGAGGAGCTAGCTGGCTGCAGGAATTCGAGGCAAATTTCTTTCAATAAAACATCTATAATGTCTTCAAAACATGATAAAACCTTTAATATCAGGGCTCTCAACTGGAAAACCAGCATTTTCAAAACCCTGTCTAAGGCTACGTTCACACTTCAGGTCTTAATACTCAAATCGGATTTTTGGCATGGATGTTCAAATTGTATTATAAATGCGACCTCCATCAGACTCCAGTATGAACCTCTCACAGCACCGATGCGACCCGCATGTGCAAAAAATGATGTGACGACACACATTCAGCTTGCTGTTTACAGAAGTAGCTAAATATAGATGCTACATGTTAGCATGTCAATTCTGAAGCTGTTGCGCAATCAGAGCCAATTAAATATTTGTTTGACATGTTTGTTTAGTTCACTGTTTACATTTAACCAGCTGCTCCAGTGCAGAATGTATTTTTGGAACAAAGCGACGAGCTGAAACTAAAATTTTGATCAAGTAACTTTAGTATCGATACAGTCAGAGAGATACAAACGTTACTATCATACGTTTCTGTGGATTCTCAGTCATCCAGGACATGGAAAACTGAAAAAAAAAAACAAAGAAACTGGACTTGTGTTCTGTAGCCATGCAGTTACAAGATTTTGCATCAGGTTAGTATCAATACTCTAATTTAGAACCACATACTGTAAAGGCCTAAATTTGGGTTGCATTTGCCAACATTGTGAACATAGCCTATGATTAAATAGAAAGACAGTTGGTTTAGGAGAACATTTGGTTCTTTAAGTATCGGGTTAACTTACTACAGGTGGGGCGCTGTAAGAGGCATGTGGATTGTTCTGGATCTCCCATAAACCTTCGTTGAACCCCTTCCTTTTGTTGGGTTTTCCATATCGCTCTTTGTACTTTTCATAAGCAAAAAGATCTTTTGGTGCAAGGAATGCTCTGTGACAATGAAAAGAATCAATTTAAATGAGCAGTCGACAGGTGGGCAACTCAAGTTTTGAATAACAGGATGCTCACACTTTTATTAGAATTAGGTTATTTTGGATTCACTTTAAATCAGCACATCGGGCCCTCTAGTGGTGGCTTTAATTAAACACGGTCAACACAACTCTTATTTTGCCATTAAAATTACATTTATAAGAATAATTATTTATAAGTCTGAACAACCAATTAAATCATGCATAATAAACAGCAATATCCCACATTAAATAAAACACAGACAGTGCTTGAAATCACTCTTATTCTCGTGTAGACCTAAAAAAATCAAACTTGTCTGTATTTTATAAAATAGGGCAATCCAAAAAAATTGCATTAGATGTTTTTTGTGTGTAAATCTACTACATTTACCCATACATAATAAATGTGACCCCATGGCTCTGACAGCTTGTTGCTGCTTAAAATATATTATGAAAATCAGCAAAAGCTGGAGCTACAATTGCACAACAAAGTATTAAACACAGTTAATCCCAGACGACGAGAACACTCACGTTTCATGAGTTCCAAAGAAAAAAATCGGGATTTTATTAGGAGGTGGTTTCACAGCTCCATCAGCCACATCTTCAATCTGTGAAGCAAAATATCAAGTAATAACCAAGAGATAAACATTATGATATCCAATGTTCCTGAAACTGAAACATTTTCTGCGCCTAAAAAAGATCAGTGTAGACCAGTGAGGTTTTTCTACGTCTTGAAAAGAGTTTGTAATACAGGAAACAAGCCTCAGTTATCTCAAACGTCATTTCCAAATTAACATCGTTAGCTTCGCTGTCTCCCTGCAGACATTAGGCCAGCAGTATCTCATGCAAATGCTACGGTTCATACACAGAGTGTGGGTTATAAACAGCATTTCAGCACGCAGACTATAGGTTATGTGTTTGTTTGTTGGTATTCATTAGATTCTAGAGGAATAGACACAAGGTAATCTTTCACAGCGTCCCATGCAGAGCAGCCCACCCCCCTCCTCTCCGCCCCTTCGGCTCCTGTTAACGTTGCTTGCTTACCCGAGCTGGCCAGTGGGGGTATCCCTTCATTTTAGCGAAGACCAGGTCTCCGGGCTGGAAGTTGTGCGGCATTGTTCCACTTCTCAGTGCAGCCTGGGTGTTTAAAAAAATCAGTCGCGCTGTCTTCCCGTGTCTCTAATGGATTGATGTTTTCAGGTCGACACAAAACCTGGAAACGATGGAGTTAGCTAGCAAGCTAGCCGCATACTAACCGAATACTAACGTTACCGCGAGACCGAAGATAGAAGTATCGCACAAGGTACTTCCGCTTAGGAATCAATAGTAGACTTCAAAATAAAATACTTTGCGTTTAAACAAGATGGGTTGTTTACTGGAGGTAATGAAATTACAAAATATAATTAATTTTACAAAACGCTTTAAAATAAATAAAGTTCCACATTTAATTGAGAGCATTTTACCAAATGCTAATTCAAGTCAAAATATGTTCTATAATTTATCAAATATAAAAAAATAAAAGTAGTTGCACACTTTCTATAACTTGTTCCAATAAAGTTCTAACATTAATTTGCTAAAAATACCTATTTAAATAATCAAGGCTAAAAATGTTCAAAATGACTTTCATTTTTACAAGAAAAATGCTGAGGTTTCAAAAGACAAGGACCATTTTCTGAATGCAATATTCTGAAATTGCAACATGTTTCTCCCTAAATTCAGTCTTGAGTTTTGATAATGATTTTATTTGTTGTCCAAAATGTTTAGTTTATTTATCAGTAGTTTTTTTAAGGTAGTAAACTAAACTTAAAGTGAAATTTTAAACCGGTACGAAACTGTCATTCAATCGGAACAAGGTTTAGTAAAAAGTCATTTAAAGTCCCAGATATCAAATCATATGGCAAATCTTCTTTTTATTATACTGGTGTATTGCTGTGGAACGAGTTGCCTGAGCATATTCAGGTTACTGTATGCAAGCCCCTGTTTAAGTGCCAAGTTAAACAGTTCTTATTCCAAAGGTTGGTCAGGCGAGAATTGGATGATTAAATTTATTATTAATTTTTTTATTTTTTATTTATTTTCTTTTAGATGTTTTTATTGTATTTGATGGTATTTGTTATGAAGGTGATTGTGATGATTATTTGTTGGACCACAATGGAAATAAGCTTTGTGCTTTATTGTGTTATCCATTTGTATCGATGTTACTGTATTTTGTATGCAGTGCCATTATATAATCAATAAATCAATCAATCAAAATTAGATATTAATATGATTGGTTTCAACTTTTACCCGACCATGATTACAACAACTTTATATATTTTTTTACGTTTCAGGATTTATTATAACACTAAGTCTTATTGTTAGAATGTGCTTTTTCATGTTATTTTGCACAATGCTGGGTTATATATGTTATTTATAACATATTACATTATTACTGCTATACACACAATTTATAAACATTGTGTTTTAAGTTAATGTCACTGCCACTAAGTGTACTAAAGTTTTAAAACAGATATGCTAACAAAATCGGCTTTATGTATGACCAGAACATTTTAAAATATTACAATTAAAAATATTTAAAATAAAGCAATAAATAAAGAGGGCATGCAGCTAAAATAATTTTAGCACCTCAGACCTGAATGTATTATTTTTATTTTTTCAGTTTTCTTTGATTTCTTTGTGAAGGCATAAACATGGTATTTAAAAAATATATAAAAACACTATTTACTTTAAACAAGTTACATATCTGTTCTGTAAAGAAACCTTAGTTTCATTATTCATCCCTAATACAATAAAACTTTAAACAATAAAATATTTTTAATACATCACAAAACCCACATTTTAACATAACCAATGGCTCATTCTTTGCTTTAAATACTATTAATGAATCACAAATTTTATAAAATTATCATTTGTCAGGAGTTGATTTCACACAGGAAATATAGTTGTTCTATATTTTGAAACTCTTCACAGAACCGGACGTAGCTGTCTATTCACCGTCACTTGATACGCCAGTCACAGCGGAAGTCCCGACTTCCCTGCCTCCGGATTGGCTGACTTGCTCTCGGATTTCTTTTGCGTCCAATAACAGGTTACAATGTGGAAATCAGCGTTGACCTCCCCCCGGATTCACCTCTAATGCGAAGCCATGTTTCGCTCTTTTAGAACCGTCCGGCAGTTTAACTGCAACCTCCAGACTTTGCAGAAACTCCACGTCAACTCCAAACTCCTCGTCTGCACGTCTAGAATGGCTAGTTCGGAGTACAGGGTTGAACGGGACACGTTTGGCGAGCTTAAGGTCCCAGCTGACAAGTACTACGGTGCTCAGACTGTCAGATCCACCATGAACTTCAAGATAGGGGGACCGAGTGAGAGGATGCCCCTCCAAGTGATCAAAGCTTTTGGTATCCTGAAGAAAGCAGCTGCCCAGGTGAACAAGGATTACGGGCTCGACCCAAAGATAGCAGATGCCATCGTTAAGGCTGCTGATGAAGTGTCAGCCGGGAAGCTGGATGATCATTTCCCTCTGGTGGTGTGGCAGACTGGATCAGGAACTCAGACCAACATGAACGTCAATGAGGTGATCAGCAACAGGGCTATTGAGATCCTGGGAGGGAAACTAGGCTCCAAGGATCCAGTACATCCAAACGACCACGTCAACAAGAGTCAAAGCTCCAATGACACCTTCCCCACCGCGATGCACATCGCTGTCGCCACAGAGGTCCACCAGGTCCTGTTGCCCGGCCTGCAGACTTTGCACGATGCTCTGGCTGCCAAGGCTGAAGAGTTCAAAGACATCATCAAGATTGGACGCACCCACACCCAGGATGCTGTCCCGCTCTCGCTCGGACAGGAGTTTGGCGGTTACGTCCAGCAAGTGAAGTACAGCATAGAGCGGGTGAGGGCTGCCATGCCCAGGGTGTATGAGCTGGCAGCTGGAGGAACGGCGGTCGGAACTGGACTCAACACTCGTATTGGCTTCGCAGAGAAAGTAGCTTCCACCGTTGCTTCTCTCACCGGGCTGCCATTCATCACGGCCCCCAACAAGTTTGAAGCCCTGGCTGCTCACGATGCTCTGGTCGAGCTGAGCGGAGCCCTGAACACAGTGGCGGTCAGCATGATGAAGATCGCCAACGACGTTCGCTTCTTGGGTTCGGGGCCTCGCTCAGGCCTGGGGGAGCTCATCCTGCCGGAGAATGAGCCAGGGAGCAGCATCATGCCTGGGAAAGTGAACCCCACCCAGTGCGAGGCCATGACCATGGTGGCGGCACAGGTGATGGGGAACCACGTGGCGGTCACCATTGGAGGCAGCAATGGACACTTCGAACTCAACGTCTTCAAGCCCATGATGGTGAAGAACGTGCTGAACTCGGCACAGCTCCTCGGCGACGCCTCCGTCTCCTTCACCAACAACTGTGTGGTGGGGATCCAGGCCAACACGGAGAGGATCAACAAGCTCATGAACGAGTCCTTGATGTTGGTCACGGCGCTCAACCCTCATATCGGTTACGACAAGGCGGCCACCATCGCCAAGACGGCCCACAAGAAGGGTTCGACGCTGAAGGCTGTAGCAGTGGAGCTGGGCTACCTGACCGAGGAGCAGTTCGACCAGTGGGTGAAGCCGAGTGAAATGCTGGGGCCGAAGTGAAGTCTGGAAACTTGAGAACAGAACAAACGCTCTTTTCTACGGTGAAAAAAGGATTTCTGTAGAAATCTGAGCTGTTGAACCGAGTGAACATTAATTTTCTGAAACCCAAAATCCCAGAGAATTTTTTAAATATTCGTCTAAAACTTCTATTCTATAGGACCATTTTCCGAATGAAACCTTGTGACTTTTGTCCTCCAGTAACATCTGAAATTTGATTTAAAATTACTCTCTTGTGACACCGTTAAATCCATCATGGATGCTTGGAATGCAGTACCTTTTGTGTCTTAAGGTTTACAACATTTGTGCCATTTTCACAGTTCAAATAAATATATTGTTTCAAAATGAATACACTTTGATCCGTGTTTTATTTTAAATACTATGGTACATTTAAAGATTTGTGCAGTCTAAAGAGAAAACAAAACATATTAAATACTTCTTTATTGTGCACATCAGGAGTTACAACTTCAGAATGAATGCCAAGTCAGTTCAAACTTGGCTTTTATGAAAAAGAAATAAATTTGTACATACAAAAAAAAAAAAACGTAACCATCTCCTCTTTTACTTGGTCCAGCTGACTTTTGGAATATCGTAATGCTCGGTCAGAGTGTCCAGGTGGCGATTAAAATCCTGTAACGATAAAATGATAAAAATATAAGTTACAAGATGATTTTATTTTCAGGTAACCTGTTACATATACTGCATTTTAAAGTTTAAAGTACCTAAGTACATTTACTTCGTTACAGTACTTAAGTTCTTTATTTTTGATGATTTGTAATTTTACTAAATATTTTTTAAATCATTACTTTTATTTTGTTACATTTTAGACCTAAAAATACTTTTACTTCTTTACTTTAAAATTTAACACCTAGTTACTCGTTACAAAGTTAAATATGTCTGAACTCATCATGAAAGAAGAAGTTTATGTACTCTGTAAAACTGTTAAATTTACTAAACCAAGTGTGAACCAAACTGGTTCCACTAAACCCAGTAGAGTAAATATGCTCAATTTATTCAACTTGGTTTAGTAAAATCAGTTTGGTTCATAAAGTCAACAGTTTATTTCTAACCCAGTGTGTAAAAATACTTTAATTTTACTTAACTGATTTTTGTGAACAGTTTTATGACTTTTACTTAAGTACTTTTCTCATCAGTGACATTTATTTTTTACCAAAGTCATTTTCTGTTAAGGTATTTTTACTTTTACTTAAATATTCTTTTCAAGTACTTTACAGACCTCTGATTGAAAGACAGCTTCAATTATATGTAGAACCAAAACTGATAAAAGAAATGTATATGAAACGGCCCAATAAATAAATAAATACTTAAAATGTGGCAGTTAATTTAAGAAAGGAGAACTTCCCCTCATGTTTTAGAATTTAATTGACCAACATAATTTTTTTCCAGTATATTTTCAATAACAGGAAGGAGCAGGATCTATGTGCAGATCCATAGTGCATGCTTTCACTGCCTCAGTTTAAAGTTTAGTTTAAAACAAAAAGGTACAGGTAAGTGTTTTTCCTCATTAATATTTGAGAGGGGGGAAACATTTCAAGATGGGTGGTGACCATGGTTAAAACCAAGCATACCATTGTTTTTCTTGTGAAATTCTAAATAAGTTTGATGTGTCACATGACCCTCTTCCCGTTCAAAAAAACTAAAGTTGGATCCAAAATGTCCAACTTCAAAATGGCCACCATGGTCACCACTGATCTTAAAAAGTTCCCCCATCTTAAATACTAATGTGCCACAAACAAAGTTAATATCTCCAACCATTCCCATTTTATTTAGGTGTATCCATATAAATGGCCCACCCTGTACAACTCAGACTAAAGGTCAGACTCACCTCCACTCTGTGTTTGTGTGTTTTTGATGCTTTCTTTAAAATCCGCTCCATTTGCTGCAAAAAAAAAGAGGAACACAGATAAGTGCAAAAAGAAAAATTATCACATCACTACTTGAACAGTTTAAATTTAAAAACTATTTTTTTTATTACGCCACTCATTATTTTTGAAAGCTGACTTGTTTTTGAGGATTTAAACACTGATAAAAATACAGAAAATCTTTTGGAGAATAAGATGATAAAACATCATAATCAAAGTTTCTGAGCTGCAGTTTTCTGCTGCAGTTGAATCAAAAATGACAAAGTCCAAAAAGAGCATGCAAGTCAATCATTGACTACAACCTGACCAAAATGGTTTGACCAACACTGATTACCTCATCCTGATTATGGATTTTATTTAATTTTTTTGGTTGTCAACAGATTTATCTACTAAGGTTAATTAAAAGTTTGTATCTATCTCGTCCCTTCACTCTACTTTTACTGCTCGTGCTCAGGCTTCAAACCATATTTAACTATCCCCCCTACACATCTCCATCCCCTCCTGCTCACTCAGATCTGCCTCTTTCCTCCACCTCTCTATGCTCTACCTGCATCACCACCATTGGCAGCAAGGCTTTCAGCCGCTCTGCTCCTCAGCTCTGGAAATCACAACCCTCCTCTCTCACTGTTCAAGACTGGTCTGAAAACCCATCTCTTTAGATTAGCCTATCCTTAACTTAATCTGGTGTACTTTTTGTTTTTAGTAGGATATTTGTCGTTTTCTCTCTATTTACTTTTACGCTATTTTTTCAGATAGCCTCTTCTGTTTTAAAAAATTTATTTAATCTCTCAGCTTCTTCCCTTCAGACAGAGGTTGTTAATCCCCAAATGTAGAAAATAACATTTTAAAAACAGCTTTGTTCTTACTGCTGTTACTGAAATTGCATTGACACTCTCATTGGATTTTAACAGATTTTGTTTATATTTTAGTCTTTCTCCCCTCTTTTGTATCCTGCTTTGATTTATAGAGCTTTGAACACTATTATATGTAAATAAGTCTGGTTTTGTTGATGATTAAAGTATAAAAAAGTAACCTAACCTAACTTAAACTTTCTCTGATGTAAGTTCCTTTTTTTTTTTGCTGTACGGTGTCCTTGAGTGTCCTGAAAGGTGCTTTTTCTATCAAATATATTCTTATTAAACTCAATCACATTCCCTAGAACTTGGGTGGGGTTTGGAACTTACTCTTTTTTCCTGCGTCTTATCAAAAGCCATTTGAGCCGGTGTTCTTTTGTCAACATAAGCTCTCTTTGTTTTCACCTCCTCGTCATTTTGGCTCGTCACAACCTGCTCCAAGTGATGCTTACTCTCCTTGTTCTTCTTCTTCTTCCTAAAAATAACAGAGGCAAAAAGAAAAAATATACAGGCAGTCAGTTGATTTGAGCCAATTGAAAGTGTTTTAAATTACTTATAAGAACTTTTTCTTTTAAATTCAGTTAAACATCAACTTATTTAAAATGAGCAATTGGTCAAATGTTTGTGTTTTCTTTTTTTTTTTTGTGTTTAATGAAAATATTTATTAACAGGTGTTCGGAAATGAATACTTTCCTTTAGATGAGTGCCAGGAACTTAACGCTTTGTCCAAAAAATATACATCTAAAAATGTTATTTAACAAATAAGCCACTATTAGTGTACTACAGTCCAGGGAATAAACTTATGGAATGATCTGGAAGATGACATTAAAAAGGCCAGATCAGCGTGCATATTT
>JARVJO010000227.1:15876481-15887064 GCA_031762555.1 Cynodonichthys magdalenae | reverse complement strand
ACTGTTACACATCACAAGTACACAGTTACAAATTTCAAATTGTTTTACAAGTTACAAGTTCTGTTATACAAAACACACATCATTATGCAACATGTTTGGCTTCATATCTCCTCTCCGCACGGGGGCAGTGTTTGTCAGTAAAGCAGTCATATACAAAGTAGAAAACGGAAGCGGACGAAATTATGAAAGTCAAACGGTAGCATGGTGTGCTAAAAATGTTAGGCTACAGCTTATTTCAAGTAGTACCGTCAACACTATGTTTCACAAGCAAAGCTGCAATGTTTCTGAGAAAGACTGGTTCGGTATACAGAATACAGTCATGTGGAGCTAAGAAAGTTGTTGGTGAGTGAAAAAGGACACGTCTTTTATCCACGATTTCAGAGCTGCTTAGCTAAGCTGGAGTTAACAGAGTTTATTTGAAAATATCTTCTCTCGTTGTGTCAGCATGTTCCACTTAATATTAGTATTGTAATAAATGGCGGGGATTGTTATCAGTATAATATTACATTATATGTAACGTTTGAAACTTATGAAACGTTTCATTAAAGAACCCGTTCAGAGGACCTACATATTTTTTTCCTTTTGATAATTTTACATTATTCTTTCTTTTTTGTTCGTTTAGAACCAAAAATCCTCTCGATATTGATTTTTTCCTTTTCTTTTTTTCAGGGTCCAAAAAGAGTAAAGGCACGGTGAAAGAGGAGCTGAAAGGTCCAGAGGTGTGTAAAGACTCGGTCAGACTTACCACCTATGCAGTGGGGGTCAACATCCTAAAACAAGGAGAAGACCCTAAGTTGAAGCCTTTTGAGGAATACCCTGAATGGTGATAACACACATTACTTTAATTTCTACTATTTACATTTAATTTGTTTTGCTATGTTAACAACATTTAAAAGTACTTTAAACCAGCTCTGCGTGGTTGTTAAATGTGAAAGTTTTTCTTTTCTTTTACTTTACTTTTACGTCCATAAACAAGATTACCATTAAATAAATAGAATGACTTTGTCTTTATGCAATATATTAAATAAACAACTGAATAATTGTTTTGCTGTGAGAATGACAAGTTGTGAATACCGTAAACAAAGTCACATTAATATTTAGCACAAGCGTGCAACTGTAAATCGAATTAACCAATTCCCACACCGATATCAAATCTGACAGCGGATTCAAAAAGAACATAAAAAACCCTACAAAATAACACCAAAATCATGTGAATATTTCAAGTATTAAGGAAGATATGGATGTATGGATTGTGACCATTTGTTATCTATTTTTCATTATTTCCTTAATGTTCAAGATATTTCCATGAAGTTTTAGAAAAAGTTTCACATTCTGCTTTTAGTAGAAAGCAACTTTGATCCTACAAACAATAAAAAGATAATAAAATCCAATGTAAAAGTAGCATAAAATGAATAAAATAATGTTAAAGGCTCATGTCACCAAAGTGCAACATTAAATCAACCATTTAAAAACCACGTGGACATTTGTTTTGTAAACAAAGCCCCTCAACTAATGAAGACGATCGTCAACACACTTTGCTAACGTGCTCTGTTCCGTAGTGGGAAAAAAACATACTTTGACGTTTCAGATCATAATCAAATTTTTATCAAGGCAGATAAAATAATGTTCTTCGTGTTAAGGGGTCACTCATAAAACTCAGATGATTGAATTGGTTCATGTTTTTAATTAATTGGCTCTTCAAAATGTACAAAATCGAGTCTGCAGCTAACTACAGGAAGTCAGCACTGTTTGATGAAATTCGTAGAAATAACAAAACGAGCAAATAAGCGAACGCTCAGAGCGGTGTTGCAGAATCTGGTTACAGCAGTTCAAGAAGAATGGCAGCAAATGCTGGCAAAATGTCAGCATCTCTAATTTATGGTATAACTATTTTGGCCTTTTGAGTTAATCCTCAATGGATCAAACTAAGATGGAAAGTTTTGTAACCAGACAAGAGTTAATGGAAGAATTTTCCCATTCCTTTGTGTTTTACTTTTTTATATCCGGAAGTCAGCAGGACGGTAGGCAGATTTTTGTCTTTATGTTCATGATGTTCACTTTAGTTTTGTTTTTTTACTGAGCAGTTGAATTTTTTTTCAAGTAAGCTTTTTATGTCAAGTAGGTTCACTGATATGATTCTAAATTTATGGACTAGTAGTATACTTGTATGTTTGTGTTTGTGAAACACTTGTTTTTCACTTAAACAATAAAAATGTTTGGATTTATTTACATTTTCACATGTGTATCACTTAAATACACCGGTATTAGTAAGCACGTTGTTTAAATAAAAATATATAAACCGCAGTTGTGGAAATATACAGTTTGCTAATGCTAATTTAAAAATATCGTAATTTTTTTGTCACTATTACAGTTGATACACAAGTCAGCAGCAGTCTGAGTAGAATGTTTCTGTAGCTGTAACCAAAGGTGGGGATGTGAGTCACATGACTGGAATTCGAGTCATTAATATTATGACTTTAGACTTGACTTGAAAAAATGTTATTGGACGGTATTCTCAGTCCACTACTGAGTGTTGAGCTTTTTATCTGTATGAGAAGCTTTCTTATGTAACAGAGCTTCACCAGCAGATTAAGCTGAACTCTCCTCACAATGGAGAGTCATTATGATAGCGAGCCTCGCTCACAAGAGAAATGTTTTGGTCACATGCATGAAGGTGTAAATTAGAGTGAAACTGACTGGGTATTGGGCTCAGTGCTACACTGTAGAGCTGAAATCTGAGGCTTCCTCTGTTTAAAAAGGAAGAGAAACTTCCCCAAAGAGGAGAAAAAATCTGTACTTTTGTTGGTTTTTTTCTGTTGTTTTTATTTTTTTTACAGACACTATGAGGCATGCATCAGAGGGAGTTTAGGGAGAAGATGTTAAAGCAGTTTTAATGATATCAGATGTATTTCATTCAACTTTTTATGACTCATTTAGGTTGTTCCAGGTGAACTTGGGGAAAGCCCTGCACCTCCACGAACTCGAACCTGACACCTGGGAATATTGGAGACGTCTCCGGAAGGAAAACATTTGGCGTCACAACAAACTTCGTGAAGGAAAGAGGTTTTAGTTCTGTAAGGGCTGAGCTGTAGATTATCTCTGTTCATAGGGATTCTTCACAGTCTGGACTGAAATGATAGTGAAAGTGACCTGACTCATCTTCAGACGTTTAGATCAACTCTTTCTCTCTCGTTATTCACACAGCAAGTCCAAACATCATGCTGTGGTGACTGTGTAGTTTTGTTTTTTAACATGTTATTGGAATTCAGTAACAAAATAAAAAATTGAAATACTGTGTGGTGTCATTAGTATGTTTAAAATTGTTTTGTATTGTACAACAGAGCACCGTATTAAAGCCAGACTGAAACCTTTTTTCCCTCAATTATGAGAATTCTGTCAAAATTACAAGACAAAAGTTGTTTTAATGAGGAAAAAAAACATTGATAGAGCTATGTTCAAGAACAAAATTATCGATACATTAGCTTACCTGTTGACTACAGGCTGAACAATCGGCTCACATCAAATCAAAGCTTTTTTCTCAAAACAAATTTTTCAAGATGTTCTGGTAAAATTGCATGTTTATATTGCTAATATAACTTGTTATAAAATGACTTTTGGTAAAGTTGTTCCTTTGTTCTGCTAGTTTAACTATTTCCAATATTACGACTATTAATTCTCACAATATTCAACTTTATTTTTCTGACTATTCTCATGACTTTTTACGACTTTATTCTTGAACTATTCTCATATTTCCACTTTATTCTGGTTTGACTATTTTCAAAATAAGACTTCTCGTATTATTTTGACTTTATTCTTGTAATATTGACTGTTCTCATAATCTATTTTCATAGCACTATTGTAATATGACTTTATTCTTGCAATTAAAAAAAAATGTAGTTTTGAGATTTGACATGTAGTATAAAATTTTTTGAGAAGTCACTTTGTATTGTAGACCAAAATTAGAAATTATATAATCCCACATTCAAATGAAGTTCTTGTTTTATTTATAGAAAATAAAAAATTATATATTTATAATTACACAAATACGCATATTTAAATAGATTAATTCAATTATACGTATATCATACGCAACATGTTAGTAAACGTTTTTTTCAATACAATTTTTTATTATTGACCAGACACATTTTCTAAACTTTTAAAGATGGCGTCTGTGAGTGGTGTTGCCATGACGACGCTTCATGCAAATGATCGCATTTGGCAGAGATGGCAGAAAATGAGGAACCGAAAAGCTAAGCCATACATTTGGGGAACAAAAAGTCAGGTTAAGACTGGAAGAGAGCGAGTGAGTAACGATTTGTCAGATAATCTTCGTCATTTAAAGGCCATTAAGTGACTGTTCGTGTGTGTCGGGTGAGATTTAGACACCTGCTCGGACTTTTCTCCCCCTTATTAACTCGTCGGTAAGTGTTTTTCTTCACACCTTTTCTGGACAGTTTATAGCGGAAGCGGCTGTTCAGGTTGCATTAATCGACTTCCGTGTTGTTTCAGTTTCTTATAAATTAAATGTTTTTCACTCTTTCGTTTAGGCTACACATATTAATCCAGCTGATGTATATTTTTTATTTCACAGTTCGGTTTTTGGCAGATTTGTATAAAGTTTTGTGTGCGGGGGGAACCCGGTTCTGTGTTGTGTTTGACTCTGTAGTTTTTTGGAGTATCGAACTCGTAGGCGTTCATTGACAGATCAACCACTTCTCTGTTTTGTTTTGACCACAGCCTAAAGTGTGGCGTTGAAAGACAACATAAATCTCTTGTTAATTTTAGCGCATAAAGTGAAACTTTTTACGCCTGCGTCTGTATAGAGTCTCGGGTTTCTCGGAAAAAAGTAAAACCGAGGATGGAGAACTGGAAAATGAGCATCGGCAGCCTCAGTGGAGAAGTTTTGAACAAGCTGTCAAAGATGTTGGACAACGCCACCTGCGGGTGGAGGCAGCTGGCCAGCGCTGTGGCCGAACAGCCTCAATTCCGCTGCAGGTGAGACCTTGAACGCATCATGGAGGAGGATGAACTTTACATGTTATTAGAACTGTTCGGATAGCATTGTATGTTAATTTTATGTGTTTAGATTTATTCCTCCATATTATGGTATATTTATACAAGTTTTCTTTTTAAATTACTATTATTTTAGCTCCTCCGACATTAATCTCTTTGTTTTTCAGTGAGAAGGAGCTGACCTGTTGCTCCCTTCAGGTGCTGAGCCCTGCAGGCAGCCCTGCTCGAACACTCCTGTCCTGGCTTGCAGATCGCAGCTGCTCCCTGGAGTTCCTCCTCCACTACCTAAGAAAGGTTGACCACCAGGAAGCTGTGCATTTCCTCACTGCCACAGGTAACAAAAATAAGACAGTATGTGTATACACCTAACATATTTGTGGCTGTGTTTCAGAAAATGGATCTTTAACTCTCTAAACCAGGTGTATCAAACTAATTTTCACCAAGGGCCACATGAACATTAAGGTTGACTTTAAAGATCAAGTTGTAACTAACTTCAATGTTTCTTGTTTAACTTCAACAAAATGTCCCATTCTTTGTCTTCATTGCTACTGCTGAGCACCACTAACAAGCTATAACTGATCAGTGATATTTCCTGCATAGAAACAGAATTTTAATATGTCCTCTTATAAACACTCAAAGGTACTATGTGTTCGACTGACGAAATGTGAAGTAAATAATACAGAAATACTATTAAAAGTAAAAGTAGGAGAGTTTTACTCACTGTTGAGTTGTGGTGAGTAGTTACCGTCTTGATTTCTCAACTCTCCCAAATTCCCACTGGAGGAGGGTTCCAGTTTAAATTAACAAATTGTAAGTGGGAAATTCCCATTTCCCAGTAAAACTGGGCTGGAGCAAAAAATGAGATTTTACATGCCAAATTTTGCCAGCTGCTGGCTACATTTGAACCCTGTGCACCTCCAACTAGTGGTGGGATGCCATTATTTTGCACGTAAAATAATGAACATTCAATAGGGGAGATGTAGTTTATGGTTAATGCTGAATTTAAAAGAAGCATTTGCTTATTTTAAGACATTAATACATCTTTGAAGCTCTCACGGGCCACATTAAATGTTGTTGCAGGTCACAGTTGGCCTGTGGGCCTTGACTTTGACAAATGTGCTCTAAATTAAAAAAAAAGTCTGAGAATAATCTTGAACTAATAAATTATTCTGCTATTGTCTGAGCTATACAGTGTTATGTTTAAACTCCCTTCAGCTTTTACATGTCTGTAGAGAAACACTTGAAATCTCGTTCCTCCTGTCTCTTTTGTCTGCTGTTTAGTGTCGGAGCTGATTCGGATCACAGTGCACCCTCAGTCCCAGCAGGCCTCATCGGGGAGCAGGGTGGTACTGACCTGCAGGGTATCTGGACCCCCTGGACTCAGCTACCAGTGGTTCAAAGGCAAAGAAGAGGTCCATCCAACATTTTAATAAGATTATAACAGGTGTTAAGATAATGCGATAATAAAGCATTTTATTATATGTTAAATATGTTTTTGCTTCAGGTAGTGGATGAAACAGGGACTTCACCAGAACTGGTTCTGTGTCCTTTAAGCCCGACTCATCAGGGTCACTACATCTGCAGGATCAACCATGGAGACAAATGCCTTTTCTCCCAGTGGGCTCATGTTCGTTTGGTCCAGTCTGCAGGTTCCAGTGCAGGTATACACCCCCCCCCCACCCCCCCACCCCACACACACAGTTTTTTTTTTCTTTTCTTTTTCTCCACCTCCTGCCAGGTAATGTATGATAAATCTTGTATCGCCTCAGACTGCAGCAGCCTGTTTCTGGGCTCAATGAGCGGGTTGAGTGTCACCGAACAGCCTCAGTCCCAAACAGCAGCTGAAGGAGACACTCTGCTCCTGAAGTGTAAAGCTGAGGCCAACCCCCCTGCTCGCTACGAGTGGTACCACAACAAAGTTCTCCTACCTCATGAAAATGCATACCTTCTCAAAGTAAGTCTACAAATATGCAAACGATGTGTTTTTTTTTTCTGACTCCTGATTGGATTTAAATTAGTAAACGCAGAACATTTTTAATAAATTATATAGATAAAAGCTATTTGTGCTGCTGCTAAAAGTAGTCTGCGTCTCATTATTTCCTAAATTACTTAGTTAATAGACCATTTTGTAGAGACAAGTACTAGCGAAAGCTAGCTCTTCCAGGTCACAAGTCAACTGGTAAA
Source organism: Cynodonichthys magdalenae (assembly GCA_031762555.1). Taxonomy (NCBI): domain Eukaryota; kingdom Metazoa; phylum Chordata; class Actinopteri; order Cyprinodontiformes; family Rivulidae; genus Cynodonichthys; species Cynodonichthys magdalenae. Next base: position 15,879,867 of record JARVJO010000227.1, on the reverse strand, counting down.
ATGCTGAGGTTGCTATGAAAACATTATTGGAATTGTGCAAATTCAGCAAGCTCAAAAATCTGATTTATAGCTTAGATATTTATGAAAAATCTCATCTATGATCCTACAGGAAAGTTTGACACAAATCAGTTTAGAACAAACACATCGGGGTCTGTATAACGGTGTAAACCAACCGGTCAAATTTCTTAAATTTCAATGGCGTTTCCATAGCAACCTCAGTGTTTTCCCAAAAACTGTGTAAGCTAGGCCCACTTTGCTCATGCGCAATTGCAACAACTTTTTACCAAGAAATGATTAATTAAATTTTTCTCATGTAAGTCAAAGATGCTTTTTTTGAATAATCTTGTGAGACAGAGCACCTTGCTTGGTCGTCCTAAAATTTGAAATTCCCAAAACGAAATTTTATTTTTATTTTTTTGTTTTGTTTTTATGATTCTTGAGATATACAAATGTCTTCTTTGAGATTTACAAATGTAAAGTCCCCTATAAATAGAATCCATTATTATTATTATTTTTATTATTATTATTATTATTATTATTATTATTATTATTATTAGTAGTAGTAGTAGTAGTAGTAGTAGTAATATAAAAAGAGGCTTCAAAAATAAAGTTGAGCATCTCCCTCCATTTCTTTTAATTTTATTTTAAAGGAAATTAGAAGGAAGCACCCTTGCTTTTAGTATTCAGAATATTTTTTATCATTAATGTGTGAATTTTTGCAGACGTCGCTCTAAAATCAAACCTTTTATCAGTTTATTTTAGAAAATAGTTCTAAAAGTTAGTAAATAAAAACAATAATCTCAGTTGATAAAGTCATAGTTAGTGTATTATTTATGTTCTTCTCATCAATAAACACAAAGTGTAAATAAAATTGACATCCCTGTGAATAAATGTTATCTGGAACCAGGGTTTAGTAAATCAGTGTTTACTAAACATTGCTTGTTGTTTTCTAGATCCAGTGTGTGACCACAGAGCACAGAGGAGAGTACAGATGTAAGGTGTTTAACTTGTACCATGAGGTGTGGAGCAACACAGCAACAGTCACCGTTGGTAAGACCAAGAGACTTTAGTTCTCACACCTTTTCTTCTTAAATGCAAATTTAAAAATATGTATTTTATTTTATGTTAAAGAGATCAAAGCAATATTCTGTAAATGTTAAATCTGAAAATGTAAATCAGATTGTAGAACTGCAGTGCTGGCCAATAACCAGCTGTTCCTGTTTTGCTGGTTCATGCAGGTCCGAGTTCAGTCACAGATGCCACCTGGGTGGAAGTCGATCGTGGTTTAGGTATTATACAGTTTCTGGTAAAAGTTTAAAGAAGAAATATAGTAATTAAAGCTAGTTCCCCTTCTTCTTCCTGCTTTTTTTATTTCCTCTTTTTATGTTTATAAATAATAGTTTGTTATGTGATTTAACTTTTACAGTCTAGCGCAGCATTTTTCTTCTGCTTGATGGCAGTTGTTTGGTTTGGTTTTGTCAGTGTCACAGGAAATCCATAGGTCAACTTTTGGACAAGGAGTACATCCAATGCGACAAATGGTCAATCCACCACCAGTTGCTAAAAAAATTTATGGTAATTTTTGTGCAAACAATATCAAATTTAGTGTTTACCCATTAAAAACTTCTAAATTCGTTTGTTGTATCTTTGGGTTCCATACAGCAACAGACAAAGTTGCGCTCCTGATCGGCAACATGAACTATCACCACCACAATCCTCTGTGTGCACCCATTTCTGACGTCCACGAGTTGACCAACCTTCTCAGACAGATGGACTTCAAGGTGGTGTCCCTGCTTGACCTCAACTGGCAGGAGATGAACAGTGCTGTGACTGAGTTCCTGCTGCTGCTCGACAAGGGAGTATACGGTTAGCATCTGATGTCGTGGCACATATCTCTAATCTGTGCCCTTTGCGTTCTGTTTTTTTAAGTCTTGCTCACTGCTTCTACAGGCCTGTTGTATTTTGCTGGTCATGGCTACGAGAACTACGGCAACAGCTTTATGGTTCCCATTGATGCTCCAGCATCCTACACATCAGACCACTGCATATGTGTACAGAATATACTCACCAAGATGCAGGGGAAAGAAACTGGACTCAATGTATTCTTGTTGGACATGTGTCGCAAAAGGTATTCATGAGGTTTTTTTTTTTAAATAAAATTATAATAATCTGCTATGAAAGAGGCTCAGGGCTACAGAAAAAAAAATTAATCTGACTTTTTTTCTCAGATTTGGAAAAAATTTAAAATTCTAATTTTTTTCTTAAGATTTTTACTTTAAGGACTCGTCACACTATAATATTTTAAACAACTTATGCCAACTTGTGAAAAGTTTGTCCAACACTAAAGAGCTCTAAGTTGAAGATAAAATTTTAAAAGATCTACTGTAAGCCTCTTTTAGACCTATACATACTGTAATGTTAACAATTAGATTGAATATACAGCCGATATGATTAAAATAATCAAAACAAAATTTTCATAAGTTGGCAAAAGTTATCTAAAATGTTAGAGTGCACAAGGCCTTTAATCTTAGAATTCTAACTTTAATTTAAAATTTCTGACTTTCTTTTCAGAATTATTTCAGAATTTAGAATTTTTTCTCAGAGTTTGAAGACTCCCTCAGAATCCTGACTTATCAGAATTTTGACTTTTTACTTAGAATTTGAATGTTGATTTCAGAAGTCTGACTTTATTCTGATAATCTAGACTTTTTTTCTCAGAATTTGAAAAAATAATTTTGAAAATTTACAGACACCAGGACACCATTGAAATTGTGACCTTCATTAAATTACACAGTTTTTGTTATCTTTAACACAACATGAGGTTTGTTTGGTGAGACTATGTTCCGCTCAAGAGGGATGATGATGTCAGAATGTGAGAATTCTGACTCTAATCTCAGAATTTGGACTTTAACCTCAGTATTTTTAGTTTAATCTCATAATTCTTACTTTTCTTCAGTCCTTTTTCTCAGAATTTGGACTTTAGTCTGGAAATTTTGACATTTTTCTCAGAATTAAAAAAAAAAAGTCAGAATTTGGACTTTTATCTCAGAATTCTGACCTTTTTTTCCTCAGAAAATACATTTTTTGCTCTGCTGCCCTTATCCTCTTCTGTAATCTGCAGTATATTTTATATTTTAAAGTTTTATTTTTCAGAAACCCAAATGATGATATCATCGTACAGCCCGGTCAACTCAAAGTTACAGCAAATATTGTGTTTGGTTATGCCACGTAAGTTACTCTTTAAGATGTTGTTTTGCTCCACTTGTTATTTCCAAACACATCTTTCTCGTGTGACATTTGTTGGCTTCAGATGTATGAAGCCAAACATGTTGCATAATGATTTGTGTTTTGTATAACAGAACTTGTAACTTGTAAAACAATTTGAA
>JARVJO010000227.1:15845420-15859793 GCA_031762555.1 Cynodonichthys magdalenae | reverse complement strand
TCCCCACGAGGCTGCTTTTTTTGAGGAAATTTTCCCCACGTAGTAGGAAAAACCCGTCCACACACACACACACACGCGCGCTCACGTTTCATTTAGTTTAGTCATTAAACTGCTGACACAATCACTTCCTGTCAGCTTTAAATAGAAGAATAAAATATGTCTCTCCTCCCTGACACACATCTCCTCCCTAACCCTTTCTTTAGCTTCTTTATGACTTCACAGGGTCTTCAGTTGGAGACTTGTAAAAGTCTTTCCTTCCACTGAAAACACTGTTCAGTTTGAGCCTCACATTAAATCTATCTAAATGGACTCTTTGAACAAAGCACATATTAGCTGCTAATTGGAGCTTTCTCTGTAGCCTTTTTAAAGCCACAAGCAGAAGGTGAAATGAGGCTTCTGAAGCCACCTTGAAGGTCTTTTATCTTGTTGTGTCTGAAGGTGGAGACGATCTGATATGGAAGAACACAGAGTGATGATAGGACAATAGAAACAATATGACCTTGAACACACAGCAGTGTAGATAGCAAACATTTTGTGATGTTTTTCAGGCCTTTAATGTAGGACAAAAAAACAGTTGTAAAGACAAGATTAGCAAGAGGAATGCAAACTTTTGAGAGGATCAAAATTAGCAGAAAACGTAGCAGAAGCTGATTATTTGTTTGCTGTTTAGAATTAGACTCAAGAAGAAAACTGCATGTCTTTTTTTTGTTTGTCCTAATATGAGCCCTACTTTTGGATGCATAATGAACATTTTTAAACATGCATGTGAAGCGCTACATAATTTTACGAGGTTTACATTTATGTGAATCCACAGAGCAAATGTGGATTGCACCTGCAGACCTTGAGTGTTCCTCTAAAACTCTGTAAACATTGCAGGCCTTATAACCAGAAAAGGAAACCTATTTACCACTGATTTAAATAGTTGAAACTGGTTTTTAAACCCCACACAGAGGCCAAACATCCTGCAAATGTATCAAGTTTTTTTTTCTGAAACACAGATTGTGGAATGTGAAAGGTTTGCAGAGCTTTTAGGTTTGGACGCTTTCAGAGAGAGAGAAGAAATGAAAGCAGCAACAGGAAAAGTGGAGGACATCTTTATTCTCTCTGATGTTTTTTGATTTCCTCAGAGGAAACACAGTTTGTCTGCCATCACTCTTGATCCGTCTCCACCTCTTTTATCTTTTAATTTCTGAGTCACAACAACAATCTCCACAAGCAGCCGAGGAAAAAAAATCTCTGTGAAACCAAACATTGAGTTGCCAGGGTGTGTCTCCTGCAGCAGGTCATCATTTTGAGTCTAAGATCGGCTCCTCCGACTGTAACCGAGTGAAATAACAGACTGAGGTTTAACCACTAGGTTGGACCTTCCAATCGTCATCACATACAGCACATATACACCAGCCACAACATTATGACCGCTTCCCTGGTAAGTAATGCTGCTCATTTAGATGTGAATCCTGGTTTATTATTCTTACACATTTGCCATGTTCTCAGCTCAAAACATTCTTATATTGGTAGAACTCTGGTAGAAGATAACTTTAATTTCACATTGCAAAAAAAGATTTCATGCAGCTGAGATGAACAGTTGTTGAGGTATTCACATGTGAAGTAACAGGAAGTGATGTCAAAGGAGGGATGTCTGAATGTAAACAGAGCATTGCTACAATATACTGACTCAAACATATCATCCAGCTTTCATGTTTTAATCGGCTTTTAGCAAAACATAAAAATTACTTCAAAATAATTTGTTATTAATCATCCAGACCAAACTTCATATACATAAAAGCTCATTTTTTTAAGAAAAACATAATTTTTTATTACCTTCATGATTGACATTACTAATCAGACGAAAAAACAAACTTACGTCTTGCTCACTTTTTGGAATTTCTGATTTTATTTTGAACAGATTGGTTTTTCTTTTTTGAATTAAATTTTATTATTTCTCATTTTATTTAATATTTATTCTTATGTAGAAGATGTTCATTCCCACTGGCTGCATTGATGTTCTGACTTGCAAAGTTTTATTTAAATATAAATAAGCGTTGCTACAATGGTGAACCGTAGAGAAGAATCAAATGTTCCTTTAGATTATTATGAGTCACTATCAGAGAGAGACGAAGAAGACTCAGAGTTCATAATGTTTAAACAAAGACCAGTGAGTTTTCTTTCTCTAAAGCAGGGGTGCCCAAACTTTTTCTAAATGAAAATCTATCTGAGAGCTGTGGGCCAAAAGTAATATAATACATGAAAAGCAAATACTTCTTAAGTAAAGTCTTTTTATTTTTTATGACTAAGCTTGGAGCCAGTGAGGTGGCCCACGTTTTGTTTGTTTGTTCTTTTAGCCCGTGCACATGGAGAATGTTTGACATATGCTCGGGCAGCAAAGGCACATGTGTATTTTGGCCCACGGGACCCACTTTGGGCACCTCTGCTCTAAAGAGTTCCACTTTGATGTGACCTTCCTGTTTCACTTTGACCAAGTTCAAAAGAAAAATTGCCAGTTATGTGACAGAATGGGTAAAATCACGAGTATTATGCCAAGTTTCTTAAATATAAAGATATACTCTTAACTTATGCATTTGAAGATTTAGTGGAGGACCTTGCCCTTTTTTGTTACATGAAATAGTGTCAGATTATCAGTTTGTGTTGTTGCTCTTGTTCTGGACCGATAACAAAGGTGTAGAATATATTTAGAGGTTTTGAGGAAGAAAAGTCACTTTAAAACTTGAATAAACATGTCTGTCACACCTGGTTGTGATGCCTTTCTGTCTCTCTGAAGTGCGTCACAAAAGATTTAAAATGCCACCATAAATACCCACTGCGTCTCTGCATCTTGTAACTTTTTTATGACCTGATATTAGACTGGTGTGTCTTTTCCAGAAAAAGCGAGGGTCTACCAATGAGGAAAGAGGGGGGGCCTCTTTAACACACACACCACACACACACACACAGCCAGCTCTCAGATGGATGTGGGACCTTGAAATCCAGGGCAGATTATCAGACAGTGGGCCCCTAGATAGAAGCACCCCCCACCCCCACTCTAACGGCCACGCTCATACAAAAGAGCAAAACTCCCGTCTTATCTTCCCACTTGTTTTACAATCTATTTGAGGTTTATTTTGTAGTCACCTTGTGCCGTTTTTGGATTCTTTGTTGGTTTCTAACTGTACTGTAAAACCAACTAAATGCACTTCCAATCAACTTTTACTGATGTTTAATATTTCTGCTTAAAGTTATTGTTGCTTCTAAAATAGTCTTTCCAACCACATGCAAAACATTTCAAGCTTGAATTTTACAAAATAAGGTAAAATATAACAGAAAAACAAATTGTGTTTTGTAAAAAGATCGTTTTATGTTAGATATACAATTCAAAAAGTTTTCTAAATGATAAACTGTAATTTTTTGTCACGAACAAAGAACGATTTGTAGAATGACATTAGCTAAATGTATTTCTTAGTATTTTATTAGTCCTATTGACTTGTTTTATTGTATGCTTTCATGCTCATATTTGTACCTATTGGTTCTAACACATTAAAGTCTGATACAAGTTTATTTTCTCATATAAATTGAGTTTAGGTGAAGGTCAGTAATCTTACAGACAGTTTGCTGATGGCAACGTTTAAGAGAAGCCTTCTGCTCTGCAGCCCAGGGGCCACCTCTTTCCTCACAGGATGAATAATCTTTTTTTTTTTTCAGAGTTGGGACAAAGTTTAGTCTCCTCCCTCAAACCTCCAGCCAATCATGTTTGAATATTCAAATAAGCCACCCATAAAGATGACTTGGAGCAGCAAACTGTTACAGACCTTAAGCCACTTCACCCTTAAACCACAGCTCCACACCACTTTGTCACCGGTGCTTTGGGGTTTAAGAGAATATATATACACATCTGTTCGACCATTACTAAAAAAACAAACAAACAAAAAGGAAAAAAACAAACAAAAAATTTTAATCAGGACATTAAAAACACCCCTCAGTAATAATATGGGAAGGGAAAATATCTGCTTTTTGACCATTTGGATAACTTTGGGAAACGTCTTTGCAACTTTTTCTTCAGAGGCTGAACCTACCAACACAACTGTTTTTGGTAAGAGCTTGCGTATTTATCTTAATGTTTTGCTTTTTTTGTTGTTATTTTTACAGTGATCCAGATGTGATGAGGTAAAGTGGCCTCAGGAAACGGGTTAATTCATGCATACTGTTCCACTTTGACCGAAGGTAACCCCCCCTCTTTAAGCTTTCAGAGTTCAGCTCTGCATCCAAACCATTCAGCTCCACGAATGCATGAAGCAAAGCCTTTTGTCTGAGGAAACACCAGAAAAGAGGGGAATAATGACTGGAAAATGGAGTATTTAAAAATGTAGACAGTATTTCTTTATAAGGACTTAACCTTTAAATAAAAACAGAAAAATTCAGCCTTCATTAAAAAAAAACTTGTTTAAATTGAAATGTTTTTAACATAAAACTCATAAAGATCAGATTTTATTTAGGGTTGATTAGATAAAATGCAAAATTAATCTCTTTAATATTATTATTCTTTTCAGCAAATTCAAGATTTTAAGTATAAATGTGACACAGTTGTGCTTCAAATGAGACAAAAGGGGGCGACACTTACATACCTTATACTCTTCTGTGTAACCAATCAGATTTGCCTTTTGTTATGTTCAAAAATAAATCCTGGTAATGCTTTTTTTTGTTTGTTTTTACATTCTTAATAACAACCAGTTTTAAACTAGCTCTTGGTAGAAATCTGAAACTTGCCAAACCTTTCAGACAGCAACTCTTCAGGTTGTTGTCATGCCTCATGAACCTAATTATATATTGTGTGTGTGTGTGTGTGTGTGTTGTGACAGCAAACACCACAGTCACCTCTGCTCCTCTGCCAACCACCACTGAATGGCTGACAGACTTCTCTGACATCGTGTCCAAGTTCTCCCTGCGCACCGCAGAGCTGCCAGATGATGACATGTGCTACATTGTGCCCGGCAGACCCGAAACCATCAAAGAGTGTGAATTCAACACAGAAACACAGACCTTCATTGTGATACACGGCTGGACGGTACGTCATGTTGAACGTTTCAGTGTGTCTGTGTGTGTAAGTTGTGAAATGTGTATAAAGTTACATCACAACAACAACAAAAAACCCTGTAAAAGACAAGTTGTTGAAACATTAAAGTACCTTTTGAACTGTTGCCAACGCGATGCAGCCTACAGTTTGTGTATTTTTCTGCTATAATGTGAATAAAAGGCTGGCAGTCAGGCAGCAGAATTTGAACCTGATGATGCCTTGGCACATCTCCAGCAGCAGGACAAAAACCTGAGTTCTGAGGCCAAAATAAATCACACCACGCAGCAGCTGAGCTCAGGCACTTGTGTGAACAGGCGTGCAAAGTTACACACATGTTTTCTGCATTTACTGCACAAATCATCTCACTTTGCCAAAAAAAAAAACGGTCATGAGAAAAACATGCATGTAGGTGTAAAATATGTGAAGTGGGTTTATAAGGTTAAAGGTTATTGGAACATGCAAAACTTAATTTAAACACCAACCTAAAAGATTTCTCAGTAAACCAGACGTGTCAAACTCGTTTTCACTGAGGGCCACATGAGCGTCACGGTGGCCCTCAAAGGTCCAGATGTAATCAACTTTTTTTTTTTGTGTTTAATGTCGACTAAATGTTACGTTTCGTGTCTCATTGCTACGGCTGAGCACCGCTAACAAACAATTTTGAGCTCTACGTGGTATTTGCATAGAAGATGCATAGAAACAGTGTTTTAACTTGTCCTCTTAAAAACACTGAAAAGTACTACGTGTACAATCAACTGAATTTTAAATAAATAGTACAGAAATACTATTAAAAGTAAAAGTAAGAGAGTTTTATTCACTATTGAGTTGTTATGAGCAGCTGTCGTCTTGAATTTTGAACTTTCCCAATTTCCAACAAGGAATTCCCACTGGAGGGGTGTTCCAGTATAAATTTATGATTGTAAGAGGGAAATTCCCACTTCCCAGAACAACTGGGCCACAGCAAAAGTAGCCGGTTCAAATGTAGGGAAGCAAAGATTTTACATGATGACTTTCACCGATGACTTTTGCACCTTGTGCTCCTCAACATAGTGTTAGGATGCCATCTTTTCATGGGTAAAATTATTGACAAGCATTATAGCAGATATAGTTTATGGTCAATGCTGGCTTTAAAGACAATTATTTTAAGACATTAATACATCTTTGAAGCTCTTTTTGGCTATGTAAAATTCTGTGGAGGGCCACATTTGGCCTGTGGACCTTCAGTTTGACACATTGCAGTGACCTAAATAACAATATAATCCCTTTTATTAGTACTTATCTCATTAGATAATGAATGACATCACCCAATCTAACCTACTAACTTGAAACAACAGAATTACAACAAAATGTGATTATTTGACTTACAGTAATTTGTAGATTCTAGCAACACAAAATAATTTGGCTTGCATAATAGAGCAAAACTGAATGTAACATGGCTTAAATGTTGGTAAACTTCCCAAAAAACTGTTCAATAAATACATGTGTGGTTACTCCTTTTAGGTAACAGGAATGTTCGAGAGCTGGGTGCCCAAACTGGTGTCGGCTCTGTACGAGCGTGAGCCCAACGCCAACGTGATCGTCGTGGACTGGTTGACCCGCGCCAACCAACACTACCCCACCTCTGCAGCCTACACTAAGCTCGTGGGCCGTGACGTGGCTAAGTTTGTCTCCTGGTTGCAGGTGATTGTTCTCACACAGAGGTGCTTTTTATAGGTTTAATGAGGGTTTGGTAACAGCTGGATCACATGTTCTGCATTGTCCTTGAGGATCTGACCTGGTTGACCGAGACGTTAGTACATTGTCTGAACGTTGCTGTGTCTGACGTCGGGCTTTGTTCCCAATCAAGCTGCTGTGGAATTGTTTTCCTGCTGTTTATGAGTTGAAATGGCTATAAACACGTTTAATGGTTGTGTTTGTGGCGCACCGCTGCTTATTGCTGGGCTCAGAGTCAGTGGAACGTAACTCTGTAACAATTTGAAGCTTTTGCTTGTGTAACTTTCAAGTTTTAAAGCTTGCAACCAAATCCTTCCTCATTTTAGACAATTCCTCTAATTCTTCCAGGAAAGGGAGCACTTGGATAATTATAGGATTTGAAAATCTGTAGGATTTTCTCTTAAATGACGTGGATCTTAATAAATATTTTCTCATCTCACCTGTCTATTGGCTTTCAGAAAGAGCTGCAGCTGCCCTGGGACAGGATCCATTTGCTGGGCTACAGTCTGGGGGCTCATGTGGCTGGGATTGCAGGAGACCTCACTGACCAAAAAATCAGCAGAATCACAGGTAGACCATCATCCTTTTACTGCACGTTATAGATTAAACATTAAAGGGCATGTGACATGCATATGATTCAAATAAAAAAAAAGTCAAATCAAAACCTTTATATTAAGGAAACTTGACATAAAACACAGGATTTTACCCATTTTGTCACATAAATGGAATTTTCTTTTGAAATTGGCTCAGAAAAAATAAAACAGGAAGTGACAACAAAGGGGAACACTTTACGAAAGAAAACTCCCTGGTCTTTATTGAAACAATATTATTTGAACTCTGATTCTTCATCTCTCTCTGAATGTGACTCAAAATAATAAAAAAAATTGATTCTTCTCTACAGTCTTTCTTGGCAGCCTTTGTAGCAATGCTTTGTTCACATGAAGACATTCCCCTCTGACATCACTTCCTGTTACTTCACATGCAAATATCTCAACAACTGTTCATCTCAGAGGCGTGAATTGTTTTCTGCAATATGTTATCAGTGTTATCTTTCCAAAAATGCATTCATATTTGTTACAAAAACTTGATGTCACAGGCACTTCAAAGGTCTTACTAAATAATCTGTTTCAGTCATCAGCTAAAACAACTTATTTAGTAATCCAAAGGTATGTAAACATACTATAATATTAAGTAAAAGTCCTTTACTTTCCAGCCCCCTACTGAAAAGATAATCTGTCAGCCGTGACATTCCAGGTCTGCATTGTATTTGTGCATACAGCCAGTCTGCCCCAGCTCCCCCCTGTTTACTATGATGAAGTCTATCCAGCTTTGAAATCTCCCTGACCTGCTTAAAAGAATGCAGTGTTTACTGTGATCATTAAAAGCGCTCAGTCGCTGCCTCAAATTGTTTTATGGTTTTAAGCTTTAAGAGCTGAACAAGGCAAAAAGAGGTCAAAGTGAGCGCAAACTGTGTTTTGCTGCATTTTTCAAGAAACAAACTTTTAGTTTATCCTTAATCATGTGTTTTTACTTTAGGGAATATAAAAGTTGATTTTCTATCCAGGTCTGGATCCTGCTGGTCCCACCTTTGAACACGCAGATGAGCAGAGCACTCTGTCCCGAGGCGATGCTCAGTTTGTGGACGTCCTGCACACAAACACCAGGGGTTCTCCGGACCGCAGCATCGGCATTCAAAGACCCGTGGGACACATCGACATCTACCCCAACGGAGGCACCTTCCAGCCGGGCTGCGACATCCAGAACACCTTGATGGGGATTGCCTCAGCGGGAATTAAGGGCCTCCAAAGTATGTAACACAAAGTCTGCTGTCAGAGTTTTAGGTAGACTGAACCTAGGAATGCAGATGTACACAATGAGCTTGAAAAAAACACCCCAAGACAAAGATCACTAACACTAAAAAGTTCAAGGAGGCACTAGATGTAGGAAAACGTAATGCTCCACATAGGAATGAGTGAGAAAAAACAGAATGTACAGACAGGAAAGTGGTCACACCTGGGCTAGATGACAACTGGAAAGAGGTGAGAGTGGGTTGGAGCTGACTCAGATGGAACAAAACTGATTGAATGAAATGTAGCACAGAGAAAACCATGGAAGAGGATTAGAGAAGAGAGCAAAAACATTTTTTTTCCCTAGCGTCTGACTTTTTTCTAACAAAAAGGTCAGACCTCAGGAACAAAAAAGGACAATTCTGATAGAATTTTTAGAGAAAAGTTATAATTCTAAGAATGAAGCCAAAATTTTGACTTTTTTCTCAGATGTTTGAGTTTAATCTATAAATTTAACCTTTTTTTCCACAATTTGGATTTTAATTTCAGAATTTGGAGAAAACAGTCAGAATTCTGACTTTTTTTCCCCCTCACAATTCTGACAGAATTTTCTTTATTTTTCTTTAACCTTTATTTATCCAGGTAAACTGTTTGAGAACCACTTCTCATTTACAAACATGATGATTCTGAGAATGAAGTCAGACTTTTGACTTTTCTCACAATTCTGACTTTAGTAAGTAAGCAGTACTTACTTACTAGTACTAGTACTTGTGTAAGTAGGTAGTACTCACTACTTACTTACACAATTCTGATTTTCATCTCAGAATTCAGAGAAAAAAGTCAGAATTCTGTCTTTTTTTGCACAATTTTGACAGAATGATGAGATAAAAGTCAAACATCTGAGACTGAAGTCAGAATTTTTACTTTTAAAATCAGGTTTCTGAGTTTATTCTAAAATTCCTGACTTTTTCACAATTCTGACTTTAGTAAGTAAGTAGTACTTACTTACTAGTACTAGTACTTGTGTACTTACTTACTTGCTAAAGTCAGTTACAATTCTGACTTTAACATAATTCTGAGAAAAAAGTCATAATTCTGAGTTTAATAACAAAATTCAGACTTTTGTTCTTCACATTCTGGCTTTTGTCTCAGAATTCTGACCTTAAAGACAGAACTCGGAAAAAATAAATAAACAAAAGAGTTTTTTTTTTGCTTGTGGCCATAATCCCCTTCCATAGGAAACAAAGGGGAACAGAACACAGAAAACAAAACAATTAACACAAAAGATTATCAAAAAGAAACACAAATCATCCACAATTATAAAGAAAATTTGGACAGATTCATGCAGTTTTACAAAGAGACAAGAGACATTCCATCTAAACTGAACTTTCAGAGCTACAGCTTCTACTAACACACCAATTGTGCTTCAGAGTCAAATGTTGCCAGAAGTTTTACTGTTTCACTCTTTCAGCTGTTTGCGTTTTATCCGAGCAGAACTAAGTGAGAAATGCCCTTTGGTCATCATGGTTTATAAAATACATGTAACATCAGGAAGTAATCGTGGAGCTTTGCATGATGTCATCTGCTGCAGAGGTTTTACGCTCTCTTTGCTCTGTGCGCGTTGCAGACATGGACCAGCTCATCAAATGTTCCCACGAGCGCTCCATCCACCTGTTCATCGACTCCCTGCTCAACTACCAGCAGCAGAGCATGGCCTATCGCTGCAACTCCAAAGACACCTTCAACAAGGGGATGTGCCTCAGCTGCAGGAAGAACCGCTGCAACAAGATCGGCTACAACATCAACAAGGTCCGCACGGCCCGTAGCACCACGATGTACCTCAAGACTCGTGAAATGATGCCCTACAAAGGTAATCATTGGGAGAAAAAGGACAGGGTTCATTTGATGCAAACAATACAGACGGAGAGGTGTAGAAAAGTCTGACTGGATTTAATAAGATTACTGAGAGTTAAATCATGCACATGCCTCAATTAAAAGTAATCCTCAGTTTATTAGCTGCTTTGGGTGAACATGCTTAGCGTGAGTGTGACTGCCTGGAGCCAACAGAAATATTAGAGGAATTAGTGGTCATACTGACAGATTAAATGCAGTTCTTGAGCACTTAATTCAGGCGGTACAGAAAGAAGCGTGCATTTTGGCTGTGTGAAGAAAACTGAACTGAAGTAACTTTGCAGTTTTGGTTAGTGAAGCTGTTTTAGGAGATTTGTGAGTTTGAAGCTGAGGGTTTTTGCCCTGTCATGCAGTTTTCCACTACCAAGTGAAGGCACACTTCTTCAGCAAGGACAAAATGAGCTTCAGTGAGCAGCCGATGAAGATTTCACTGTATGGAACCCAAGGAGAGAAAGAGGACATTTCTTTTGTTCTGTACGTACATGAAACAGTTTCCAAACTTTTAGTCAAATTCCAAAAAAAATTCGATGGTGCTAACCTTCCTTTACCCCCCCCCCCCCCCCCGCCACAGACCGAACCTGCAGGACAACACAACCTTTTCCTTCCTCATCACCACCGACGTGGACATCGGTGACCTGATGATTGTCAAGCTACGCTGGGAAAAGGATGCCATCATCAGCTGGTCCAACTGGTGGGGCAGCAACAAGTTTCACCTTCGTAAGCTGCGCATCAAGTGCGGCGAGACTCAGTCCAAGTGAGTTTAAACTAACCAGTGCAGAAACACAGATTTCAACTTGAATGGAAGGTAAAAATGTATGTTTTGTGTGATCACAGGGTGATTTTTAACGCAAAAGATGGAGAGTTCGCCTTTCTTGAACAGGGAGGAGAAGACGCAGTTTTTGTCAAGTCAAAAGAAGACAACCAGAGCCGCAAAGAGAGAAGGTAAAACTCAATTTTCACTAAAAAACAAATAGGCTAAAATTAAAGGGCATATATCATGCAAAGTCCACTTCTTTAGCCGTTAAATACATTTTGTTGTGCAACTGGAGTCTCTAGGAGTGCACAAAAGTTGAAATTAGTCTTACCAGGTGCTGCATAAATATCTTTATATTCTGTTTGGATCATACTTTTCAATCTGTTCAGCTTTCTTCATTCTTTATTATGTTTTCTGAACAATTATGTCATAGTATTTTTGACAAAACTTCTAAATAAGGTCTGGACAATTTGGGTCAATTACAATTTGGTGGTCTTCATCCTCCTCTGGCTCTGACTCTGGCTCCAACATGTGGGCTGGATGGATGAGTCTTCCCTTGTTGACATCTTTTAATTAATTAGTAAATAAAACATTTCTGCACTGCTATATAGTCATAAACCCCTCTATTAAACTGGGATGTACCACTCTGAAAGCTGGACGGGGGCAGGGCATGAAGCAACTCATTTGGATTTGTTAATTTGTGTGTGTGTAGGGGGGGGTTATGCTATATCAACTTTTTTTAGCTTTATCTCATGTTAAAATGTCATTCCCTCATCAAAAACACAACTAGTGTTTGTGCTGAAGTGGGAGTTTCTGAAATGGTAGGAGGTTCTTAAAGAGACAGAGGCCAATTTCAAGGTGTTTAGATCGACTAAGATGAAAATTAAAATTTCTTTCTGATACATACAGCATTTTTATAACAACTGAAGGTGACATAGTTACTTGATTGTGGTGTAGAATTGAAGTATGTGCCAGGAAAATACATAATACCGCCCATTTAAAGAGACAGCATCAAAATGAGTTGGTCTGAGACACACCTCAGAAAAGTGGTGAAAGAGGGGCTTGTGGAGGAATTCAGACCACAGCATTGCAGTTCCACTTTATAAAGACCCCAGCTTAATGATTTAAAGGTGAAAAAGAAGGATTTGAAAGCATATGTCTCTTTTAATGTCATTAGATGCGTCACTTCTAATATTTTCTGTTTGTTTTCTTCCATCAGGATGCACAGGCTCAAAACACAGGGTAGCCTTTTCGAGCAGAACGATGCTTGAAACAAACTTGAAGATTTCCCATCATGCCCATCATCCATCTGTACCAATGATGGACGACACACATAAACATGGAAAATACCAGGACACTTTGTAAATGCTCCTTTCTTTTTTTTTCCTTCCTTACCTCCCAGTGAAACCAACACGACCTCATCCACAGTGATAGAAACAAGCCGACTCATGACTTCTCATCTCTCTTTGCAAATTCTGCTGATAAAACTGGTTGCTTCCTTATGATGTGCTCACAATTTTACAGAAAAAACAAAACAAATTTATCTTATCAGTGGCTTTTGCTGCTTTATAATCATTTTTTATGCTTGTTTATCCTGTATGTACTGTTTTTTTTGTTACACCCTTAAAATGATGTGTTTCCTGTGCCAATGTGAACTTGGATTATTGTTAAAGTATTAATGATTCATAGTGATAGGCGGAATTATAGCACATCTTTGTGTTTGCTTCTGTTTTCCAAGCATTTGTCTTTTTTTAAACCACTAAGTTGCCATCAATCGACAAGGACCAAAGAATCATTTTCTATCAACTGAACAGAGAATCACAATGTTCTTTGTCCACACTGTCATGAATGTCCTATTTTGTTCTTTTAATATGAGCTACTTGTTAACACCTTATCTTTAGAAACCTTGTTTGTTCTTTAATCAGGCCCAGGTTTGTCTCATGGGTCACTCTAAAATACTATTTTGATCTAAAGATGTCAACTGCACTCTAATATGGATTTGTATTCTTTTATTTTTTTCTTATTTTCATGACAATTTCAGACACTTTTTAAAAATCATGCAAAAAAGTTACAGAAGATTTGTCTCACTTGAGGAAGTTTATGTCAGTAATTAACCTTAGCCCACTAAAAGACCTTAAAAACAGAAATCTGTCATGGAATGACATCAGTAATGTTCACAACACATCTCAAGAATACTTCTTACTGTATTTATTGATTGTACATTTATACATTTGTATATAAAGCTGTAATATATGTTGGCAGGCTTGCAGATGTGTTTCTGTGTTTCTATAAGTGGAGCAATTTGTTTTTTTTTCTTGGGCAAGGTTTTGGAGACATCAATCAAACTGAACTCTGTGCAGAGGGCGCTGGCGTTTATGAGCTAAAATCAAGTGCACTGTTTAAAGAAAAAGGCCAAGTACAATGATTAAATACCTAATTTATGGGTTCTTTAAATGAAATATGAAATAGATCCTTAAAGAATTTCTGAAGCATCTTTTTTGAACAGTTGCTACCAAAAAACATGATTTTGAGCAGAAAAAGTCTTAAATTTTTGTATTTTTCCCTGAGAGCTAGCAAAGATTTTTTTCTTTCTGGCTGGTAAATCTTAATATCCAAAAATTGTTAAAAATGTAAAACAAAAAATAAATACAATAAAAAAATAATTAGAATAATTTAAAAATAGGATACAGTATGAAGATAGATACAGTTAGGTTCATATATATTTGGACACTAACACAAATTTTGTCTTTTTACCTGTTTACTGAAACATATTCAGGTTATAGTTATATAATGTACATGGGCATAAAGTGCAGACGTTCAGCTTTCATTTGAGGGAATCCACATTAAAATTGGATGAAGGGTTTAGGAGTTTCAACTCTTTAACATGTGCCACCCTGTTTTTAAAGGGACCAAAAGTAATTGGACAATTGACTCCAAGGGTATTTTTTGGACAGGTGTGGGCAAACCCTTCCTTATGTCATTCTCAATTAAGCAGATAAAAGGCATGGAGTTGATTTGAGGTGTGGTGCTTGCATTTGGAAGGCTTTGCTGTGAAGTAAACATGCGGTCAAAGGAGCTCTCCATGCAGGTGAAACAAGCCATCCTTAAGCTGCTAAAACAGAAAAAACCCATCCGAGAAATTG
>JARVJO010000227.1:15813633-15844049 GCA_031762555.1 Cynodonichthys magdalenae | reverse complement strand
CTCAGGCTCCTTCCCCACCAGAGAGGTGACATTCCACGTCCCAAGAGCCAGCTTCTGCAGCCGAGGATCAGACCGCCTGTGTAACGGGCAGTGGCCGAAGGCGGGGACCCTGGCGGTGACATGTATCATATCACCCAATTCTTAGCAACATACATCCCTAATAAAGACCTCTTCCTTGTCCAATTTTCCAGCAACTCCACTCAGATTAACTACATCATTTAATAATCAATATTCAAAAAGATTATGGAATTAAATTCCACAGAATATATTTTCAACCAGTTTACATGCCCATAAATGACAACAGATGAACATCTCATCTGTAAGTACAAGTCATATTACACATAAATATTTATTAAAATATGATTTTATGCAAATCCCACAACTAAATTTCATTGGCACTTATACGAACAGTAGCATAATCCTTTGCAAAAGTCATAAATGTTCTTGATTCACATCTGCTTTCAGCCTCAAAGTTCATGACTGCATGAACCAAAGAACATAATGAAACCATATCTGTCTCTGAGTAAAAACAGACACATCACATGATGAGCAGGGACACTGACTGTCCACATCTTGACACTTTAAGTAGGCGGTTATTAATGGTCGGACTCAACCTCCTCCTGAGGCTGTAATTGTTTTGACAGTGACGTCACAGCTCAGTACGGCTTGATTCTAGCTGTCGAAAACAAATTACGTAACACTGGGCCAGTCCACGCTATGTCTGAGATTAAATAACATTCTGTGTCTTTAAAACCATGACTGTGTGGAAAAGTTAGAAAGACATTGAGCAACATGTAGGATCTGAATAAAGTGAATAAAATGACATCTGAGATCTCACTTTGCATTCATGTTTTTTTTTTTTACTGTAGGTTGATTTTGTAAACCAGTCTGTCAGCTAAAATTTTATGTGGTGCTGAATTTTGCCAGGTTTATTTGCAAATTATTTATTTTCAAAACCTGGATACCAAGAGAAAGAGATAAAGAAAACCATCTGGCAATATTTAATTCTTGTCTCTAAAATATATATTTTTAAGTGACCTACTTGCTTCTTCTGTTCAAAACAAAATACGATTAAATGAATCTTACAGTTCTCAAAGGTCCCCAGCTTTGGTCCTTAGGGTTTGCTATTGTGCATGTCGTGCACGTGAAGACATGCTGAGGAGCTAATTACAGCATTTAAATTAGATGTGTTGTAGCAGCATCTAAACATGCAGTACTGTGGGATTGGAGGACCAGGGCTGGAGACCTGTCTCTGTCATACAAAACAGGTTCAGACTACAAACTGAAAAAAGGATCAGTCTAAAGAAAGGCTGGACCGAGCCAATGAGATGAACTTGTTTTTCAACAGATTCAACTGTATTTAGAAAATATTTAGCTGGGTTCTCTTGTGCACCAGTTGTACAGACCTTAAACCTTTTATCTTCTACACTTTCTACACTTCTACACTTCTACACTTCCCTTTGAGCCTCAGTTCTGATCCTTCAAGAGTAACTAAACCAAACACCCCCCCCCCCACTTCCATCCCATATAAACTGTCTAAATTGTGCCATTAGGATAATACATTTACAAGCAAATTTGGGCATTTTCATGTAAATTTGTTTAATTCTGCAATATTTTGTCTAAAACTGTCTCAGTGCTGCCCTCTATAGGGTGAACAGTGGCTACTGCTGTTGAATTTTCCTATTGGTTAAAACAGTATATGTTTACTTTATTTGGTGCGTGCCTGCATCACAGCTCCGTGTTCTGGTATAAAAGCTTTTCTCTCAGAGACACACCCCTGCAGCGAGTCAGGGGTTGGAATAGCAAGCACTGCAATGAATGTTTGCTACTGTTTTGAACATTAGCCTATGTTAACAATAATGCTGCCAACATCACTGTAACACTCAGAAACTAGACCCACTCTGTCCTCCATTGCCTCGGCAGCACTGGATTTATGCATCACTGAGCCACAAATTTTGCTGTCTGTCAAGCTGCTGAGGAGTCGCAGGACTCTTGCCCCTTTATTGCAGTGATCAAAATACAAGCAAGTACGTCTTTTTAAGATTTCATGTTTCAAATTAATCAGAGCCTTACCACGGTTGTATCTGTGCTGCTGCGTAATTGTGCCGATAAAGTATATTATAATGTTAGGTCCAAAACTGAATCTAACTTTCAGTTAATCAGTTACAAAATTTCTTTTTGCTTGCATGTCACATAGACTGCACCACTGTCTAAAACCCCTTCTCTATTATCAAGTCTCACTCTAATCTGTTCTGATCAATCTGTGTGGTTCTATTCAAGTGTAGATGTGTCCCCATAGCAGTATATTGAAACTCTCCTGTTTTCATGCTGCTGACTTCTGGTGTGCAAACAGAGGCTGTTGCAGGACTTGATTGGATGGACTGGTTCATATAAACAAAAAGGTTCTCGTGTTTGCGACCATACTAAGGTGTGAGAGGAACTTGTGATTCTTCAGCACATTTTCAACTTTAGGCTGAGTAAAGTTTCAGGGCTGTGAAAGCCCCAGTACTTCTTCCTGACCCAACAGCTTATGGCCACAATGCTCTAACATCCCATATAATGCAAGTCCTGAAAAGACTGTTATGTCAGCAGCACTTTGAAGATCCACTGCAGATTGGAATTAAACATGAAATCATCTAACTTCTTCTGCAAGTCCATTCTCATTTGAATAAAGCTGACGACAATGTTGTATAATATTCAGCAAAATATTAGACACCCTGTACAAAGCATGCTGTTTAGCTTTGTTCTAACCAGTGCAGCAGCAGGTCCTTCCTGCATATAGCATTAAACCATTCTCTCTTTTATTTTTTCTGTTTCTTTTGTTTTCCCCAACTTTTTCCACAATTTGAACAACACTGCAGTAGAAAACTGTAGTTTAACTTTCAGTTGAATTTACTGTTCATAGCTGCCTGTGTGGCAACCTTTCTCGGGTGTACTCCGTCTCTTACGCAGGAAAATGAGACCATCAAATCAATGTGTTTGAATTGAACTTGGTTAAATATTAACCACTATAAGTTATTTTAAAAACCATTGTTTACTTTTTCCCTGAACTCACTGGATCTGACGTGTGCAGTACAAGACCATGTGCTATTCCTAGAAATCAACTTAGGAAATAAATCTTGGAAGCACATAAAGACTAAAGACATTTTACTGTGTCCCAACTTTGCAGAAGAGTTACTGCCAATTGGATATTTTATTTACTGCCAATTGGATTTTTTTCTCTCTCCTGGAGCTTGTAAATCTCTGCTGTGGAGCTCTGGCATTGAATCCACTTGTCTCTTTCTTGTCATTGAGTTTCTCCCCTGCAAAGGTCAGGCTGACCGGATCTGAACAGCAGCAGACGCTGCAGCAAGAGGGGAAAAACAAATGTTGTCATTAGTTTTCGAAGAAAACAGCTGTTCTTTGGCCAGAGCAACGTCTCAAGAGGAGAAACTGCTTTCATTCTTCAGCGTGGGCTCTTTCAGCACAGCTAAAAAGCCTTTTCACACTATCAGCTGACATTTGTTTACAGCGTTTACATGCAGTCATGAAATTATTATTACTGCTGCTCATTTGACCATCACAACAATAATCTGGTACTGGTAGCTCTTCAACCATCACCTCGTCGGCCTTCTGCCCAGTTTGTCTTGGCTTCCTGTGCAGGAAGTTTGGGCATCAAATCAGCAGCTGAATGAATCCAATTACTCTCTTCCTGCCTACAAGCAGCACAACCTTCAGCTGTAGCTGCATTTTACCCAGTTTGGCTGATGAGTAAAACGCTCTCTAGGACAGGTCAAAGGTCAGAAACTCTGAAGTGACGCAAACTGAAAATTTGAACAGTATGTGACTTTTAGGTTTTATTTCAATTGAGCCAAGAATTTATGTGATTATGAACCATCATTTGTTCAATGCAATATACACACACATTTCACATTATATTTAGAAATAGACTTTCTGTGCAGTTTGAACCATTAAAGGGAGATTCTCTATTTCTGCAGATCAATAATGTTGAACAGTGCAGCAGAACCACACAAAAACCTAAATCTGCAATCTTCTCACTACAGCAGACATCTCATATAGACTGTTTTAAAACCTATATTTATTAAAGATTTACACTGATGGTAGCTGTTACCTCTTAGCAAGAAGTTTTCTAGATTGAATCCTTTCTGGGTAGAGTTTACATACTCTCTGTGCATGTGTGGACTCTTTAGGGGTACTCCGGTTTCCTCCCACAGACTGAAAAATCTGCCCATTAGACTAATTGACAAGACTCTAAATTGTCTTTAGGTGTGGGTCAGAGTGTGAATGATTTGTCTCAGGCCCAGCCTGGGTTCAAAACCAGTTTCAATGTGTTTGCATTAGCGCTTATAGCCCAGATCCACCCTGATTTCTGGAACCTGGGTGTGTCACGTCACGTTACACAGATTAGATTAATTTTACTTGAATTGCACAACAACTGTAACATATTTTGAACACAAGTTCAACTAAACAACTATAGCTACCAAGCGACAAGCAAACATTAGCTAACATTAGCTACCATTAGCTTTCAGTCCTCTGTCATCTTGCCCTCGTCATTAGCGTTAGGATGGTACAGCTTTGTGTATTTTTCCTGTGAGTTTGATGTAGTTCATTGTTGTTGTGTTGCAAGTAAATCAAAATAAGTTACACGTTTTTATTATTACGATCGCACCCACATGGAGGAGTTACTCTGCTCAAAGCAAACACAACCAGGGTAGGAGTAGAATAAGTCCAGACTGACTGGGACCGAGCTGGGCCGAGCCTTACAAAGCAAAAAGGCCAAATGTTTCCCTGTGGTGAACTTGTGACCTGTCCAGGGTCTCCCTTGCCCCTCACACACAGACTGCTAGACATGAGCACCAGTGACCCTGAAAAGAGGAAGCGAGTAAAAGATAATAGATGGATGGATTTGCAGACCTTTTCATCTACAGTAAATAATTATCACAGAAAGTGAAAGAACAAATGTCCTATAAAATGGCTATAACTTAGTCAATTTTACAAATAATAGGGTAAAATTTGGTGTGGCAGTAGCCGAGTCATCCCCAACAGATATTCTGAGTGCAAACATTGAATAATTTTTTTGCTTTAAATTTTGGCATTAACTGTTGGCATCATGAACCACAAGGATAGATTTTATTTAAACTCCCAGAAAATAATGAATTTACATTTACAACTAGTTTTGAAGTTACTCTGATTCTAGATGGGCATAAGGCTAAAATGCTATAAATCATCCAATTTGACTAATTTTAAGCTAAAATTTGGTTAGGTGGTAGCTGAGACCATACTTGACACATATTTACAGAGCAACACATCTTGCATGATTTTACATTTAAAAAGATTACAACTCCATCATTTCTCATCATGATTTGTATGCATTTTCTGCATTTTTTTCTGAATAGTTAATGGTCTAATTTACTTGTTTATTGAAATGCATAGCTCTATTAAATAATGTGCATCAATACAAACAGGCAGTAAACCAGGGATTATATTCTCACTCTTGGCCTGTTTTATTGCAGAAACACAGGATAAAAACACAAATGAGCCACTCAGCTGACTTCAGTCTTGACTCTTCTCACGAATCAGCCTAATGATTTACTTTACACATATTTCTACATCCCCCCACCCCCCACACGCCCGGGGGTCCGCAGCCAATGACTCTTCAGAACTTCACAGGACCTTATTTAAGACGCAAAGCGGCTGAAGGTGGCTCAGATGACAGCTCTGTGCGCTCAAGAGGACCCGTGCAGAAACTGGTCCCGGAAGGCTTGTAGTTCACTTCAAGAAAACTCCTTTATTTCTAAAAATATTTTTCATCAAAAAGAATAGCTTTGAGAGATGAGCACGTGGCAGGTTCGGGTTCTGTTCGTCGCGGTTCTGAATGCAGCTGTGCAGCACGGAACCTCCCTGGAAGAAGAGCTCGCTGATGCTATTTTAGGTGAGTTGAACTTCATCCCGTTTATCAGAGCTGCTTTCCAGGATTAAAGAAAGGAAGCAAAAGCTTGTGGATGAAAAGTAGAAATTTGCGCAAAGTGCTTCACGTGAGCTGCACGAGTGTTGAATTTAGACATAAAGGAACTTTAATCATTTGTGATGCAAACATTACCCTCTATTCCATGTGTTAAACTGAAAGCCTGCGGGCCATATCTGGCCCTCGTTAACATTTTATCCGGCCTCAAAGTTAAAACTTTAAATGTGAAATATGGTTTCTTTTTTTGTCATTGTATTTAACACATTGTTCTCATGATAGCTGGCCAACTTTCAAGCCAAGAAAATTGAGTTTGAATTTTTCAGTTATCTTTGATTTTTGTATGGAAAGAGCAACAGAGCATCAACTTTAGTTGTTATTATTTTATTCTATTTTTGTTATTCAAGTAATTGGACTTTTAGTAAGGATTTTTATATTTTTTACTGATTTGCTGGATTGGGATAAAATGTATATCTAAGAAATAATATATGAAAAATGTTGGTATAGAGTAAAGCGTAGTGAATGCTGATGTGTCTTTCTAAATACTTTTTATTTATCCATTTGCTTAAGCATGTTCTAAATGCTACATAATATATAATTTGAAAAAGGTCATTTGTACTTCTATAAAAATATTTTGTTGTATAAAATTTATTCAAAAAGAATTGACCCTTGTCTTGGACCTAGTTTTGAATTTTGGTCTTGTTGTGTCCCTGAGTCTGACACCCCTGCTCTATTCAAAATGATGGTTGATTTTAACTTATTGGAAATCCAAAAATGAATATTAAAGAAACAAAATTTTGCAGCTCTGCAGCATTCAGATAATCCAAATGTAATCATGTGCAGACTGGCTCCTAAAATGCATGCAAACTTTATAAAATCTACCCCCAGTCTCTATCTGAACACCAGCAAACCCCTGGTTAAGACTGGTTTGTTGTCCGATGTCAGGAACAAAGTCATCATTGGACTCTGTGGAGAACAGTCCTGACCAAGTGATCCCCTCTGAACTCTGACCTTATCTTAAACCTATTTACTGAGAAGCTCCCAGTTATTGGAGGAGTTTAGTCAAGCATCTCAGGCAGAACACCTGATAAGATGTAACCATCTGCATTTTAAATAAAGCGGAAGTTTTAAACAGCTCTCAAACAGCTAATTTTAAAATCTCATCCATCAGGTAACTTCCAAAACACTTTTAAAGACTCGTCAGATGACCAACGTGACAGCGACGCGGCGATTGCTAAATTCTCCCTCCGTAAACCTTCCCATCCGGATGATGACCTGTGCTACATTATTCCTAACAAACCAGACTCTCTGGCTGCCTGCACCTTTAATAGCACATCCAAAACCTTCATGGTGATCCATGGATGGACGGTAAGCAGAACTCCTTCTGAATGTCATTTTATTACTGGTGTTTTTATCAAACCGCTTGTTTTGAAACTGAATGTTTTGTCATTGCGACAGCTGAGTGGCATGTTCGAAAGCTGGATGCCAAAGTTGGTGTCAGCGCTGTATGAGAGGGAGCAGACAGCCAACGTTATCGTAGTGGACTGGCTCAGCTCGGCCCAGAACCATTATGTGATTGCGGCTCAGAACACCAAAGCTGTAGGGCGGGAGGTTGCTCGCTTTATTGACTGGATCAAGGTGAGTGGGATCAAAAAATCAGTCAGTCAACTGCATATTTTTTGTTTACTATTGACATAAATCTCCTTTGAATTGTCAACTGTTGGGACCAGAAAGATGTTTAGTACTCGTTTCTTTCTTATTAAGCTGCTGTGTTTGAAGAATATGTGCTAACTAGCTGGTACTGTTATGTTATGGTAATGTTAAATTTGTATCATCTCAAACATTTGTCTTATTGTATTTTGTTCAACCCATGTTCTGTAGGAAACTGCCAACATGCCTCTTGACAACATCCACCTGATTGGCTACAGCCTCGGGGCTCATGTGGCAGGATTTGCAGGCAGCCACGCTACCAATAAAGTTGGAAGGATTACTGGTAAACAAAGACACTTCATACTATAAAACATGTATTTCACAATTCTCTCACTGGGGATCACTTGGTTACTGATGACCTTTTCTTGGCCTGAAGGTCTGGATCCTGCTGGTCCGAACTTTGAGGGCAAGCATGCCCACAGACGCCTCTCTCCAGACGACGCCCACTTTGTGGACGTCCTCCACACTTTCACACGTGGCTCCCTGGGACTCAGCATCGGAATCGAGCAGCCCATCGGTCACGTGGACATTTACCCCAATGGGGGCAGCTTCCAGCCAGGCTGCAACCTCCGGGGGGCCCTGAAGAAGATTGCAAACTTTGGAATGTTTGGTAAATCAAATGTTGATTTTCTGTCATAAATATACTTTGTAAGGAAATTTGTGTTGTCTTTGTTTTAATGCTTCTTGACAATAAATCTTATAGCAGTCACCTGATTGGCAGCACCTAGGGGTTCCAGAAGCTCATATGTCAATAACAACAACAGAATAAGCTGTTTGACAGAGAAAATTTGGCAAATTTTTTTATTTGTGCAACCCACATACTCAACTCTACTGGCCATCCCACAAATGCATGTTATATACAAATGTGGCATCATTTATAAGGCTTTTCAACAGTATAAGATTTATTGCCAAGAAGCATTGTTACAACAAAGAAATCATCTACTAAACAAATTTATTTACTCTTTGTGCTAAGTTTATAATATCACTATTTATTGTAGTTTGTATAATGGAAGCATTTTAAACCCCTTTATATTTTCTTCACGGTTTACTTCCAAAGAGCCAAGTTTTGTTGCAATTTCCTACAGTGATTTTTATCACCAGCTCATCAGGCTTTCTGAACATTTTAAGTTCATTTTTTGATTCTTTTTTGGCCAGTAATGGCCAGCATATTGTAGCCATTTTGACTTTAAAAAGGAGGAAAGAAGACAAATATAGAATAAGGAGATCTAGAGCAATTGAATAATATTGTAAACTCATATCTACATAACAAATATCTGACATGAATCCAGCAGAAAACTGACTCAGAACTTCCATCCATCCATCCATCCTCAATACCCACTTCTTCCTTGCAGGGTCATGGGGGTCACTGGTGCCCATATCCATCAGTCACAGTGCGAGGGGCGGGTCCTTGGACAGGTCACAAGTCCATCACAGGGACACACATAGAGACAAACGACCAATTTAAAAGATAGCAAGAAATTCTGGCTCATCGAAATAAGATTTTGCATTGTTTTATACATTTTGGACTTTTTAATGTTAGGATTAATAAGCTTTTGACATCACATTTAAAAAAATATATATAATTCAGGAGTTATGATTTAACTGTGGTTTTTAACCTCATAAATAAATATTGCATTTGTCAACATTTGTTGTATTTTATACTTACAGTCCATTCCAATAATGTACTGACTTGTTACAAAAAGATATTCATGCACTTTTTAATTGCATGCATGTGGTCTGTCAGCTTCAGTAATAACATATCTGCTTGCTTTTTGTCTTTAAAATGTTACATATGTAATCCTCTGTGTTACTAAGTGTCTCCTGCTTGTCTCTTCAGCTATCATCGACGCAGTAAAGTGCGAACACGAGCGGTCGATCCACCTGTTCATCGACTCTCTGCTAAACAAACAGGAAGTGGCCAAGGCCTACAGGTGTGGCAGTAGCGACATGTTCGATCGCGGCATGTGTCTCAGCTGCCGCAAGAGCCGCTGCAACACCGTGGGCTACGATATGAGCAAAGTCCGGAGAGCTCGTCACGTTCAGATGTACACCAAGACCCGAGCTTCCATGCCTTATAAAGGTCAGCAGCCCCAAAGAAATCTCATCTGGAGCTGAGGTTATATTGTACATGCATGTCAATCATCTTCCTAAATATTTGCAGTTTACCACTATCAGATGAAGATCCACTTCTCCAGTAAAGTGAATATTTCAGAGATGGAGCCTTCACTCACTATCTCGCTTTATGGAACCAAAGAAAAGGCTGAAAACTTGGAGCTTAAGCTGTGAGTCAGCAGTTTGAAAGCTTTATTAAAGATCTTTCAAACACACACATAAAAAATGGGTCAATAAAAACAAAAATACTTATCATGCTTATTGAAATATAGTGAAAATATTTTTTTATCTTGGCAGAAAGGAGAAACTTGTGACAAATAAAACACATTCCTTCCTGCTGGTGACAGAAAAAGACATTGGGGACTTGGTGATGCTGAAGTTTAGGTGGAAAGAGACAAACAGCTGGTCGGCCTCCAACCTGCTGAAGATGGTTTCCTCCTGGTGGTCTGGTGACTCAGACGGAGCCAACATGGAGGTTCACAAAATTCGCATCAGAGCTGGCGAGACGCAAGAAAAGTAAGTTTAAAAATTTGTTTTTAAATAAAATTTTGCATGTTTTTAAGAATCCTAATTATTGTCACCATTTAGAATAACAAAATTACTATGAATAGACTAAATAATATGACCTGTAATTGTTGAACCTGTTACATTAAAGATCAGCACATGGAAAGGGGTCATATATACAACAATTATACAACAAACAGCAACTTCCTGCTTGAAAAACCTTACTTAAATTATAGTTTCCTACTAACTTTAGCTAAAGTGCAACCCTGAAGGTGTTTATTTTCTGCTCAGTTGAGAATAAGTTATGTCCAGTGTGAACATAATGTAGGCCTAATGTGAGTTTGGGGCTAATTAGCAAGTGTTAGTATACAGACATTAGCATTTACCTTGAAGATATCGATTTTCTCTTCAGTTGTAATAATATTATGCCTAATGTGTACAACATGTATGTTCAATTTGTGTGTATTTCTAATTAGCTTACCAATTAAGCTAGTATATATACTATGTACTACTGCTGCTAATTAGCAAGTGTTTGCATAGCCTATCCCAACATTAGCATTTATCTTAAAGTTGCCACTAAATGGCCGTATTCACCACCTGTTAATGACACTGTTAATTGAAAAGCCATTTAAGATTAACAATATTTTCCTAAATCTCTTTTTGCAGGATGGTGTTTTGTGTAAAAGACTCCAACATTCAAAACCCATCTCAAGAGGTAACATTTGTTAAATGTCAGGGTAATTGGAGAATGAAACCAAAACGAATAACAACAAGGTGAGTTTGTTTTTGCATTTGTTTTATTAACCAACACATTACTGTAAGAGCTGCTGTATAACCATGACTTTGATTTTGTTCATAGAGTCTCACCAGAATCACAGACATGAAGAAAAGATACCCCTTTTTGTTGAATTCAGCACATAATTTAAATACAAGTTATTCGTGTCAATTTCTCAGATACATAAAACCTTTGTGTAGAGTTGTGTTATTGAAAAGATGCATGTAAATACTGTACATTATTTTGTAAAAAAAACTGTAACTTTACATAACTGCAAAAATACTGAGATTTATGATGTTCAAAGATGGTCTGAATAGATAAATAATAATGATAATCAAGGCGTTTACTTACAAGGCGCCATTACAAGCAAAAAAAAATCTCCGGTCGGCCCGCAATGCATTATGGGATATGGTGGGCCGGGAAGGATCCATCGAACCAGTCCTTCAATTCGGAAGGACGCATTTGTCGGCCGCATCGGAGGAGTAATCGGATTCGGACAGCCTCTGTTGTGGTGCTGTGACGTAAGCGGCCGATGAATTCAGCCTTCGGAGGACCCGGCCTCTTGTTTTGGACACAGCCATAGTGACCAATAAAACTCAAACTGTTTTCAAGCATTTCAAAACAGAGGCGAAGCAGAAATGTAGCAGAATACATTTTTTTAAGGAAATGTACAAGTGTGAGACGCCTGAGGACTGGATTTTTTATATTTAATTTTGAAGGTGTGTTTTCTTGCTTTATAAAATACCTCATGAAATGTAAAAGGGAACCACTGTCATAAACGGGGTTACAGACTTATGTCTTTAAAGGAAAAACAAATGAATTATATAAATTTAGCTGTTGTTTTTTAAGCAATATGGTAGGATTTTTTCACCTGTTTGTGTATCTTGGTCATTTACTTCTTAACAGAGCAATTACCACTGTGGCACCATTTTTTGTGGATTTTCCCACCGATTTTCACCTTGCATTACTCTTGTTTTATGACACTTTACAAGAAGTATTGTTTTGTGTTGCTCCTGTGTGGTTGCTTTTATTACGGTACACCACAAAAATACGACATCCGTCACCTCAAAAGCTGCCACACATACCTCTAATAAGTTGAAGCTAACATGAATGTTTTCTACGTGTTGTTCTCTTTGTACGAGCGAGGTTTTGTCTGCTAATGCACGTTTATTTATAATTACTTTTTAAAAATGTAATCGTTAAGCTTTACGGAGATCGGTACGGCAATCATTGTGACTTTAAAAATATGGAAATGTTGGTTTTTGTTTTTGCACAAACAGGAATAGCAAGTTATTTGTACAGTAAATTCTTGTAAGTATCAAAGCACAGAAAATAGATTTATCAATAAGAGGCACTGCTGGAGCTACATATATTTGTTACACTCAAATTAATTTGCAGTGTAAAATGTATGTTTTTATTTCTATGTATAAAATTGTAAATAGTTTGTCAATGCACTGTGTAATTTTTTTAATAAACTAATTTTAACAATTTTATGTGGTCATATTCAGTCTCAGTTACCTTCCCTTGGTTTTATTAGATTTTTTTTAAATCTATGTTTGAGCCACAGAATAACAGCTTAAACTCTCACACAGCCATTTCTGATATATAAAAGTCCAAAGCATTCTTTGATTATCCAAAACAAGGTGTGCTATTTCTTGATGTCCTCACAGTTGTGACGCCAGTGTGTATTTCTGATTGTGTCAAGGTGACATGGAGACAGATTAAAAAAGGACACTTGAGTTAACAGCTGCAGATTCAACACACTTTGTTTTTTGTAAAGGTCTGCAAAAATAAATACTGGAACCAAACAGGTTTCTTTAATATAAATATTAAACTGGAAAAAAACATTTCTGATTTGTATTATGCTGTATGTGTTTTATAAAGCAGGTTTTGCATTTTAGATTGCTAACATGTTTGTTGTCTCTTTATTAAAATGTTCTTTAATAGCAGCTGTAATTCCAGTGGTCCAATCCTCATGCTGTTTAATTTGCATTAACATGGAAAGCTGGATGGTCTCCAATACAGAAATACACTCGGTTTAATCTTTGAAGAGACATGGGGCTTTGCATAAAAGTGTCAGAGTATCTAAGCTCTCAGAGGAAAACTGGACTGACCCATCCCACAGTTAGCAGAAACATTTTCCACAACACAAGCATCACAGGAGAATTTCCATGAATAAATCCCCTAAGGAAACGCAAATGCAGATGCATGTTGACTAACAGATGTATCAGGTGACAGACTAGCATGAGAAGGACTGAGCAGGTGTTCAGTGACCTCAGAGATCACTTTCAGATCACAAACTAATGGGAAACAAAAGTTGTTCAAAAGGATCTCAACAATACGGCACAGACTCCTAAAAGTTCCATGTTTTGTGTGTTGTCGTTATGTGGTGTTGATGAAAGTGGATATTACAAGTCCCGGGTGTTCAGGGGTTGGCCACACAGAACCACTGTGCAGCCCATCACTCCCGACAGAATCAGTATAACCAGCAGGATGGCCCACCAATGAGCCTGCAGAAAAAAAAGCAAAATCATTTTATCATGAAAAAAAATGATTGGGGAAGTATTGACTGTGTTGCAGAATACTAATGATGTGAATGTTTTGCATGGTTCCACAAGCCCGTTTTTCACTCCTTTTCTGATGTGTGTCTCAGATCAACTCGTTTTGATGATGTCTCTTTAGGAGGCGCTTCACACCCTGCCCCCCTCCAGCTTCCAGAGTGGTCTGTTCCAGTTTGATAGAGTCAAACCAAAGCAAATATGTGAACAAGGCAGCTTGACTTAGCCTGCTAAAAACCCATTCAATATTGATAAATGATTGCTCGCTGGAGGAGTGGACTCTGCTGAAGCTTAAAAAGATTGAATCTGACAGACTCAATAACTAACATTTGGCCATCAAGTTATGTAGTGCGCCAGCTGACCATGAAAGCAGCTATGCTAAGAAGCTAACCGAAAATTATAAACAGCCATCCTCTACTGGGAAGACAGAAGTACCGAGCCGAATGAGATGGCTGTGAATGAGTGCTGCAGGCTTTGTGAAACAAATTAAAAAATTTTTTGAAGCTTTGTCAACACAAATTAAATGGCTTCATTCATTTCCTCCAATGCCGTTGCTAAACTACAGGCAGACTAAAACAGGGCAGAAAATTAATGTCATCGTTCAAAACTCCTCCTTCTGTTCGCTGATTGGCCTAGTTTAAATTCTACCGCAAAATTTCATGTCAATGGGAGAAAGCCCAGATGGAAAAGACAAGGGAGAGTAGAATCGAGTGGAATTGTGTAGGAAGGCAATGGCCAGGCTAGGCTTGACTGGGTACACAGTATAAACAGAACTGACTTTGTTGAAAACAAGAATTTGACAGTACCTAGTAGTAATTCCTTTCTGTAAATAACCAAAAGTAAATAAAAGAAATAACCTTCATCCACTCTGCCATGTCATCAAAATCATCCAAATGAAGAAAAGAGTTCTTCAGTCTGGCGATTGGGCCATCTGCATCTAGAATGCGGCATACGTGGAATTTGTCGCAGTATCCTCGATTCCCTGAGCACGGAGCACCACCCACCAGAGGCAACAGTTTCTTCTGAAAATAATGAGAGAGCACGGAAGAGGTGGTGCTGGCACACGTCTCGGGCTTATCTGCAACATACACAGTGTTCAATACAGACAGTCAACTTTCTTTACATGCGTTAACTGCATACTACATCCAGTCCAGTATTATGGTGATAAAAATCTGAATTTTGTTTTTTCCGAACAACTTGAGGTTACAGAGCAGAAAACATCCTTCTCATAAAAACTGACACATTTGGGCTGATTTGTTGCAACCCAAAGTGTAAACATATTAGTCAGAGAGGAACCGGGGGCCTGTGTTTACCACGCTGCTGGCAGCACATGTGGCATTTCTCCTTCATGTTGTCTCCTGGACAGTCACACTGCTGCAGGCGGTGCTTCACACACACGGACTCTGCACAGACCTGCAGGAAAATAACAAAAAATCAAAAACATTTTTATGATTTCATGCATGCAAAAGAAAGACTGGAGAATGTGGGAAGGGATACAAATGAAGAAATGAAGTTTATATTTCATAATAAAAAACAGAATTGAACTGTTGACACAGTAACTCAGTCATAAACAACTTGCAAATAAAATAAAATGATTTCCCAGGCATTAGCAAACAACTTTAACTAATATTTTTTCAAATTCAACATGATTCAAAGTGTAATTATATGTACCATAAATAAGACTAAAAGAGAAATAATATTTGTGTACAATAAATATACTTTCCCCTAAAATTTGTATTTACTGTGATATTATAGAGAAAACCAGTGTTTAATAAAAAATGTTTAATATTTACCAAAACTGTTAAGATTTCAATAAAATGTTAACATGATTTTGAGATTTAGAGTGTTTTTGTGTTTCGTCATCTGGTTCTGATTTTTATTCATCTAAAAGAATGAGTCACAGTTACATTTTGTTAGGATTATCTTGGTATTTGTTTGTTTTATGCTTTATTTCATTGGTTTGTTCTGGTTTGTTGTTTTTTCCTCATCACACCTGTTTGTAATTTGTTAATCATGAGACAAGTTTTCAATTGTTTCTCAATTGATCTTCTCTTCCTGCATGTCATCTTATCTCTTTGTATTCCTACAGGTCTCTCTCTCTCTCTCTCTTTCTCTCTTTCTTCTTCTGCCAAATACATTTTGGATTCAAATTGCCTGGATATTCTGCTCTGCAGATAGTTTGGTTTTGTTTCATTCACTTGCTCGCATTCTGAATCTTTGTCTTTATCTCATGGCCAACAGTTTGTTGTGATGCAGATGCTCACGCATTTATTTTTTTCTTCTTCTTTTCTTTTTTTTTTTGCCAAAAGGTTTTTCCTCTTCTGAAAATAATATGAAACCTTACGAGTTTATCAAAAAACCACGACCCAGCTTGTTTTGCTTTGGATTGATTTGACCAAATATTGGGTCAACACAGTTGGTTCAGAGATAAGTTGCATCTGTGTTCACTGTCTATCATCTTACTCCAGAAGTTATGCAAATGGAACATGACTGGTAAGTTAGCAACAAATTGTAAGAAAATATATTTAATCTGGTTGGTCTTGTTATTAACTTTAGCGGGTGTGAGTTAGGGTTCCTAAAATAACATTAGCTAATGCTAGCTAGCTGATGCTAATAGCTGTTAGAGCCAATTAGCTAGCATCCGTTTAGGTTGTAAATACCCCCATAGCAAAATAAAAAAGTTGGAGTTTTGGGTTTTATGGGAAGAGTTTGTCCAGAACATGATTGGTCTGCTTGACTTTTGTTGGCATAGTTGGTTAAAGACAGGATTGGTTGGAATGACTGCTTTGGGTGGGGTTTGAAGAAGTCGGGAGAAGCTTGGGGCTAGCTCGGTCGAAACGGCCAGGAAGCGCATATATTTTTAAATAATAACTTTTGTCATAACTTGAGACAGGAAGGAGCTAGCTGAATGAAATTTGAGCACTACACTTATGTAAGGATGTGAAACAATCAGGCTTGGTCAAAACAGCCGCCTGGAAAAAGATTGCCATTTTTTAATATTCATAAATTGAGACAGGAAGTTGCAGAAAGTCAATAAATTATGTTTATATGTTCATAAAAAACTAAACTTGTTTGTATTTCTTCTATAACAAACTTAACACATTTTTGGTTCGAAAACTTGCTGCGTTAAACTGCTGAGTTAAAACTACCCAGTGTTGGCTCGGTCCAAATGTGACCTTCTGGGATTGTTTTTTAACCCAGCTGTTTTTTGGGGTGTACTCATTATTCCCTTAAAAAAAGCTTTTTCCAGTTAATCTTTTGTACAAGATTTAAACCATGAGAGTATAGCAGGGGCTGCACATCTGGACAAGAAGATATGATGACGCAACATTCACAACTAGAACAAAGTCTCCATAGAGAGAGAGTATTTAACTTTGCAGAAAAATGGTCAGGGTCATTATTATTTTTTTGCAATCACATAGAGATGTTGTGTTAAGATGGATTCAGTCAGTTGTTTTTCCAGGAATACTGTGCTGTAACCATGCATTTGTTTACAAATAAAGCTGTGGAAGGATTCATCTGATTAGCTTTAGAGGAACTTTGTATATTCACGCTAGCTGAAAACTAAACAGGAAGCACTTGACTAGCATGTTGGATCAGGAACAGATTTGACTTTGCACCTAATTACTGGTACATGTGCTAGAATTTCACTAAAACACTACATTAAATTGTTTTCCAAATTATTATGCAAATGATATTTTTCTCTGGTGTTCCTAAATACTCGATACAAATGACAGTCAGCTTAATTTTTTAGCCATCATCTGTTAGAGTATAATTTGAATGTTAATGGAAAAAACTCTAAATAAAAGTATTTTACTTTCAAAAATAAAAAAACTTAAAATGCACTGTTCCAAATTATTATGCACGACAGAGTTTCAAAACAATTTAAAGGTTGTAAAGAACTGAAATTGGTCATTTGTTGAATTTGCAGCAGTAGGAGGTCATATTTACTGAAATCAAAAGCTATTTAAATCAAACACATCATAACAGGTCAAGCTACATTTTAACATAAGATCCATTGAACTTGTGAGTTTTTGGAGAGTTTCTGCTTGAATTTCTTTGTATGATGTCAAGAATGACCTCCCAGAGCTGCTGTTTGGAGGCCTCCCACCCTCAGAGACCTTTGGCCTGAGGCTCCAAAGGCTCTCAAAAGGGTTGAGATCAGGGGAGAATGGGATCCACACCTTCAGTATCTCTCCTTTTATGCATGTAGCAGCCCATGATGCAGAGGTATTCCTTGCTATATGGGATGGTGCATGTCACATATAAAGATTATTTTAGTTTTCATGTATTTCTGGGCCCACTGCAGCTGTTTCTGTTTGTGCGCATTGGTTAGGGGTGGCTGAATAGACGGTTTACACATAACTCTAAGTCACTGGAGGATCCTACACCTTGATGTTTGCAGGACTTTAAAGGCACCAACAGCTTCAAATATCTGTTTTCTGCTTTGTAATGACATTTTAGCAGCTGCTCTCTTTAATTCAATGTGTCTGTCAGAAACCTTCCTCGTTGTGCTTTTATCTGCATGAACCCATATGTCCTCTGAATCAGCCACAAATCTCTTGACAATACGATGATCACGCTTAGGTTTTCGTGAAATCTTTAAGGTTTTCATACTATTGTTTGAAAATGGTAGTCTGCTTAATTATATGGAACATGATTCTTCAGTAGATTTTCTTTTTATGGGCTCATCTGGCAAACTAATCACCGCAGGTGTCTGAGATTGATTTCAGTGACCCCCAAAGAGTCATGAAACACAATACCATCCATGAGTTTAATTAAAAACTGAAAAATGTTATCTTTATAACACTTAAATACTAATTGCATAATAATTTGGAAAATGGTGCAATCTCAACATGAATGACACAGAAATCATCACACACATATACAAACTGATGACCTAATTTCTCAAAACTGTACTTTAAATTGTTGTTAACAAAGTCAAGCATTTCTTTCTGCAGGACTGCTGCACATTTGCAAACATTGCTTGAACCGTTGGTTAATAAAGAAAATGTGTTGAGTCACAGTCTGGATGTGTGTGTCTCACCCCGTTCAGACAGACACGAGTGCCCTGACTGCAGATGGTCAGGTTTTCCTTGGCGTTTGGCTGCGGACAGAGCGCCGAGAGGCCCGAACACTCGCTTTTTTTCTGACAGTCTGTCTCTTCGTCGCACAACTGACCTGCTGGCTTAAACACACAGTTGCGACCACAACACAGACCCTGGCTCGGACTGGATGGACGGACAAGTGAAAAGACACGATAAACAGTCAGGGAGACAAATCAGCATGGAACATGAAACACAAGTAAAATAGTTTCAATGAACAATGTGTTGCACCAAGTTAGAGCATGCCTAAATCTGTTCTGAAAACCTCTGTATACCTGCAGACTTTACCAGGCTTGAGGCGACACTGGACTCCTACAGGTTCTTTGGCACTAAAACAACAAAGGTCTGTGTCATTGTGTCCGACATCACACTCCTCACCCTCCTCTACAATCTGGTTTCCACAGATGGGCTGATCGCTGACTGGCCAAAGAAAGCAGAGATGCAGAGGAGCTCAGTGAATACAGTTTTAAATCTCTGACATGTTAGAAAGAGGACACTTTATGTTTAACCTAGGACCTGGTGCCGCAAATGCAAGAGTTCTGGTGTTGGGAGGTTAAAGAGTGTTGATTGGTGTCTGTCTGCACTTTTGAATATGTTACAAGCCTATGTGGGCTGGACACCTTTTGTGGTGTATGACACATTGATAATAAAAAAAAGTCACATTCTTACTTTCGGTGCATAATAAAGAGTATTTACAGTGACTAATACACAACATAAACTCTGAAGGAAGCATTTAGATGGATTCTGTCTGATGCATATCTCTCACCTAAAAAGCAGATGTCCTTTTTCAGCCTCAGGATTTTGCTTATATGTTTGATGCTACAAGGTGAGAATTTTTCATTGTTTTCATGCACCTCATTTGTGGCGTATGGAAACATCAGGTACTGGCCTTTATCACCAGACGAACCAAGGTTCCCGCAGTTTGAGCCCTCGTCATGCTGAAACACAAACAAATGAATGAACCAAAAAGATGCTACCTTTATGTATCTGGACCTTTTGAAAACCACAAACAAGGAATTAACTCTACTAAGCTACTTTTAAAGTCATATTCTATAAGGTCAAACAAATGTTCCTGATGTCCCTGAAACAGAGGATTGTTGAGTTTTACATGTTGGTCTCAAAGGGCAAAATAAAAAATTTCTCTCATGTTTTGGTGTAACGTTTGGTAAAACTCCTGAGTGTCGGACCATGAGGTGGGTTAAGAACCCGACATAATGATTTAAAACGAGCATAGACACATTTGGATGGAGCCAGCTTTGTTGTGGGGATTTCTTACTCTGGTCCGGATTAGTGTGATGAACTAAATAAATGACATTCTTCTCCACATCTTAATGCGTGTGCCTCTGGGACTGGTGGGAAGATTGGAAACAACAGATGTTCTTTGTCTTTAAAACTCTGGATTTGTTTTTGTCCCTGTCGAGATTTATTTGACAAAATGTGGCACCGCACAGCATTTCCCCTCAACATTTGGGTTATTTCGGAGTCCTGTCGAGTTCTATTTCCTCAGCTGTTTTGCTGAAACTCTGGTTCTTTGGGTTACTGACATCGTATTTTAAACTGGTGGCAGTATGCAGAGAAGCAAAACAAACAAAAAGTTTGTTTATTTTTCAAACAACTGTTGGGTCAAATGTTCTTATCACAATACAAAGCCAGGCAGTTGTAAGATATTGAAATAAAATTAAATGTTAGAGATATTCCAAATTTCTATTTTAAATTTACAGATCTTGTTGAGGTACCAA
The DNA here is from genome assembly GCA_031762555.1 of Cynodonichthys magdalenae. NCBI lineage: Eukaryota > Metazoa > Chordata > Actinopteri > Cyprinodontiformes > Rivulidae > Cynodonichthys > Cynodonichthys magdalenae. The sequence continues at coordinate 15,823,584 of JARVJO010000227.1, read as the reverse complement.
ACAGCACTAATATTTATAGCAAAAAACAAATTACTACCAGGTAATATTAAAACATTATTTGTTGGGAGGTGAGTTATCATTTAAGTGAACATTTTAATTTTAAATCAAGGATTGTTAATACAACTCTTAAAGGTTTTTGTATTTTCATCGGTGGAGTAAAACTGTGAAACACAAGAAATATCCAAACAAAGTTTAGGGAGAAGTATAAAATTAGTTTTAATAGATATAGGATGCTGAGTCTTATTATTTTTGCTATTGATATGTGGATGTATATGTATGTATATTTACTATACATAATTCCATATAGATTTGTATGTGAAAGTGGTGTACGTGTAATTGTTGTTATGGCAGCAGATCCATTATCTGTGTCATTCTTGAATCACTGTTGGAAAATTAAAGGATGGATGCAAAACCAAAAACTGTCAAAAAGCAAAAATACAAAAATAAAAATAAAGATTATTTTGCTACATCTTTTCCATATTATTTCTAGTACATGGTCAAAGGTCAAAGAATTGCTTCTGTATTCCTTCTTAGTCTATCCTTTTATTACTTAGGTCAAGACTTTACAGGAAGTAACACTTTCAAAATAAAATCTGGATTTTCCAAATATGTCAACTTAAGCTGTTGTTTACCTTACTGCTAATGGCAAAAATTAAAGACAAAAAAATATTTGTATAAAAGATAAACCTGTATAATCTTTATTTATGACTCTGATAATTGTACTAGACTAAGGCCTATTTTGACAAAAAATGTCTAGAAAAGTAATACATTTGTAAGTGTTATAAATTTTAGCAGGTAAACTGCTTATTGTCTTGGTCTTATTGTGTGATTTAGAAAAAGGAAACAAGAAATTCTTATTTTTAGTAAGTTTTAGAAAAATGTGTGAATAAATACGTTTTTACTTCTCATTCCTTTGCAAATATGTTTAATTTGTTATATTATATTCTTGCTTTTTGTTTATTATTATTTAAACATGTTTGAAATATACTTGAACTAACTAATTCCCTCAGTTTTGCTGACAAACTTCATCCTGTTAGAGAGGAAAAGAAAAGGACTGATTGAACAAATAATCATGGTCAGGATATTTACTTTCTAAATAAGGCATGGACAAACCAGCATATCATGGTTTAAAATGCAACTGATTCAAAACTACTACATTTTATTTGCTCATATCATTCCTGCAAACTAAATGTTTAATAACAAAATACAGAAATACCTCCTGTTGCATTGCCCCACCCTCCCTTCTCCTGCTTAAATGGTTGAAAATATAGAACAAAGAATAAATTCCATCCATTTTCTTAACCTGCTTCTCCTTTCCAGGTTGTGGAGAACTGAGAGATGGTGTACACCTTGGACAGGTCACGAGTCCATCACAGGGTCCACATAGAGACAAACAACCACTTTCACCCAAACATAGGGACAATTTAGCGCTACCAGTTAACCAAACATGTATGTTTTGTTCTGTGGGAGGACACCAGAGTACCTGGAAAAACCCCACATGGTAACAGGGGGAGAACATGCAAACTCCACCCAGAAAGGCCAGGAGGGGATCCATGACCCGGTCACTGAGACGCGACATCTCTAACATGTTGCAAAGATTACAACCATTCCAAATCAAAACCACAATAATGACAACAGTATTTTAAATTGTAGTTTAATAGTATCATTTCCTGATTGACCCAAAACAAAAAAGGCAGTTTTTTTGTAGTAAGTCAATAAAGACGAATGTGATACATTTTTTCTTTCTAAATATTAATCATTGAGTTTGTAGAGTTGATTTCTTTTCTTCTGTTTGGCTATCTAGACAGGCCTTATTAAGCGTCTTGATGTTACCGATCAATGTGTGACAGTTTTCTTTGTTGTTGTTGAGCTTCAAAAATGTCTTTTTTATCAATGAACTCCTTTAAAAACCTAGAATATCTTGTTTGTAGTCTAGGATTTTAGTGCTTTCTTTTACGACGTCTCGATAAAGAGTGTTTGCAGAAGGTTTATCTAGTGGCTAATTTAACACTCCTCAAACAAAGAATTAGCAGCTGTCACGTACGCAGAGAATTTTTTGACAAACCAGCCAAGCATTTAAAGCCATCTGGCCCTCGGGAACTAAAACCCCTGGCAAAAATGATGGAATTACCGGCGTTGGACGATGTTCATTCAGTTGTTGGCTTGCAGAAACACTAAAAGGAATCAAGAAAAAAAATGTGGTAGTCGGTAAAGGTTAATTTTTTAGACCAAGCAGAGTGAAAAAAATTATGGAATCACTCAATTCTGAGGAAAAAGTTATGGAATCACCCTGTTAATTTTCATTCCCAAAACCAACATCTGCATCAAATTATCTGCTTGTTAGTCTGCATCTAAAAAGGAGTGATCACACCTTGGAGAGCTGCTGCACCAAGTGGACTGACATGAATCATGGCTCCAACACGAGAGATGTCAATAGAAACAAAGGAGAGGATTATCAAACTCTTAAAAGAGGGTAAATCATCACGCAATGTTGCAAAAGATGTTGTTCACAGTCAGCTCTGTCTAAAATCTGGATCAAATACAAACAACATAGGAAGGTTGTAAAAGGCAAAAATACTGGTAGACCAAGGAAGGCATCAAAGAGTCAAGACAGAAAACTTAAAGCAACATGTCTCCAAAACTGAAAATGCACAACAAAACAAATGAGGAACGAATGGGAGGAAACTGGAGTCAAAGTCTGTGACCTAACTGTAAGAAACCACCTAAAGGAAATGGGATTTACATGCAGAAGAGATAAACGAAAGCCATCATTAACACCTAAACAGAAAAAACAAGGTTATAATGAGCTAAGGAAATGCAATCGTGGACTGTGGATGACTGGATGAATGTGTTATGGTCTGTCTGGTTTCATGTGTTATTTTGGTTCTATTCTGGTTTTCTGCCTTGTCCCTCTCTGTTTACCTCCTCCTGCCTGTCTTTGTTCCAGCCCCGCCCACTCTCACCTGTTCCTCATGTTCCTCTCCCAGGTGTTTCTTGTTCTTGCTCATTAGTTTTCCCTTTATATTCTGTTCTTTGTCAGAGCTTTGTTTAATGTTGATGTTGTTGTCGTCTCATGCCTCAAGTCCTGGAATTCTTGTTTGTAACTTTGCTGCCACGCCGGTGCTTTTGATTTTGTTAATTTAGCCTTTTTTTCAACCTTTTTGCCACCATCACTCAGTCCTGCATCTGGGGTTCAAACTAACCAAGCCAATTCATAACAGACAGTCATAATCAGTGATTAATCATGAATCTCCATTGGGCAAGGTGGTGATGCTAGAACTTTTGTTTAGTGCCGTTCCAATGAGATTTATAAAGATGACTGCCTGAAAAGAACATGCAAATTTCCACAGTCATTGATGATCTGGGGCTGTATGTCAGGTAAAGGCACTGGGGAGACGGCTGTCATTACATCTTCAATAAATGAACAAGTTTATGTTGATATTTTGGACACATTTCTTATCCCATCAATTGAAAGGATGTTTGGGGATGATGAAATTATTTTTCAAGATGATAATACATCCTGCCACAGAGCAAAAATTGTGAAAAGATTCCTTGAAAAAAGACACATAAGGTCAATGGCATGACCTGCAAATAGTCTGGATCTCAATCCAATTGAAAATCTTTGGAAGTTGAAGAAAATGGTCCATGACAAGGCTCCAACCTGCAAAGCTGATCTGGCAACAGCAATCAAAGAAATTTGGAGCCAGATTGATGAAGAGTTTTGTTTGTCACTCATTAAGTCCATGCCTCAGAGACTGGAAGCTGTTAGAAAAGGCAGAGGTGGTGCAACAAAATGCTAGTGATGTGTTGGAGTGTTTTTTTGTTTGTTTTTCATGATTCCATAATTTTTTCCCTCTGCTTGGCCATAAAAAGTAACTGTTACTGACTGCCACAATTTTGTTTCTTGATTTCTTTTAGTGTTTCTTAAAGCCAGAAAGTTGCCATTTAAAATGACTTTAGTTTTGTGTCATGTCTGTGATCTGCTGTTTTTCTACAGACGTAAATAACTGAATGAATATCCTCTGAGGCCGGTGATTCCATCATTTTTGGCAGGGGTTGTAGAACAGAGAGCAGAATATTTAAAAAAAAAAAAGGTAGGTCTGTTCTGGAAGAACTCCAAAAACAAAACTTTAGGTGAGCAATTTTATTTTTGTTGTCATGACATTTGACTTCTGCAGATACCTTTTAGGAAATACAAACTAATTCTTGACTTTCTAATCTATCAGACACATTTCTGCTAACTCTATGTCTATGTGGGAATCAATACAAAATTAAAAAATCCAGTAAAATCCTTTGGAGTGAAGAGCGGAGTGGTCACGTTTCAGGGTAAACTTCAGGCAGAAGGAGGAAGAGTCTCTCTACATGAGTCTTCCTCACCTACAGAGCTTTGTGTGAAAAGTTCATGAGCCCTTGGCTGTGGTAAAAGCAGCTTGTATATGAAAATAAACAGAGGAAAAACTTGTACAAAAGACACCACGGCTCATCCTGTGACGTCAGGACCGGAGTCAAGTTAAGCAAAATGGTCAATAAAAGCCAAAGTCTCTGATGCCCACTTAAAATAACTTTTACGGACAGTTTGTTCAAGTGTTATATAAATATTATTGCATGTATAACAAAATATTTACTTTAGAACTCAAATCTGAATCACACCGTCAAAAATCATTTAGCACACAACCCACATGTCCTCAGTTCTTTACTCAAGTTAAATATTGTTAAAAAATATCATTTTAAATACGTTACTACATGCAGATTTTTTTTATACTGTTTCTACTCTGCAACATCAAACGATTTCTGCTGCGCATTTATGTCTAACTAAAGAACTTCTACTGACAACTTCTACAACAACATGAGTGGATTTACAAACTTAGAGCAGTTATTGTGTGATAAAATTCCTATACTCTACGATCGATCGTGAGGACAGGGTGAATATGTGAACAACAAATGTCGATGATGATGAGACTGACCGGAGAGCCGAGGCTGTGGCCCAGCTCGTGCGCCATGGTCAGCTGGACTTGCCGAGGAGGCAGGAACTGTCCGTAGTTCTGAATGGTTATCAGGCCCGTGTTTAAGGTGGACATGGGGCCGTTCCGAAGGGCGGTGTACTTTGAGCATATCCCTCCCCAGTTACCTGAAGGAGACAAAGAACAACAAGCACAGTTTGATGTTTGTCAAGGTTCAATCAGGAACATGACAGTTAAAGAAAACACTGCAGGGTAAAGGTGGCGTCACTGATAGCTAAGAAATGTACTCAGATATTTCCAAAACTGTGATAATAGTACAAACCCTGTAAAGTCGCCAATCAGCTGGGAGTCACTTCTTCACACAGATAATACATATCTCGTGTTTAATATTTTCTTTTGTGCGGTTCAGGATGGATGCATTAGTAGAGCTCACGTGAGTTTTACACAACAACTCTTCACTCTTACAGCATTTTAGGAAGCGGGGGCGAGGAGTCCGTTGTATTAGGTCAACATATTATATCAGCAAAACGTTGAGTTCGCCAGGTGTCACTGAGGACTGTGGGAACCAGTCAGAGTCTGGAGTGACGTCCAAAAACGGTCAGGGACAGTTTGAGGTTAAACAACAATAACAAGCTCCTTATCTCTGTTGCTGTAAAAACAAGGAGGGTACTGCAGCAAGAAGACTACATTACTGTCATATATGATGTGAAGGACACTGTTAATGACAATGCTGTAAACTGAAAGTACTTTAGCTCCTGGTACTTGAAAAGACAGGAGGTTTATGAGGTTCAGTGAGACTGTTAAGCTTTAAAGGAATCACAAAAAAGTTAAAAACAATTTGTACCATAGTTTGATCTCTACTGTTAAGATACAAACTTTCTTGCAGAACTGGTCATGTTTAGTAGAAATTATAGCACATCCTATTCGAGGAAGGTGGGTTTCTTAGAAAGAAAAAGTTTTGGAAGCAGATGCTGTGGTTTTTGGCAGCGAGAGTGGTGAGGGACTGCAACTTTGTCTGCTCCACTTTTTTGTCTTTACTACAAATAAAAAGCTGTACTCAAAGACCCAAATTATCCTCTGGATCACTTGCATTAAATATATACGCAGTTATCAGGTTAAAACAGGCCTAGACAGTGTGTCATGTACATGTACTCATATAAAAACTTCCTCAAACACTTTCTCCTAACATGCCAGGCAAACATACAGAGGTACACACGCAGGAAGTACTACATATGTAGATAACATTCATGGTTAAATCTGAACTAACAATAGTAAGAGGCGGTCTTTCCCAGGATACATACATGGAGGAAGTGAGCGTGTCTAAATAGCACAATTAATAACAAAAACAGATGAAGCTCTTGCTCTCTCTTGCTCAGAGTTCTCACGGCAGTGTTAACTTGGAAGGCACCCAACAGTAGCTACTATAAATAATGGAGCTTCATTTATTACCTTTTTCAATTACAGCCTTTGTTCCTCGTTCTTCATTGACATGCTCAGTACAAATTTGAACAGCATTTATTCATTCAATTAAGATTTTTTTTCAGTCGTGAAAACAAAACACTTAATCTGTCTGGAATGCAACAAGGATCCAACTTAATATTGATAATTTTCATAAATGACATATGGGCAGTTTGTGTGTTGGTGACAAAAAATAAGACAAGAACAAAATGTTTGATTGAAGCAAACGAAACGTGATTTCCACAAGTTCTTTACGTATCGTATCTCGCTTCCACAGTACTTCCAGTATTCTGGAGTACACAGCAGGAGGGTATCCAGTACATGGAAAGCATCCTGCTGTGTTCTGAATGTGTGAACAGGAAACTGTAAACAAAGCCCCCATCAAATTCTGCAAAACATTCTCTGATAGATTTGTACGTGTTGGCCTGCTGTTGTTCCTGCCCCATGCAGAGGGAAGACTTGTTTAGATCTGTCATGTGAGTCATTTAAAAAGTGAGTAAATAAAAACAAAAAGTTTCAAAAGGAGCAACAACAGGTTCGGTGTTTGTTTGCTGAAAAAATGAAGCTTTTCGAAAAGGAAACGCTGAGATGTGGGAAAATATAAACAAACTCCAAAAATTCTAAATGTAGGTTATTGTAATATTGAAACTTTTTATTGAATATTTACTGCCCATCCCCACAAAAGATGGTGTATATTAGGGGTGTAAGAAAATATCAATACACTGAAATATTGCAATATTTAATTTCCTGATAATTTATCAATTTTTAAAAGCACTGTATAAATTTTTTGATAAATGTTAAAACAGATTTTATGCATGCTTTTGGAGAAAAAAAATGGCCATATATTGCCTTGCATACAGTGTTTCAAAATATTGCAATTCATCCCAACATGACCCCTGTGTCTTGACATGTATTATATCACTAAATTCCTGCCAATAGTGTGTATATACTGCATGCGTGTCTGTGTCTGTCTGTTAGCAAATTAGCTCATGAAGCACTGGACTAGGTAATGAAACTCTCAGACAATAATCAGCGGATGCACCTTTAAACAAATTAACTTTTGGATTCAATATGGCCTCTAGAGTTATTTAACAAACATTAAACGGCTTTAATTACATAAATTGCAATTAATGTTAGTGTGGTAGTAGCTGTGAGTCATCCCAAACACATAGTCTTAGCACTAACAGTACTCGTACAGAAATGCCCTTATCTTGGAATACTCCATTGAATATGTAGATATTTCAAGTAGAAAGTTTTGTCAGTTCCATGTTTAAGAAAGTTATACAAGTTAAAAGAATTTGTTATTTATTTAAAAATGTTGAATTTGGTCTGTTCCAGTCAGATGGGCTGTAGGTCTATAAGGAAGGAAAGACATCTTGTTCTTAAAAGAAATATATATATATAAATAAGTATTTTTAAAGTCATTGTGTAATGTTGAAGTTGTAACTCAATAAGTACTTGCTACTTGGTATCGTCGAGTAACCAAACTGAAGTACTTGTACTCGGTTTGAGAAGAGTTATATCAACTATTTGTACTACAGGCTCCAACCTGCAAAGCTGATCTGGCAACAGCAATCAAAGAAATTTGGAGCCAGATTGATGAAGAGTTCTGTTTGTCACTCATTACGTCCATGCCTCAGAGACTGGAAGCTGTTATACAAGCCAGAGGTGGTGCAACAAAATACTAGTAATGTGTTGGAGTGTTTTTTTGTTTGTTTTTCATGATTCCATAATTTTTTTCCTCTGCTTGGCCATAAAAAGTAACTGCTACTGACTGCCACAATTTTGTTTCCTGATTTCTTTTGGTGTTTCTTAAAGCCAGAAAGTTGTCTTTTGAAATGACTTTAGTTTTGTGTCATGTCTGTGATCTGTTTTTTTTCTACAAAATTAAATGAATGAGCATCCTCTGAGGCTGGTGATTCCATCATTTTTTTACAACAGCATTAATAGCCAATTTATTTGAATTTAAACAATTTATATCATTATTATACATTACAGCATTACATTTAAAATTATAATTCTAATTCCAACAGAAGAGCTTATTGTCAACATAATTATAGAGAATGATTTATTTTCAACTCAAAATATCTTCAAACTAACGAAATATAAGGTTATTAGTGAAGAAAATCCATCTGGATAACAGCAGACTGACTACACTGAAAATATACGACAGGTCTGGACCACACGTGAATTTTGTTTGTATCTGAAAAAAAATCTGAAAAAAGAAAATTGGTGAAAGCCACAAGTTCTCCTAAATCACTTGTATTCACAACTTAAGAACAGTTTTTGCATGAGGCCCACCGTCTTTGATGGGTGACTGTAATGCTTTCAGGTGATAATTCTTACGGCTCTTTTCTGCAAAATAAAAATAGGATTTGTAATTGTTTTAAATGCTTTTCCCAAACATCAATACAATAGATTAAGTGTGGAACAATTATTGCATAATACAACATAAACAGTGCTTTATCTTTGACTAACTCCTTTATTTTGTATAATTCTGCAACAGATCTAGCTATTTTTGTTCTTAAATGATTTATGTGATTTTTCCATGTCAGCTTTTCATCAATGGTGACACCCAAAAACTTCTCCTTACTGACTCTACAAATCTCAACACCATCAACTCTAAATGGTACATAAACAGTTCACTTTCTATTACTGAATATCATATAATTAGTCTTGTCTAAATTTAATAATAGTTTATTACGTTTCAACCAAGTCTGTATTTTAACAAATTCTTTTTGCATCATTTCCAACATCCATTCCATATTTTTACCAAAACAAAAAAAGTACTGTAGTATCATTTGCAAATAAAACCCATTTAAACAGCCTTGACACATTTACCAAGTCATTCACATGTATAAAATAAAAAACTTTTGTCCAAGTACACAAACCTGAGGAACTCCACATGTGATACCTATTTCTGATCTTACGTCACTTTTTTACATCACTTACTTTTTAATTTCGATAACACAACATGAACTGTTTACCTTGTAGTGCAAATATATTTGATTCTCTTGTGCATTTTCAAATTTAAAGCCTGGTTAAAAAAAAATACCACATTTTGTCTTTATTGTTTTGTTTTTGTTCTCAATCCATATTATTTACAATTAAAAATGCACTGGTTTCGAAAACTTGTCAAGACATTTAGACCCCAACTCCCCACCTCAGATGTGTCAATGTAAGACTTGTTTGTTGTGGGTTAGGGTTAGGGAGTTGTTAGAGCCTACGTGCAAAAGTGGTGTTTTCTGATGCCGCTCCTGGAACCATATAGAGGTCTTGGAGTTTATGATCTTGCAATTAGAGACTTTGCATTACCCAAGACCACTAATAAACTGGAGTAAGTGGAGATAGGAAGGTTGAGTGTATCTGTTTCTGGAGGTCAAATGTTATCCATCGGCATGAGACTGAAAAGTCCCAACATTTGGATCAACATTTAAAGACCGGGGTATGTGTGTGTGTGTGGGTGTCCTTGTTTATCCTACATCATGGGGCCCAATTTTAAGGAAAATGCAGCCTCGTGGGGACCATATGC
>JARVJO010000227.1:15793937-15809059 GCA_031762555.1 Cynodonichthys magdalenae | reverse complement strand
GTTGGTGGTCAGGGTTAGGCTGTAAAAAATAATGGAAGTCAATGCAAGGTCCCCATAAAGATAGCTGTACTAGACTGCGTGTGTGTGTGTGTGTGTGTGTGTGTGTGTGTGTTTGAACAACAATCACATGTCATTGTGGTGGTCTGTTGCTCCCACGCCCCCTGGTCTGACCAATCCAAAGCCTCGTGTAAGACAATGTCATGAGCAGGAGGAACCAACCACCAACAACAATCCCTCATAAGAACCAACTTCCTTCCACAGGAATAATAATACTACACACACAGACTGCCTCACCACGACTGCTTGATGTTACAATGATTGCTTCACACTTGTTTTTGTTCACATTGTGTATTTAGGTCACTGGACACTTTGCACTCACGCAGGTACATTTGTGAAATAGGAGTTCATTGAAGTTAATGCCAATTTTACCCTGAGAGGCTCATAGAAAAATATTGTTTGTGTGCTTACTTCTAGTTTTTTCCAACTGCCTTTTGCTGAGTTTTGCTTGTAAACAAGACAATTTAAATTTAAACACAGATAAGAGCAATGCTTTGTTTAAGATAGAAGAAAATAAAATATCCTCAAATAGACCTTTAAAGACTCTTCATTGCAATTTGCAGATTGAGCTCACCTTGAATGAACAAAAGATACACTGAAGCTTTTTTCTGGATGGTACTTGATGTGTTTTTACCTCAGCTTTAGTAAGCCAGGGCAACTGCGGTAGCAGCATGCATCCGACTTGTATGCCCCCACCTGCAGGTAGTGGGTCTACAGAAGAGCAAACCTATGTTGCTCATTCATGCTGAGCCCGACTGGGCCCCATGGGTAGAGACCCAGTCACCAGGTGCTCGTCGGCTGGCCTCTACTCCAGGCCCGATAACCTGCGACTGGGCTTTGAGACATCAAATATCTTGATTTTTTCTGTCCGTACAAGTCTCATCATTCTTTGTCTGGCCTATCACCTTAACCAATCTAATTTGGGATACCCTACAAGGGCCAATTTCTACTGCATTTGACAGCACAGCTCCTAGGATCATTTAGGCACACACACTCCTCTGCCATGATAAGAAAACTATGAGGTGATTGAAATGACCGGGTAGCTGGACTTTCCCTTAGAGATGGGTGAGAAGGTCAGATATCTGTGAGAGATTCAGGGTAGAGCTGCTGCTCCTCCACATCCAGAAGAGCCAGTTGAAGTGGTTCATCTGGTGAGGATGCCTCCTGATTACATCCCTAGTGAGGTACTTCAGGCATGTCCGACTGGGAGGAGACCTCGAGGAAAACCCAGGACACGATGGAGCGACTATCTTTTGTCTGGCCTGAGAATGCCTTGGAATCCTCCCAGAAGGAATAGGTGGCTGAAGAGAGAGAGATAGAGGCCTCCCAGCTCGAGCTGCTGCCCCTCCGGACCCAACTCCGGAACAAGCAGAAAATAATGGATGGATGGAAACTGGAGGTGTGCGTAGGAGTGTTAAGAATGACAGACAAAAGTTTTGTCAATCAGTGACAAGAAAAACCTGTTTGTCGACGGATCCACACAGATTCCCAAAGAAAATACCCCCAACATTTTTACTCTGATTCATTGTTAGTTTAGGACACATTTCAACAACAAATTTCACATTTTCACATTTCACACATACAGTCTACTTCGCCCTCCTGTGGATTTTCTTGTATAAATTGACAAAACTGATTTATTTGATTTGGTCCTATTTAAAGGGGCAATATCATATAAAATCAACTTTTTTCAGTTTTATATCATGTTATAATGTTATCCTCTCATCAAAAACATGCCCAGAGTCGTGTTTTGACTCATTCATGCCATCCATCCATCCATCCATCCATCATCTTTACCCGTTTCCTCCTTTCAGGGTCATGAGGGTCACTGGTGCCCATATCCAGCAGTCACAGTGCGAGGGGCGGGGTACACCCTGGACAGGTCGCAACTCCATCACAGGGCCACATATAGAGACAAACGAGACAAACAACCATTCACTCTCTCACTCACATCTAGGGACAATTTAGAGTTAACAATTAACCTAACAGTCATGTTTTTGGTCTGTATGAGGAAGCCAGAGTACCCGGAGAGAACCCACGCATGCACGGAGAGAACATGCAAACTCTACCCAGAAAGGTCCCCGGGCCGGGATTTGATCCAGCGACCTTCTTGCTGAGAGGCATCAGCTCTACCAACTGAGCCACCGTGCCGCCGACTCATTCACACATTTGAGAAATCCTGTGCTGTCCTGAGGCAGCCAGGCAGGAGAACAAAATGACCGGTTGGGCCTAGAACCGCCTTTTGGTAAAATCTCCTCCTCTGGGCTGTATCATTAAGCCAAACTTCCTCATCACAGAGCACACCGCCCCACCCCCTAGCCCGCCCTGCAACTCCTGCAGGCTCTCTGCATCTACAACTAGCAAACACCTGGTGAAAACCGTGTCTGCTGAGCTCCTACTACTAACCACTTCTTCCTCCAGTCCTTTTCAGATTAAAATACCTTTGAGGAAATGTATTTTCAGATGCCAAGTAAACTACGCCAAGCTTCTTCATCACAGCCCCCCGCCCGTGACCCCTGCAGTCTATTGGCAGCAGACTTTTTGTTGTTTTCAGCAAGCATTCCTGCATGAATGAGCCAGCATGAACTTGCTGGATCTACAACACAATCCAAAACAGTTTTCATTATATGTCATAATAATATGGTATTGTGTTTAAAACTATAAATTCTCATAAATTCTTCCCATGCTGTTTTATTGTTGCTTCCCCTTTTTTCTGTCTGAGCTGGGGTGTCACATTAATGGGGGCTCACCCGGGATTTGAACCCAGCACTTCTTAAATCAAGTGAGAATCATACTCATAGACATTAAAGCTGCGTCAATATTAGAGTTTAAAAATAAATATGACATTCCTCTGTTGTGGATTTTTTTAGGGTTATTAAGGCCAAAGTTTTGCATCCCACTCAGATGTTTGATAAGGAAACAGCTCAAATGCGTGACTACTGCTGGTATCCAAACAAATTTTGTGTCAAAACCTCCTCCAGAGAAATCAATGTTTTCTTAGATCCTCACAGTGTAGACCAAGAAAAACAAAGAATTCCTTAGTTTCACACAAGGAAACTAAAACAAACTTTTCATTCTGTCAGTTTTATGAAGAAGCTTGGAATGCGTTTTGTGTTACTCATGTGACTCACCTGTCTTGCCTTCCCAGGCGAGGCCCAGAACTCCACTGTAGTCCCTGTTAGTGAGCAGGTAAGACAGGCAGAAATTGCCCCAGTTGTTCTCAGAGAAGAGACTCAACAGCTTCTCAGGCCCAATAAACAGAGGAGACAGAGGGTCTGTTTTTTCCTCTTTGGTCATCACCTGCACAGAAAACAAATTTCCTTTACTCGCTTTACTAACAAGGACACACAATCTGCCGCACAATTCTGGTAAAATTTCTTCTGAAGCCCATGAGGGTCATTATTTATCCTTATATGTATTTGATTTTAAAACAGTTGCTATCTAACAGGTTTGTTATCTGTGAACACAAGGATCTTACACGAAGGGATTTCACTTTGAAGTTGATCAACTTGATTCCATCAAAGTCAGCCTTGTTGTAGATGTCATTCACAGCCCGCAAGTAGGATGCAACCTGTGAAAGATACAACAAATAAACAGCCACCTGATCAACCATGCATCCTCTAGATTAAGGGTCTTCAACGCCACACTTCACAATGTAAAATCGCCTGCTGTGAGTAAAGCTGCTGTGCTCACTGAATGCCATTATGACTAAAATACAGTATTTTATTTCTCTATTTATCAATCTGCTACATGTTGGATTAATGGTATTTCACGACACCCCTGCAGTATCTCTATGGCCCCATCATGGAAGACCTCTGCTCTGTGTTTAATAATTTAAATTAAACGAGACTAGCAAAAGGTACGTTTTTGAGTTAAATTTAGCACTTTTTGATTTCTGAAAATCAACTTAACATTGTTTAATGAGCCATGTGGATTAAATAAAACAAGCTCTGATCACAAAACAGTCAAAGTCCACATTGGGCAGTTTGTAAAGTGAACAGAGTGTTTTCATTCTGGGTACTGTTCATACAACAGCAGGCTTGCTGGAAACTTCCATAAAAACTAACATTTGAACAGTGTCTAAACTGATGACAGAATTTTGTTTATCTATCACAATCACATCTCTTATCTTTTACTCTGCTTCCCAGCACAACATTAGTTTAGATCTGAACCAGCAACAACAAGTTTGCATGTTTAAGGTGGAGAAAACATGAGGAAGGCCAGAGGAGGTTATGAGAGACAAACTGACACACAATTTGTGCACCAAGACATCAAATACTCAAATTATCCAATCCTTGAAGTAAAATATATCAATCACAACCTTTTAGTTTTAAACTAGAATCACTTAAACTGAAAAATGACAAAATATGGTTGCTTTGGTTAAATAGAAAATATAATTTTATGCAATTCTCCACTCAGATGATGACTGTGGACGACTCTCAGCTACTACCATGCCAAAGATTAGCTCAATACCTGTAAAATTGACTAACCATTTTGTGTTTGCTTAAGTTGATTAACTGTGGCAGGTTGACTCAGTAAGTAGTAAATGTGCATCTAAAGGTCATTAATGTCTAAGTTTCATTAGAATCCATCCAGTAACACTATAAACACACAGACACAGGATAAACATCACTGTCTGTTTTTTTCCCCCCTTTGGCTAAGAAGACGACTCATAAGGAAAATTAAACTGCTGAGATCTTGTATTGATAATATTTAGATTAAAATGGAATTCTCAGCTTATATTTTTACATCAAATTTAAAACAAAAGACAGTATTACTTTTTTATTGGTTTTAAAAATGAAAAATAATCAAGATAATGAACTTTACTGGAACCCAAGATTTTTATTGTATGTCCTCTAAATTTATGATTCAACTCTTTAATCAGACACAGATTGTCCTAAACAGGCTGTTTGTTGTTATCATCATGTCCAGAACAGTCATAAATGAATCCATCAAACATGGTTCTTGTTTTTGGCAGTGTGGGTTTCAGTGGTTACTTCATGCTGGAGGGTGATCTTAAATACTGAGCACAGCAGAGGGAACATACAAGGGTCAACATTCACCCAGTTGGACTGTTTGCAGATCTGTTGCAGACAACATTTGGCTCAGAGTCACACTTTGGCACATGTCTACGCTCCATAAGACATCATGTTCTCAAGATGTTTCTTACTTCAGACACGTGATGCAACAGCTGTTTGTTCAGAACTGGTGCATCAGATTCTTATTTCAGCCTCAGCAGTCAGTGAGCAGCATTATTATATAGAAACATTATAGCCAGATTAGACACTTCTAATTTGTCCAACTTTAAATACATACTGGAAACTAAGAAATTAAAAGTTACATTAATTAACCTCTTGTTTGGAGCACAATGTAATCGTAATCCAAGGCATGTAAACAAAGCACACAGAGTTCAACTAGAAGGTTTGAAAACTTTAGTAGTGTCATCAGAAGGGTTGCCTTGCCATTGTGTTTGCCTGAGTGAAATGAAATTGTATTTTGAAGGACAAAATTATGTGTAATTTTATTTTGAGAGCACAAATTAAGTCCATCCATCCTGGTGTTCCCAGGCCAGAGAGGATACACAGTGCAAGTTCTGGGTCTGCCCAAAAGTCTCCTTCCAATGAGATGTGCCCAAATTGACCTCCAAGAGGCATCCTAATCAGTGCCCGATCCACCACAGCTGACTCTTTTCAATGTGAAAAAGTAGCGTCTCTAATCTTAAATCTCCCCCAGATGATGGAGCACCTCATCTCTGAGACTGAGGCCTGGCCACCCTACAAACACAGCTTATTCCAGCCTCTTGTATCTGGGATGTTCTAATGATCCACATCTTAGGACCTCACTTGAGGGTTGGGATGTAAATGAAGCAGTCAGTTGAGAATGTTGCCTTTCACTTAGCTTCTTTTATCTTCACAACAGATCAAAAAAACAGGATAACCAGCACTAAAAAAAATACCAACATGTTTTATTAAGGGCAGAAAACAGGACGGCATGTAGCCGAAACACGTCCTGTTTTCTGCCCTTATAAAAACATGTTGGTATTTTTTATCGAGTGCTGGTTATCCCATATTTGTGATTCCTCAGAACCGAGCACCCATTTACTCTTTCTCCTTTTTTGTAATGGAGTTGTGCATTCTATTTTTTTCTTATTCACAAAAGATCAAACCAAAACTCTCATTACTCATAAAAGCCCAGTCCCTAGAACCATCTCCTACTCTATCCTACCATCACCCTGATACTTGAACTCCTTTGCTTGAGGCAAAAACTCTCCCCCAACCCAGTGGGAGCATTTCATCTTTTTCTGATTGTTTAATTTGGCTATAAAGTCTTTATGAGCCCATTAACCCCTTAACAAGCACAAACCATGTTCTGTTTTTGATTGTGGAATTGTATGCCTGCAGGTTAACAGGTTAAGGTGAAAAAAGTGAAATCATTAACACTTCATGGCTGAAAATGAATAAAATAGGTGATTTACTTATAAAATAGATAAAAAAGTTAAAAACAATACAACTGGACTTTAGAATAGAATGACTCTCCATCGTGTATGATGGAGAGTCATTCTATTCTAAAGCTGTTTTTAGTCAGTGTCAGTCCCTATAGGGGACTAGTAGTTCCAGTCTAATCTGCATGTGGATCCAAGCACTACTCCAGATATTTTGAATTGAGAAAGCCTCCTGGAAAGGAAGAAAAACATCTTCAGAATAAAAGTCCAGTTGTTTTGTTTTCCAACTTTTTTTTTTTTACTGATCACGACCTGCATGACTGAGAATTTTCACCAGTTTATAACACATGTGTAAATGATTCACCTGAGCCACGACAGCTTCTACAGACTTGAACCTCTTGTAGTAGAGGTGGTCAGCATGAAGGTGGAGCAGGCAGCTGGTCTTCGACTCATCAACTGTTCTCCTGGACCGGCTCATTGGTGTCTCCTGTGGAAGAAAACAGAAAGGCTCAAAAGAAGAAACGCTGATGGGAGGTAGATTTTGAAACAGATGATCTCTTTAAGTCTCATGTCGGATTAATTTTTTTTACCTATGAAAGGCCAAAACAATAACGTGTATGAAGGTAAATGTTATTATGGGGCAGGTTCCCGACTATGGGAAAGAGACTACAATTTAAATCACCACTTGTTGGTACAGTCCATATTTACAACTTTACCAATTAAAGAAGCAAATAATTCCTCATCATGAACATTAGGTGCATAAATATTTCCGAGCAACACTGTTTCCCAATATCATTCTCTATTTACCAATACAATCCTACTACTGCCATCCTTATGGGAGTGTATTTCCCAGTAAATGGTACATTTTTATGTATTAAAATCACCCTGCCCCCCCTTTTATTTGTAGAGTATGATTAGAAGTAAACCTGGCTGACCCATTCCCTAAGATAATTTCTTTGCTCCTCATTGTTTAAGTGTGTTTCTATGCAATCAGCATTTTATCCCTGTTTAGACAATTTAGGACATTTTTTCTCTTTATGACATTATTAGAGCCCTTATATTCCATGTACACAACTTAATGCACATCCATAATTATGTAAATTTATTGCATTCTGTATGTTAAATGTTACTTCATACAATATTTATCCCAAAGCCTGGTTGGATAATGAAGGTAAATGTTGTAACATATCAGTAATTGAAATATTCAGGACTTTACATAATCATCAGCGCAAAACATCTGCTCAGGACATTTCAGGACCACAGTGGAAATTTTCTCCACCGGCGGACATGTTGTTAAAAATAGATCCAACATCCACATTTTACAATAGACTTTGAGGGCACCACCCATTTGGTCAAAGGTTAACGATTATAAAAGTGTACCCAAGGGGCTTGATGCGTGCAACAGATGTTTTTAAGAGCTGTTTTTAAGATTTTACAACACTGTCAAGGTTACCTGCTAAGATGCCATTCTCAGATTGGTGTTTTACAAACAATTGCGTTGATATTATTCTTCCGCTGTTACGTTGTTCTTGTTGCATCATAGGTGCAGTAAAAGTTACAGAACATCAACTCCAATAATCATTATTGAGCTGGAAAGGTTCTTTTGTCAATAAAAAATGGCCAAAACATAGGAAATTTTAAATAGAAATGAAAGAAAGGTGGAGTGTGTAGCGGTGGTCTGTACCTGAATGGCACTTAGGTTTTGCCTGAGGACATTCAAATGCTCCGCACCACAAAACCCACCTGTGTGCGCCGACATGTGTGGGAGGACTACAAAGACAAAGAATAGGTGTTTAAATTATGAGGATTATTGTCCTCTCGCTTTTGTCAAACACACTTTAATATGCACACAGTCAAGTAAGCACTGTCATGACCTGAAACATCTTCTTTCGTTTAGTGCCTGGCAAAAAGGAACAAATAAAAGCTGCAGCATGTGGCTGGTTCAGCTTGAGTCTGTTTATTTTACAACTGTCAGAGCTGCAGCGCTGTGATGTGGTTTAAAGCCACGTTCATCCTGTGCTAAAATCAGCTCTGGAAATGTGTTTGATGAAAGTTAATCAGCAAAGAACAAATGAATTATTTAAGCTTTTGAACAAAAGGAAATCAGTAGGTTTCATTTTGATTTGATGTTTCAAAATGAAATTTAATTTTATCCCTGCTGTTTATCACACGTTTGACCTTACTGCCTGTAAATAAAATATATAATTGCTCAATTTTTTAACTTAGAACTGGGCCATAGGGGCTAATGCATACAAGCTGAACCTGAGTTTAAACCTAGGCCATCCCGAGCTGGGACTTGCAGTGCAAAAAGTCCACATGAGGTCAGCAGTGGTGAGATGTGCTGTAGGAGCAACAGATGACTTCAAGGCAGAAGTGCATCCAGGTTCAGCTCTGAGCCCCTTCCTGTTTGCTTTAGTGATGGACTGACTAACAGATGAGGTCAGGATTGTGATGTTTGCAGATTACATTTTGATCGAGAACAGGTGGAAGAGAGCTTAAAGAGGTGAGGGTATGCAGCCATAACAAGACCGAGTACATGTACAGCATGTAGCCATGTTTCCATTTAATGCAAATTTTGAGCGAATTTTAAAAATGTTGAAAAAAGAGAAAAAAGAGAAAATGCGAATCAGATGTGTTTCCATCTATTGGCTTGGAGCGAATCAACCAGACTACGCAAAGTGTAATTACGTTAGACAACGTTACGCATGGCTGTAGTAAACAGGAAGTAAAGTGGCAAACTTGCAGGGACTACACTTCTCGAGACAAGGAAGATAATTTATCAAGAAAGTGTTCCTACTTTCAGGAAAGTTTTAAATATTCTGTCATTTCAACTAGTATTGCCGATGTTACATGCTGTCTGGAGACGTAGAGAAAGAAATGCAATTCTCTTCACATCACAGGAACATCTGGAAAGATGCCGACAACAGGAACAGCTGATCAACCATGTGAGGTAAATGTTCGCTACATCTGAACTTATTCTGCAAATGTGTTTCCATCTCCCCTTTTGCACATTAACTCTTTTTCGGAAAAAACAAAAAACCACCTCAATCAAGGACATTTTTGCAAATTTTACCATTTCCATACAGCTTTTCTAATGCGATGCTTCAAAATGCGCATAAAAAAACTTTGAGGGAAACACGGCTTACGAATAAGAAGGATGCAGGTGGAACAGTGAGGCTACAAGAAGCAGAAATCACAGAGGTGCAGGACTTCGAGTACTTATAGGGTCAACTATCCAGGAAAACAGGGAGTATAAGATGGAGGAGGATGACTTGCAGTGGTGATCCCTGAAAGAGGAATAGTTGAAAGAAGAAGAAATACATAATCCGTGCATTGGACTTCTTTATGAGCTGCATCTCATTCAGATAATTTGAGCAAACGCTCCCTCACATTCTCAGACTCTGTATAAACAGAAAATCTGCATTTAGACATCAACACAGTTTTCTTCAGGGAGCTCTGGCACATCTGCATGTGGAAATGATGCTAGTTTGATTTCACTACAAACGACGTCGTCTGTAATTTGCAATACCTTCAAGACGGCTGTCTCATTTCAAACTGATGCAACAAAGATTGGACTGGAGCCTCGGGAGACGAGATGTTACGAAAAGGCTATGGCATTTCTTAAAAAAAAAAAAAATGCAACAAGTCGAAGGATGTTGCAACAGAGTTTATTAGGTTTATGGTCAAGGATTGATCTGGATCTGCAGCAATATGTGGTCTCTAAGTCTAAAATGCTTCTTTTATAATCTCAGTGGTTACATAACTAAGACAACCACACAGGACGCTAGATCTTTCAGTAATAATGTTGAACTCTTTAATTACCTCTATGACAGAGACTCAAGACATAATTGTCATCTTTAGATGTCAGTGAGAGCTAGAGGACAGAATTAGCTAAATTTAACCTTTAACTAAAGACCAGCAACATCTTCAGGGTTCACTGCAAACTGTGTGAAACCAGTTCAGTTCTCTTGGATCCGGTTTAGACCATTCAAACACATGACTGAATCACACCACCCTCACTAAAGCTCTTCAGCCAATCACAGACCTCACACTTGGGTCTATGTATGGCACAAGTGGGGGGTTGAACATGGAGCCCCTAAATGCCGGGTGTCGACCCAGAATTATTTCCAGACCTCTGCACTCTGTTTGCCTTCTATGCAGGAACCCAATGTGATTCTTTCAATCTGATTTGCTTTTGACAACTAAAACTGATCCCAATGAGCCACTAATTTGCCTTTCCTTTTTTTAAATGGAAGGATTTCCTTAGGAAAAAAAACATATTTCAGCTGAGTCTCTTGTTTCCAGCAGCTGTTGAAAACAATTTCTGTTGAGAAGCGTGGTGAAGAAAGTGTAAGACTTTCAGTCTCAATCTGACTTTGAAGGAAACAGGGAGAGAATGCATTAGAAATTCAACACTAAATTAAAGGCCTTTTTATGCAATACATAAAATCCTATTGTATGTTTAAAAAAATAAAACCCTATTTCATAAGCTATTTGTCTTGATGTTAAAATGCAAAACAGCTCAAGCGCTTCAATAGTTCTCTTGTTTTTTCAGTGTTAGTTTTAGTACCACAAAGTGTAATTTATTAAGGATCTGTCAAAGATGTAGTTTCAAGTGTCTCAAAAAGTCTGCGCACATATTCTTCACACTTATATATGTATACATATTTTATCTCACATTGGGCAAATTTCCTACCAAACCCCCTCTGACATTTCTGCAATTCATACCATTTTCATAGCTGCCTTCAATTTTACATATTCCTAAATGTTCTCCTGAATGTATATCTTGGCAACTCTCACCGCCTCAGTCTCTTTTCTTAACATTAGTCAGAGCAGCGCTGATCCGAAGCATTACTGACTGGGTTGAAGGAATCAAACACTGATAAGCTGCTTGTGTTTTTGCAACAGCAAGAGATCAGCCAGAGCCTGAGCCATTTTTCAAAGCCTGTCAGCAACAGAAAGCATTAAGAAACAAGCATCTGAAGGATTATTTAAAGGACTATTAAACTGAAAAATGACCAGATTTGTGTGTGCATGAGATAGAAAGTAGAGCTTGTCGTAGGCAGCTCAACTTTTGAAGATCTTGAGGCATACACACTTAAGATTCAAGCCTGAGTGAATCCAGGCACAAGATACCATAAACAGACATTTACAAATAAGCAAAGCAGAAATAAATGAGTGCTTTAGTATGTAGAAGAGGAATTAAACTAAAGGTGTCTCAGTACCACTTTTTCTCAAGCCAAGTACAAGTCAGTTTGGATACTCGCCTATACTGAGTACAGATACAGAGTACTTACTGAGTTAGAACGTAAACCTTACACAATGACTTAAAAAACACTTTTCCTTTTATTTAGAACAAAGTGGCTCTCCTTCCATTTAGGCCTACAGCTCCTCTGATCGTATGAAATAAAACATATAGCATGAAATATACTGTTAAAACATTTTAAAACAAGGAAAAAGAAATACGATTTTCTTTTAACTTATATAACTTTCTTTAACATGGAACTAAAGAACTTTTCTCTTGAAATGTATACTGTAAAACATTTAATGGAGAACTGATACCACTATCCCAATTTCAATACAGGTATTTGTATCAGTTCCAAGTATCAGATCGTTTTGTACGAGTACTTGCTAGAATGCTGATATCGGGCCAGATACTGATACCAGCAATGGTAATGAGTGTATTTGTATAGTAGTGTCCTAATACTATAATAATAGTAATATAATAGTAATAGTATAATAATAATATAATATAATGTCCTATACATTACAAATGAAAACTCTTCACTGCTTCACATCTTTGTACACTTCTACAATAGATTCATAATGATATAGTTACTGACAGTTCTTGTTTGTAATATAAGTAGAATAAGCTCAATTTTCTGAGTAAAAACAAACAACAAATTAAATCTATTACTTTTCTGAATTTAAACTGGGCAGGTAACTTCAACACCACATATCAAACTCATGGCCCATCACATTTGATGTGGTCCACGAGAGCTTCAAAGATGTATTATTGTCTTAAAATAAGGGCATGCTGCTTTAGAACCAGCGTTGACCATAAACTTCATCTCCCATAATGCACGTGGATTATTTTACCAGCAAAGTGACAACGTCCTTGCTGTGTTTTCGTCAGCTACTTTTGCGGCAGCCCAGTTGTACTGGGAAGTGGGAATTTCCCCACTTTCAAGTCATCAATTTAAACTGGAAGTGGGAGAGTTCAGAATTCTTCTTTAATAGTATTTCTGTATTATTTATTTCACATTTAGTCAGTCATACTTTTCAGTGTTTATAAGAGAACGTGTTAAAACATGTTTCTATGCAGGAAATAACAGTTAACAGTGCTCAGCTGAAGCAATGAGACGAGGAATGTAGAGTTTCATGTTAAGTCAAAGTCAAACATGAAACATTGAAGTTAATTACAGCTGAACCTTTGAGGACCACCGTAATGCTCATGTGGCCCTCAGTAAAAATGAGTTTGACACCCCTGTTCTACAGTTTTACATTTGTATTTATTATTTTGAATATTTCAACAAATTACAGTGTTTGATTTTATCTGAATGTCAACCAGGTGTCATGATATCATCAACACATTACAGATCTGATGAACCCTGTGACCAGAATCCCAGAGGATCTACGGTTCCTCATTAAAAATTCCAGACAACAACCAGAGGAAGTGAAAATATATGCATTATGTCACCACACAGAGCGTCAATCTTATGTATTGTATTGAAGCCCTGATGGTTAACTGTAATATTACACAATTATTTTTTATGGCTTCCTGCAGACACACTGGCCTGTGAATGAAGGAACAGGATGCTGTTGACTTCAACACTAACTAAAGCACACTACTGCAGCTCTGCTCAAATAAACTGCCTTAGTAGTAAGGGGAGGAAGGCAGACACAAAGTCTGTTTAGATAAAGGGACAAACATGTGAGGGTGGGAGGTGCAGGTGCTGTTGCAGGGGGGAGTTTTGGCACAATCTGACCTGTGTTTCCAGTAAAATGCTTTCTTGGAATAAGGTTATACTAATGCAGACAACCACGTGTAGTCAAACAATCACACGCACATTGAAATACGCATGCACGTCTTTTATTTTGACAGATTTTTAATGACTTCCATCTGGCCACTTCAGAAGGAAGCCAGTGAATATC
Source organism: Cynodonichthys magdalenae (assembly GCA_031762555.1). Classification (NCBI taxonomy): domain Eukaryota; kingdom Metazoa; phylum Chordata; class Actinopteri; order Cyprinodontiformes; family Rivulidae; genus Cynodonichthys; species Cynodonichthys magdalenae. The sequence continues at coordinate 15,795,408 of JARVJO010000227.1, read as the reverse complement.
ATTTTCAACTTTCTGTCAGAGCAACTGTCTTCAAAACCATGATCATTTTAGTACTTCTTTTCCTTCTCTTTTTGATGCACTGAGTTACCATTTTTCCTTTTACTACATATTATCTTTCATAGTTTCATCCTCATTTCAGCCCATGTTTCATCAGCTCCTCCTCTTGCAAAAATCACACCATCTTCAGTTTGTCTTTTCTTTGGCTGGTGCCCAGGCAAGGAGAGCCTGAAAACCCCCTCAGAGCTCCCAGCAGGCCCCACTGACACACTGTAACTGCTTGAGATGTGTTACAGTGGTGTGTATAGCTGTGCACATTTGTCTTTCTGTGAGACAGCCAAGAAAGACGATAGATTATGAAGTAGATTCAATAAAGCAGAAAGTTTCTTTTTGCACTCTTTCACATCGTTTGCAAAAAACATGGAAAACCAGCTGCAGTGTCATTCTATACCATTAAAAGAGCTATCGTCAACCTCTAAAATGTTAAATATTCATGAGTATTTCATAAACCCACATTTCCTTTATCAAAAAAAAATCTAAGATCTGAGACACTGTTAGCATATTTTTCTTCTTAACTAAAGGCCTCTTACCCATGTCATCCTCAAGATAGATAATGGAATGGTGGTGTCTCGGGCTGCTGGTGTATCTTTGAACTGGCTCTATGTGATAAGTGCCATTTCCTGTGTGGATGGTTCCCTCAAATTGTCCCTGCAACACGGAGCCGTGGCAGGATGAACCGTCTTCTCCTGCAGCACAGAGTTAGGAGGAATAAAGAGGCAAAATCAAAGAGATGAAACACGATAGAGATGACTATCTAGTTCTGTCAGGGCTTTTCAATGGGACTTGGTTCCCATAATCTGAAGGTGGGGGTGATGGTATGTTCCGCCTGACCTCCCTTCCTGGCTCCCCCTTTCCGGAGCATCTTTGTTGTACCATGTCAATCTGTAGGTGTGATAACAGAAGTCTCTCTCAAACACTGGGCCTCATGCAAAAACATTTTCGTATTCTTATCCTAAATTTCTCTTATTTTTGTTCGTACGAATGGTTCTTACGAACATGCCACGTCAGATTCAACAAACGCTTCTATCTTCAGAAAAAGTGTGTAAATGAGCAGCGTAAACTGATGAATGCATATCAGGTGCTCGTGCACGAGGAGAGGAGATTAACATAAATACCACCCCAAAAACACCATATAAGGCTACATTTCCAGCCCCACATATGAGGAAGTGTTCATTCATGAAAATGACAGCGCAAATTAAAAAGAAGAACATAAGTCTGGAGACTGAAGTTCAGAGATCAAGAAAAGAAAATCTGTCATTTTTAACAGCATCAGCTGACCTGCTAAAGCCGAGAGATGAAATGATGACTGCTGTTAATGTTGTGTCTCCTGTGGGTTATATACAGTCACAGAAATAAAAATCTAAATCATATTCATCTCTCTCTAGTCCTGCTCCGGTTTTCCTTTGGTCAAATA
>JARVJO010000227.1:15780586-15793729 GCA_031762555.1 Cynodonichthys magdalenae | reverse complement strand
GTAAAATATACAACAGGTCTGGACCACACGGGAATTTTGTTTGTATCTGAAAAAAATCTTAGAATACGAGAAAATTGGTGAATGCCACAAGTTCTCCTAAATCAATCGTACGCACAACTTAAGAACAAATTTGTTCGTATGAACGGTTCTTACATGAAGCCCACTGTGTCCAAAGTTGTTTATTAATCAGTCTGGATGATATTTATAGAAGTTTCCATAGTTTCTACCCATATGGACCCTCTCTTTATGTATGCTAAATAAGTGTCAAGTTCTCTACCCTTGAATGTGTTTTTCCAGTAAACAATTAATTTCTCATCAAAATATTCTGGTTCTCAAACATCTTATGTGGACCTTGCTAGGATAAGCCCTGCACATTTACCACCAACTGACTGAGGAAGTGGCTGATATGAACACATCCTACCGGTGGGTACAAAGGACTGGACTGAAGAACAGCACAAAAGCACTAACCATGGAAGCAGAAGAGGAGGCTCTCAACACAAGAGCAATGGAGATACTGTATATATTCTAGATTGTAGCCTAATACTATTTTACATCTGTTTGTCCTGAGGCAGTTGCATGTTAACATATATACTGTAGTATATAGGTACCTGCTTCCCCCGAGAAGAGAGTAAAGAAGCATGTATGTATGGAAGGAAGGATGGATGGATGGATGGAGCGTTGGATGGATGGATGAGTAGATGGATGAGTGGATGGATGGATGGATGGATGAGTGGATGGATGGATGAGTGGATAGATGGATGGATAGATGGATGGATGGATGAGTGGATGGATGGGTAGATGGATGGATTGATGAGTGGATGGACGGACGGATGGATGGATGGATGGATGGATGATGGATGGATCGATAGATGGATGGATGCATGGATGGATGCGTGGATGGAGGGATGATGGATGGTAGATGGATGAGTGAATGGATGGATGGATGCATGGATGGATGAGTGAATGGATGGATGGATGGATGCATGGATGGATGGATGGATGGATGGATGGATGAGTGGGTGAATGGATGGGTAGATGGATAGATGGATAGATGGATGGATGATGGATGATGGATGGATGGATGGATGGATGAATGGATAGATGGATGGATGGATGCATGGATGGATGAGTGGATGGAGGGATGGAGGGATGGATGGTAGATGGATGAGTGAATGGATGGATGGATATATGCATGGATGGATGAGTGAATGGATGGATGGATGGATGGATGGATGGATGGATGGATGGATTGATGGATGAGTGGGTGAATGGGTGGGTGGATGGATGGATGGATGGATGGATGGATGGATTGATGGATGAGTGGGTGAATGGGTGGGTGGATGGATGGATGGATTGATGGATGGATGGATGAGTAGATGGATGAGTGGATGGATGGATGGATGGATGAGTGGGTGGGTGGATGGATGGATGGATGGATGGATGATCATTCATTCTTCTATGACCTGTAAGGCACTACCATTGTACAGTTTGGTTGGGACTTCTTGCTAGTTTTAATTATTTTGAAGTTAAATAGTTTATGTTAGCTGTACCTACCCTCGAGTGTTCCTGAATATAAGTGTGATAGGTCAACAGACATGGGACCACTCTCCTTGACCACCGTAAATTTTTTAGAAAAGGCCTCTGAATCTTGTCTCAGGAGCAGACGAAACGATCTGATGGAATCAAAAACACAGATAAATAGCAGATGTGGCCGTATGGCTTTGTAGTGTTGTGGGAAGAATCCATCATCAGCTGGCAGAACTGGACAAATACCTGAATAATGATTTGCATCTGTTAATAATTTAGAAATAAGAAGTTGTGTAAACAGAAACAGATTGTTTTTATAGGGCTTTTTGAAGCTGAACATTACCTATGGAAGGCAGTAAAATCCAAATCAAGTGTATAATCCTGATGTTGTGCAGCCCTCCTGGCTTTTATGTGTTTTCTGTGAAGATCCTCCTTGTTGTATGATAAGACCTCGTAACGTTTTATATATGGACTGATGCTGCTTGTACAACCTGCAGGGGAAGAAGAAATTCAGTTGATGGGAGAGCAGCAACAATCTGGGAGATGTTCTGCAATAAAATGTGATGCCAGACGTTAACATAACAGGGCAAGGAAAACTGTAGGATAAAATCAAAAGATCATCCGTTGTTGACATCTTTTAATTAATTTGTAAATAAAGAGATCATGTTGAATGAGTTGAATGGAGTGAAGGAGGGTGGGGCGTGAAGTGCCTCATTTGCATTTAAAGAGACAGCAACAAAACGAGTTCTATCAAAAGCACTTCAGAACAGAGGTAGAAGAGTGGCCTGTGGAGCTACAACAACCAGGAAGTCTACTTTACATAGACCTTAACTGAGTGATTTAAATGTGAAAATGAAGGATTTAAAAGCTTACGTCTCCTTTAAAATCACATGAATTGACTCGGTTTGACTCAAATAATTTACTTAGTATTGCCTCATATTTAAATGTTCTTTCCTTTTTATAGGCTGTCAGTATTTATTGTTTTTTTACCTCCATCTTGTCCTCAAAAGAAATAATTAAACTAACATGAAGTTTATTAATGACATTTATCCTCCAGGTGGGAATAACATCTTAAACTCAAACTACAAGAAATGACACTTGAAACAATCAAACCACAGTTTCATGTTACTTGTTCAGGGTGAATCTTACAACAAATCCTTAAATAAGTGAGTGTGTGCCTTGAATCACTTCCAACAGGATATATATCATGTCTGTGTTGTTAGGTTTTACATGCAGGTTCTTTTGTTTTTTTTAATTGTTGTTGTTAAATTCCTCAGAGGACAGGTTCAGGCATGCAGACCAGAAGAGGCCAAACAGCTGACCAGAACTGTAATTTCATCCACTCACTCCAGCAGGCAGACACAAAATAACCAAACTTATTCAGTGAGGAAAGACCTTTGACTCAGTAATCCTCACATTCCAGCTCTACCTGTAATCCATTCATGGCAGCTGAGGACCAGCAGCAGCAGCCAGTAGAGTCGGACCTCCATGTTCTCCTTATCGATGTGATTTAGTCTTTGCTCCTTTTCTCTTTCTTCACAGTTTGTCCTTTTTCATCTCTTTTCTTCCAACTCCTCATACCTGTGGTCTTCACAAAATGGAATGTGTCTGAAAAGAAGCCAGAACTCAGAATGGAGCAATAAAGACTGATACTATGGAGAGGCATATTCAGACTTGTCTCCATGTTATGCGCAATCGCAGGAAAGCTTTGAAACTGAAAATTAAATCTTGAAACTGTGGGCTCGGATAGGAATAGGTTTTAGTAATTGAAAGTCATACGAGATTGTAAAATATCAAAACGTTGTCATGTTTTGTTAAAAACAGAGCCTGCTCACAGGTTAATTGTGATATTTTGAGTCAGGAGGAACTGCTGATATGCTTCTAAATATAAGAAAGCGGAAATTCTGTGCATGATTCACACTGTGTGAAAAGTATTCTAAACAAATGTGATAGCTTTAGCTCCTTGAGTAACAAATCAGTGGGAAATGAGGTCAACTAAAACAAAAGTTCACTACCTAAAATAAAACTCACTTCTTTCACTTCCCTATTAATAAATTAAGATAAGTTTGCAACAACAGCAAAGCTATTTTTAATTTTAAAATATTTGCTATAAAAGGGAGCCCAATCATTCAGTAAATATTGCTCTACTGTGGCATAAAGTTTGGAATTGTCACAAACTTATATATTTTTTTAAATGGCCACTTGCTGTCAGGTCTTTAAGAGTCTGGCCCAGGAATGCAGACCATACGTGGAGATTTTAATTTAAGCAAACAAACAAAAGAAAAAAGACATTTAAGGCATCAAAGAAAACAAATCAATTCTAGGGAGGGAACCAGACATGGCATAAAACACACAATGGCAGACTGTAGTTTGATTAAATGTGGAGACTTTAAAAGAATAGGTTTGATTAAGTATTAAACACACACAAAAAAAGAAAACGTCACGAGAGCAAAGTAACAATCAGAAAATATTTAGAAACATCAAACACAAAAACTGTCACAAAACAACCAAAAAACACAGATTGCATATATTCCAGATAGTAAGCAAAAGCATCAAGTTTCTATTTGACATGAAAACTTAATCCACCAAACAACATTTTCACTGCATTTCAGTCCGGATACAAAAAAAACCAAAAAATTCTCGTCACTGTTTTATCAATCCTCTCACTAATACAGGTGAGAGGACGACAAAGACAAAGCTGGAATCACTTTGTCACGATTGAGTTAGATAACGGACTGTAGAATTCAAAGGTGGAAATCATTGTTCTTCCTCTGTTACTATGATCACCTGCAAGGAAATGTGTGCACTCACCATTAAAACACAGCCATGAATCAAAACAACCATCCTCAGAACAACTTCTGTCAAGCATCCAAGAATAATTTACTGCTGAACAATACCTTCCAGCACGAGGAAGCACCTGGCTACAAGACAAAGGTGACAACTGGTGGCTCAGATGACAAAACATCTAAATTTTGGATCCACTGCCAGGAAACTCCCCAGACTCTAAACCCATTGAGAGCTTGTGCTCAGTTCTCAAGCTGCGGGCAGACAGGAAAAAAACCTGCAAATTATTACAAACTCTAAGGAGTTAGAGTTGTCTTCTACCAATTAAATTATGTCTTGTTAAAACAGTCTAAGTGAATGTACGATTGAAGACTAAGGTCCTGTTTAATGCAATATATTCAACTAAATAGCTGCCTAAACTGAACTATGTTAATATTAGTCATGTATTTTGTTATGAATGTGGACTGAGTTGGTTCTTATGTAACCTCACATCACAAAAACACACATGCAGAGTACAGTGGATCAATGCCCCCTACGATTAACATTTAAAGAACATTCAGTGGATCAAAATGTGATATCAAAGTCCACCTCCCTGCGTTTTTATGTGATATAAAACTTGGTCAAACTTTCACTCCAATTTGTCGCAGAACGACAACAAATCACTACGACCTCTTCTCCAAAACCATCATTACTTGAAATACAATTCTAGTGTCAAAGCAAACGTGAAGAGCTTGGCAGAAATGTTTACAAAGTAAGATTTATAGGATAATGTTTGCCACCCAGAGAGCAATAAAACTTGGGAATATACGGCTTATAAATGTAAACAAACCACAGATGAAGTCTGAGGTGTTTCTTGCCAAATAAAAGGAAAAAAAAAAACGGTCATAAAATTTGAATCACTGGATATGTGCATGTTTCTTTATACATAGCTGTGTGTGTACGCAAAACATGTTTTTTCTTCCAAAAACAGCTTTTCTCTGGTGATCATGAGTGATATGTGTGTTTGTATGTTTGTTGTGTATTTAATGAAAATCATACAGAAAATTAAGTTTCTTATTCTGCAGTGTTTCTGTAGTTTATTCAAATTTGCCTAAATGTATTGTTTTTGGTCTGTTGGAGGAAACCAGAGGACCTGAGAAAACCCATGAAAAAAAATGGGGAGAAGATCCAAATTCCACACAGAAAGACCTCGGGTCAGAACTTGGCATTGAACCCAGGACCTTCTTGCTGTGAGGCATCAGTGCTACGCACCTAAACTAATTTCAACACTTCATTTTTAGAGTGCATTAACAACTCTTTTCATGATAAATTTCATTTATATTTGTAACTTTTAATTAGATGTTAAATTTTAATGTAAAGAAGTAAAATAATATTTTTATATTTTGAATGTAACAAAATGAAAGTATAGTTACGATAAAAAGAAATTGCAAAATTACAAATCCACAAAAAATTACTTAAGTACTGTACTAAAGTAAATGTAATTAGTGACTGCACACCTCTGGAAAACAGGAATGTTTCCCATGTTTTTGTTGATTATACTGCAAATTAAAGTTTAGTTTGTATGTTGTTGAGCAGTTTAACATTTAACAGCTTTTATTTCAGCCCTTTAAACTAAATACATCGATTCAATTTGTTAAAGCCCCGTTAATGATTTCAAGGACAAGGCTTCTTGTTTAGGATGTTTTGTTAGGAAACAAAAAGATTACACATAATCCTATTATACAACTTCACATTTCAGCAATCTCGTAAACTGACTCAGACATTACTGATGTCCAACATATTTCCAAACAGCACATATGATCAGTGTTTTGTTGGAATAAGTGACGTTTTTCGTGTTCACATACCTAAACAGAATTAAAGAATCATGAATCTTTACATTTCAGATGGTCATAAAGCAGTTGTTTTATCATTTGCATGTCTTACAGAACCAGCTGGTTCTTGTTCAGCCCCACTCAGGCAGCTGCAGACAGGATTTTGGCCTGAGCCCTTACTGCAGGCCGAATACTACACCTCACACTCCTGCAGGTCAGTTTAGAGTTTAACCAACCCCCAGTCTTTAATCATTCCCTGACAGTCTCCACCCACCAACCCCCACAAAAAAAACTTCTGCTTTTCTCTGGTTGGCTGAGGAGGAATCACCCGGATCCAAACTGATGACATCTCACCCTCCGACACGCCCACAAGTCCAGTCTCATTAACCCACTGATACACTTTTATCTATATTTCATATGTTGTATGGATTTATCAATTAAAGGAAATGCAGTGTAGTAGTTTTTTTATTTTATTTGTTTTGTTTTTATTAAATACACTTCAGCTAAATCACTCATCTTATTTGGGAGAATGGGATTTAGTGTCATGGTCCCAAAGACCTCACGTAACGCAGTTTTGCATTTTTCACCAGAGTCTCTGTACTCAACATCTACATTCTGTTCAATATTTAGGTTGCATTAATAGTAACATTTTCACTCATCCACTCAGTTCTGGAAACAGATTCTCTCCTTGGAGCTTTTTACTGTTTGTGTACATTTCAATTAGTTTGCAGGATGTGAAGTTCTCACAAGGTTTTCACTTCTAACTGCAGATTTTGTCAAATTTTTCCTGAGAGTATCTGGTTACTTTTGAGGTTAACTCAAAACAACACCGCACATGACATCCAGTCTGACCTTTCAAACATCCGGTATTCAGAGCCGTACGAGGATCATGTGATAATTAGTGCAGCTCCTGGGCCTGGGCTCGGTGTTTGTGCTTCTCAGAGAGTTCATAGGCTATGGGAATTATCAAATCACATCATTCTGCTGACACAGCCCTGAGTGTTAACCCTTTCACAGGCCTACCCCCACTTCACCAAGGGTCACGCCTTTCCCTTTCTATATACACCAGCACAATATCCACTCTGTGTCGTGGTCATAATGAGCACGTTGTCCCTGCAGCGTTGACATAGATCTGCCATCCATCATTTGACGGACTCCCTTTAGACTCAAGACAGAATCCAACCTAAACACGGTCCTACTGACACAACTGAATCATCTCAGCATAACATAAAAGTCTGACAGCTGGTCAGGCAAATATAGTCTGTCTTCAAATACTGCTAATTTAAATAGCTTGAATGTAATTTGAAGAAGGTATGATGGAAACTTCAAACACAATCCAATATCTCCCCCTACAGGAAGTACAGAATCAGAGTTCAACTCAAAGTTCAGTTCAGTTGGTAGAGCTGTTGCTTCTTAGTGACAAAGTTATCTGATTGAATCCCAGCCAGGGACTTTTCTTGGACAGTTTGCATTTTCTCTCTGTGGATGCGTGGATTTTCTCTGAGTACTTCATTTTCCGCCCTCAGACTAAAAGACATGAATGTTAGGCTGATTGGTAACTCTAAATTGTCTCTAGGTGTGAGTGAGTGACTGAATTCAAGTTTGTCTCTGTGTGGCCCTGTGATGGACTTGCGACTTGTCCAGGCTGTCCCCCACCTCTCTCACAGTGACTGCTGAACATGGACACCCTGAAAGGAAAAAGCAGGTAAAAGATAATGGGTGGATGGATTTCAAACTGTGATGTTCTCACTGCAGTTTGAGCTACAGGGTAGATTAAGCAAACAAATTCACTAACTTCTTCTCAGCTGATGAAGTGAAGTAGTCAGTTCATCAACATCTTTTAAACTATTAGACGAAATGTTGCCTTCTCTTGTTAGGAGTTAAAGCCAGCATAAACTGGTTTCCAGGAGCGGCCATGTTGTATTTTTGGGACCATGAGTCTGTGTAACGTGGAGCTTTAAGTCCAGTCTACTGTCCCACACAAAGCCATGGTGTTTCTTGTCTTGAAAATTTAAAATAGTGAGTACATGATTGTTTGTTTAGACGAAGGACAAGGAGAGTAGTACAAACAGCACTCCGCTACTTGTGTTGTCACAATCATATGAGCGCCCGATTTAAAACTTATTTGTTGGGCAGAAAAACAATGTGGGACGTTTGTTTGATACATGATCACGTCTTCACAAATTTAAATGGACATGGGCCAAACCTGAGTCGTGGCTTGTTGTTCAAAACGTTTAGGAAAAGGAGAGTAGGAATTCTTGGCACCCCGAACCGAATCAAAAACAAATAGTGAGGACTGTGTCTGAGGTTGTTGAGGTAAGTTTGATTCTTCAGCTTAAGGTAGATGAACTTCTTTGATCTGTCTCCTAAATGATACTGAAATAAAGAAATACAATGGTCTTTAAAAAAAAAACATATAAAAGCTTATTTTAAAGATCAACCACTAGGTGCTCTAGAAACCCAAATAAAATGAGCTGTTTCATCGTTTTTCTGCATTTTGCTTTTTCTCAGTTCCTGAAGAAAGGAAATTGTAAATAATATATATTTTTAAATATACATTTTGACTTATTACATATGAATGTTTTCAGCAACTAGTGGTGTGATATAAGTATTTCATTATATTTTTTAAAATTGTATAGAAGGGAAGGGGCTGGGGGGGGCGGGGGGTCTGAAGCACATAGGCCTACAGGTAAGATATTAACTGTTCATTTAGTTTATCCATCACTTCTTGTTTTGTATTTTTCCTTTGTTTTTAGGTTCAACAGTTTTAATTTTTATAAACTTTCAGAATTTACCAAACGTAAGTTTTTGAACACAAACACATTGAAGTTTTATTCGCCTGAGACTAAACACGTTTTAGACTGCTCAAGCATCTTTTCCGCTTCTTTCGTGCCTCGAGGTCATGACATCAGCAGCTACCCAAAACAAAAAGGCAGACGAGGTTTTTTCCACAGCAGAGCAGTAGAAACGCTCATGAAACTAACATGATACCACATATCTGATATCAAACACAGCCTTGATCCAGCTCAAAGTTTATTCTACTAATGGAGAATTTAGTCTATTTGAAAAGTAAATATTTCTACCTTTATTTATTTTTTATTTTGATTCAAAAGAAAAAACATCCACATACATTTACCACTTAAGGCTCTAGGTGCTCTTATTGCAAAGTGATTGTTAAGAAATACAATCAAAGCTGTTTATTAGTATAGCCTGTCAAAAGCAACTTATTCCATTAATGAAAGCCCAACAGCTTTTTAAAGTTGTGTTAAATTATTCAATGACCATAATCAGTGTGATATGATGCTCAGATCCACAAAAGAGAAGTTTAACTTTAACTCCAAGCAGGTGTTTGAAAACTAGTTGAGGTTTGGTGTTTAGAACTTCAGAAAAAAAAACAAGTAGTGAAGCAAAAGCAGAAAATGTTATAAAAGTTTAAATGTAGCAACTCAGATTTGCATAGATTATATTTTTTTAGAAATCGTCCCATTTCAATATCGTACTAACTTATTTTAGACCTTTTATTATATTTTCTCATAAATAAGTAAGACAAGTCCAGACTTGTTTTAATAACGGTAACATTGTCCACATCCAGAAGAGGGAGTTACTAACACACTTTTATAAACTTGAGCAAACAGCAAAGGAACAAACGGGGACACCCACACAAGAAACTAACATCACTTTGTGTTTTTTTACCAAGAACGGAAAATAAGTGGGATGCCAGACCACCAAACTGAAACACATATTTGGGTCAACAGGGTGGAGAAGCATTTATTCCATTATGGTTTGTGAACCATTATATTGGTGATGAGAATATTAATTTTGAGGACAGAAGTTCTTGAAAAGAATCTGCTTCTCAGTTTGGATGAAGGTGGAGTTCAGCGTTCATTTCAGGCCTTCAGGCTGGGTGGAGTGACGCCCACGCTGCTGCTGCTGCAGGGCAGAGCGATTCCCACAAACTGTGCCAAGCCGCCCTGCACAGGAAGGCTGGTCGTGTCCCCCATGTTTTTGGGAGTTTAATAAGATTAACTGAGCAGCCAGAGGCGGTTGAGCAGGAGAGAGAGAAAGGGGGGTGGGGAAGACAGAGATAATTTGTTTTGTTTTAGAGTGAGGTTTATTCAGATTTCAGGGTGGATGAAAACATGCGGCGGCTTTTAGATTTTCTCCTTCTATGATTTTTCTCACAGTCGATGTGAGCTCTGATCTTTCTCTTATTTCTAATCCAGGAAGGGCATTGATCACTCATTCCGTGACCTTTGACCTTGTGTAACTTGATGGCAGTGGTGTGATTCACCTAACAGCGGCCTATCAGCAGGATAGCTGCAGGCTAACATCATGCATTCCTCCTGCTCAGGCTCTTGAAAAGTGGCACCGAGATAACCTCTGCAGCTAAATGCTAACAGCTTGGATGCCTTCTGAAATGCATGAGGTCTATTCTAATATCTCATACATACAAAAGAACAGAGGTCCCTATTTGATCTTTTTGAACTGTATCATGAACCGGAAGCAGATCGGTGTGTAAAATTCATTATATAGCAACTTTGCGGCTCCCCTCCGCTCTATAGAGTTTAATGCCTCGTTATAGCTAATTGTTTTGGTTTTACAGCCCACATCATTACTGTTTTGCTACATTCTTACCAGCCTTTTTCTTTCCAGCCGCAGAAGCAGTCTCAGTAATTCATTGCTAAACCAGGCATAGTTGGCAGCTGACTAGAGGATGAAGTTTTCAGATGTTCCAAGAGCCAAATATTTCTCTCAGAGGGAGTTACTTGAGATGGAAAGACCTGAGAAGACAATGAATGTCAAATTCTGGAGCCAGGGTAAAAACATTTAAAATACAACTTGTTAGCTTATTTAGACAGTAAATCACAGTGATTTATGAGTATGTTTGCATCACTTTAACATGTGATTTGCAGCCCTTTTAACATGAATTAACTCTGATTTGTTAACCATATGTGCGAGTGTCATCCTAGCAGAAAATCTCGGTTGTGCTTCCCTCCCTGCCCCCTCACTGACAACCCCCTTTTCTTGTTCTGAATGAGTGGAATGAAGTGATAAAATCTGAATAACTGGCAGAAAGCAGCTATTCAGCAGCAGATCAGTATTTACAGAATCTCTGTAAACAATGTCAAGAGGCAAATGCTGGGTCGAGATAACGAGGCGAGACGAGGCAGGACGGAGACGAGGACACTGCCGGGGTTTGTTGACGACAACAGCAATGAGTTGGCTCGTCTCCTTCAGGCAACAAACACACTCAGACAGACAAATATGTGCAGTGGTTTTAAAGACAATTAGATTTATTTTTAGAAATATTTAATTCCAACTGCTGCGAATTAAACATATGTGCAAAATTTTTTGGTTTTTTTTATGGGAGTTTTACTTCCGTTTTTAAAATTTGAATACACTGACAAAAGGAATTAGTAACATGGACTATTTTGAGTAATGTAATGGTACTTCAAGAAGTACTTCTAATCTAATGATGGTATCAACATACTTTGGTAGTTGCTTCTTTTTTCAGCAACATAACGAATCAAGATACTGATAAAAAAAAGTGTTAAAAAGGCTCAGGACAGCTGGCTCATTAAGAACAAAAAATACTGACTTGCCTTCCAGCCTCCTTAAATGTTTGTTTGACTTAAAGTCTTAGAGTTCCTAGTCATTTTTGAAGTGATGTTCTGTCAAATAATTATTAGTTAATACTTTATCAGCTGACACCAGTCATAGAGCGTGGAGTATAAAAATTGTGGCAAAAGACTTATTTTCTATTAGGCTAATTTAATTTGTTGCTTATTTTTATGTGCTGAGTATATCTATAACATGTGTCAAACTCAAGGCCCACAGGCCAATAGTGGTCCGTTACATCATTTTATGTGGCCCGTGAGAGCTTCAAAGATGTATTAATGTCATAAAACATGCTGCTTTAAAGTCAGCATTGACCATAAACTACATCTCTCATAATGTACGTTAATAATTTTACAGTCAAAATTACAGCATCCCACGACTAGGTCGAGGTGCACAGGATTCAAAAGAAACTTGCAGTGTAAAGTCTCCACTTAGCTGCATTTTCACCAGCTATTTTTCCTGCGACCTAGTTAAACTGGGAAGATGGAACCTCCCTCTTACAAGCTGTAAATTTAAAATGGAACGGTGAAGAGTTCAGAATTCAAGATGGCAGCTGCTCACCACAACTCAACAGTGAGTAAAACTCTCTTACTTTTACTTTTTATAGTATTTCTGTATTATTTATTTCACATTTAGTCAGTCCTATATGTATACTTTTCAGTGTTTAGAAGTGGACATGTTAAAATGTTGTTTCTATGCAGGAAATACCACATAGAGCTCAATTATTGTTTGTTAATGGAGCTCAGCCATAGCAATGAGATGAGGAACGTCACGTTTTATCAAAGTTAAACACGAAAGATTGAAGTTAATTACAACTGAGGGCCACCATAACGCTCATGTGAACCTCGGTGAAGATGCATTTGAAACACCTGGTCTACATGGCTGCTGCAGGTATCCTCCACCAGAAGCTGAGTAAATGAGATGGTCAGATCAGACTTTTCATTCAGCAGCCTCGGTGACAACAGATTTCACAAGACCTTAGTTTAAAACTTTGGTATGCAATGCAGCAGGTGATGTGCATTCCTTCAAGGAATGTTACCTTTATTACAGAGCATACTGACTCAGAAATGTTGAAATACATGATGCATAGTATTTTAAAACAGCAATATTTTACTTTTCTGTGTGGCTCTTGCGAATGTGAAAACATTAATATTTCTAATTTATATTTTCCAAATAACCCTGACTAATTCAGCCCAATCAAGCTGAGCCACAGTTTATGTAGAAAAGCAATGTTAGATTTGATTTCATAAGCTGCTACAGGCAGCATGGTGGCTCATTGGTAGAGCTGTTGCCTCTCAGCAAGCAGGTTGCTGGATCAAATCCCAGCCCGGGGACCTTTCTGGGTAGAGTTTGCATGTTCTCTCCGTGCATGTGTGGGTTCTCTCCGGGTACTCCAGCTTCC
>JARVJO010000227.1:15750998-15769122 GCA_031762555.1 Cynodonichthys magdalenae | reverse complement strand
GAAGTCAATGCAAGGTCCCCATAAAGATAGCTGTACCAGACTGCGTGTGTGTGTGTGTGTGTGTGTGTGTGTGTGGAGACAGAGGACTGTCATAAGGGTTTATGTGAAGAGTGAAAGCTCACATTTAAATGTCATAAATACAATTAGACAGTCAAATCAGCCCAGTTGTTTTATCGGTCAAACCGTGCAACACACATCTACTAAAAATACTAAATGCTTTAAGTTTAAACATTGTTTCTTTTTTCTTTAAAAGATACCGATCAGTGTAGTCAGTGATGTACTGTACATCAGAAGCAGTATACAAAACAGGTTTTTTTCTGTTGCAGCTGGAGGATGAGCTGCTGGATCTCCAGAAGAAGCTGAAGCAGACAGAAGATGAACTGGACAAATTCTCCGAGGGTCTGAAAGACGCTCAGGAGAAACTGGAGCTGTCTGAGAAGAAAGCTGCAGACGTGAGTTGAGGGCCACACACTCTTACATTCCTACATCATGGGTCGGAAAGGTTGAGACTTTTTCTTTGTTTACGTTGTTAATGATTGGATATCTAGATGATTTTCTCAGCATGTAAAGTCAGTTTTATTACTGTTTCCATTCCATTCATTGTCATATCAGCTGCAGATGTTTTACACTGAAAAGATAAGCTCCATCAGAGTTGTGGTCGAGACTAAAGTAAAACATGTTCAAAGCAAAAATAATGAATATTAATTTTCAATAATTGCTTATACACTGCAAACCAATGATGTCTCAATACATAATGACTCAAACAAAAAGTTTCGTGAGTTTACAGAATGAATATGTCATGTCAAAAATAGGCCTATCAGCTTATTGACCTTATCAGGTCTGAGCAGAGGGAAGATCAAGCTGGGAATGGTTTCATGGTCCTGAAATCCTTATTTGGAGGTGTACTTGTGGCAGCCTAACCCTGTTTGTCTATTAGCACAACATCATATGAGTCACTGAATGTCTTCAAAATGTTCATCTACTGAAGAATAACTTTAGGAGTCGCCTTAATTCAAGATGGCCACTACAGCTGATCAATCTTATCCAGCACAAAAATGGCTGTAATTTTGTCAATATTACAGATAATAAAATAAAATTTGGCATGTGAAGAGCTTAGAGTCTTTCAGCTCTACTTGATTTATACCTTTCAAATAAAACTTTCCTTCAAAGGATGCTCAACCTACAGTTTTTAGTAAGAGGCAATGGTAAATTCTTTCAATTCAGCTATTTGCTCCTGTTCACCAGCTTTCTATTACTACATATTGTTATTTGCAAATAAATGTAATTAAATTAAATAAACAGCAGATATAAACTTCACAGCAGAATTTTTACTAATGCGTTTTAAAGGGTTATTGTTGCTGTTTTAGATCACCCAGGACATGATCTGCCCAACCCTAAGGGTCAACTCTACCGAATCTTCAGTTTAAATATTGACTCAAGGCTTGTGCTTTTGTCATCAATAACTTGTTTTGTGAACACACACACACACACACACACACACACACATACATTAGAAGCCATTATTCCACAGCTGGACTGTGTGGTTTTAAATTTCACCACTTCAGAGACTGATACATTCCTGAGCGGATGCTTCTGGAAGATGAACACATTAAACTGTAATCCATTCAGATCCAGTATCCTACAACAACCAAACTGCTATGTTTATTTTAAAGATATTTAACTTTTGATGACTTTTGTACTATTTTGTGAAAGCTTAAGAGTTTGTAACTAATAGGGTGTTTGTATGATGTAATATATAAAAGATGCAACAGGTCTAATCATATTATTTACATGTGTTCTTATTGGGATAACTTGATACAATGATTTCCTAAAAAAACATTAAAAGTTTGGGACATTTTTTAACCTAAGGATGTTGGTTTATTTATTTATTTACTTTTTTCATTTTTATGAGTAATATCTTCAAACTTGTTTTTTCTCTGATTCTGTGTTGACTCAAGTAGATGTCAGAAATCCCATTTTTTATATGAAATAATTTCTGTCTAAGCACATAATTCAGTAGAGCAAGCAGAACATTAAATTAAACAGTTCTGTAGTTAATCAGCATTATCTGAGGGGGGGAAGGGTTTAGATGGTGGGCTTCACCACAAACCACTAAGCAGTATTTCTGTCAGATCTCTGGCACTTAACAGTGTGAGTGTACTAAAGTGTGTTTGAGAGCTTGTGACAGTGTTTGTGCATGAAAGGCAAAGCGAAGAAGTCCAAACTAATCAAAGTACAGAGGACTCAATTGTTATCGGTTTATCAATAAAATGATGTTTTAACAACAAAGTCAAAAGAAAATGTATCAATCTGCAGCTGATTAAGTTCTGGGACTGTGGTTGTTCAGAAACAATCAGACATTATTCAGATCAAAAGGAACTTTAAAGAGAACCCGTCCAGGGTAGCTATAAAAGGCAACCTCAGGCCCAGAGGTCATGATCATGAAAGGCCTTCTTCATGTTATAAATAAGCCATTTCTAAAGTTTATTTAAACAAACTGCACAGAGTCAAGCAAATACACCAAATAAACAGAAACAAAACAACTTTCCAATGTTTCATGGTTTAAAACTCATTAAACGCAGCACAGGACTTTGTACACACAAAAGGAAGTTCCTACCCTGCAAAGTTGAGGTCTGGATTATCTCTGCGTAGTTCAGGTGTGTCACAGAAGGCCACATTAGCATCATAGTGTAATTAACTTTGACATTTTGTGTTTAACTTCAAATAAACAGAAAATATCATGTTCCTCGTCTCATTGCAAGAGCTGAGCACCTCTGACAAATTCAAACCGTGTTTCCATCAACATTTTTTAATGCACATTTTGAAGTATCGCATTAGAAAAGGTGAATGGAAACGGCACGAATTGAAAAATCTTCCTCCAATTCGCAAAAGAAGTTTATATGCTCGCTTAAGGTGGTTTTTGGGTTTTTCGAAAAAGAGTTAATGTGCAAAAGGAGAGATGGAAACACATTTGCCGAATAAGTTCTGACGCAGCGAACATTTACCTCACATGGTTAATCAGCTGTTCCCGCTGTCCGGTAATGGTACCTGAGTGACTGCAATTGGACCCTCCTCCCGCTCTCTGCGTCTTTTCAGTTATTCCCGTAAAGTGAAGAGAATTACATTTCCTTTTCTACGACTCCAGACAGCATGTAACATTGCCAAAACTTGTTGATATGACAGAATAATTACAACTTTCCAGATAGTAGCAACACAGTCCTGATATCTTCTCTCCATTGTCCTGGGATGTGTATCCCTACAAGTTTGCGACTTCTACTTCCTGTTTACGACAGACATGTGTCTGATGTAATTACACTTTGCATAGCCTGGTTGATTCTCTTCAAGCCAGTTGATGGAATCACATCTGATTCGCATTTCTTCTTTTTTTCTTTTTTGCAAAATTTAAAAAATTCGCTCAAAATTTGAAGTAAAATTGGATGGAAACACGGATAATAACCAAGCTCTATATAGCATTTTAACACATCTTCTAAACGCTGAAAAGTACTACATGTACGATTGACTAAATGCAAAATAAATACTCCAGAAATACTGTTAAAATAAAAGTAAGAAAGTTTCACTCACTGTTAAGTTGGGGTGAGGGGCTGCCATCTTGAATTCTTAACCCTCTCGCTATTGGATAGGGAATTCCCACTGCTGGAACGCCCCAAAAGAAGAAATGCAAATCAGACATGTTTCCATCAACTGGCTAGAAGAGAATCAACCAGGCTACGCAAAGTGTAATTACGTCAGATGTATGTCTGTAGTAAACAGGAAGTAGAAGTTGCAAACTTGCAGGGTCCACATATCCCAGGACAATAGAGAGAAGTT
Organism: Cynodonichthys magdalenae; assembly: GCA_031762555.1. Classification (NCBI taxonomy): domain Eukaryota; kingdom Metazoa; phylum Chordata; class Actinopteri; order Cyprinodontiformes; family Rivulidae; genus Cynodonichthys; species Cynodonichthys magdalenae. The sequence goes on along the minus strand of JARVJO010000227.1, from coordinate 15,765,294 downwards.
ATCAGGAACATGTTGCTACTATCTGGAAAGTTGTACTTATTCTGTCATATCAACAAGTTTTGGCAATGTTACATGCTGTCTGAAGACGTAGAAAAATATATGTAATTCTCTTCACGTTACGGGAATAACTGAGAAGACGCTGAGAGCGGGAGGAGGGTCCAGCTGTAGTCGTTCCGGCACCCTTACCGGACAGCGGGAACAGCTGATCAACGAGTTCCCAGCACAACTGGACTGCAGAGGAAAATGAAGCAAAATGTAGATCTTTCACGGCAAATTGCATTGTTTACTTTTGAACCCTGTGAACCTGCATTATGGGAGATGTAGTTTACAGTGAATGCTGTCTTTAAAGCAGCATTTGTTTATTTTAAGACATTACATTTTTGAAGCTCCTGCAGGCTACATAAAATGCTGTGGAGAAACCACATTTGGCCCACGGGCCTTGAGTGTGACATGTGTGACGTAATGATTAAATAAACTTTGTCAACAGTTCTGAAAAGTGTAAAATGTGGGTCAATTTGGTCCTTAGAAAACAATCAAACAAACAAAAATGACACAGCTGTCACTGCCTTGGGTAACGTAAGGTGAAACAATATTTCAAATAGTCCAAGTATTATGTTTTTATAAGGATGCTAACTAGATTTTTCCAGTGATGAACACAGTGACACTAACATCACAACTGGAGAAGCTGAACTGCTCCACCTCTAAAAATTCCCCTCCACATGTCATTTATTAGAAGCAGCAGACGAGTCATTACACGTGAATTCACACAGAACTGATAAGAAACCTGAGACTGCTGGGAAACCAGAGTATTTAATCAATATTTAACAAAGAGTTATGTTTTATAAAATAGGACCAGTGATGCTGATATTTAGCTCATCTTTGTTTATTGTTAGCTAACCAGACAGAGCCTTTCACAATAAGAGCAGTTTCCAGAGATCTGAAGATGGGACTGTGGTGCACAGACTGATAACTGACTCCCAGCAGCAACAGTTATATTTTTCTGCTCTGTGGTGGCCATCCGTGTGGAGAAAGCAGAGAGCAGGCGTGGGAACTCTGGTATGTGAGGAATGCAGCCAAGGCAAACAGAAAGTCCCACACTCCTGTGTCTAATGAAATCAATGCCTCCAGCTTTTCCGGTGTAAGGGGCAAATCAGAGAGAGGGACTCAGGAGACAGGAGGCTGACTGTGGGAGATTTCATTTTTGAGGTAAACATCATGTCTGATTTTGAGCTAGGAGGTGATTTCTGCAGGCTGATATAGGAGTCAGCGAGGGCAAACATGAGGAATGAAGCATAAATTTGATTTAAACCCACACAATGAATATCAATGGTGTGCAAACAGGTGAAAAACTTGTTTGCCTTCAACACAAACACTAATATAGTTACTCAAACTTGTAAAACAAATATGATAAATATTACAAGAGTCACATTCAGCTAAAAATGAACTAAAACCAGAAACCCAAACAATTTAATTTGGGGTCTATTTTTTATTTACTTTTTTTAGACAGCTATGTTCTTATTTTTAACATTTCCATGAGCCATTTGGAGATAGTTGATCACTTAATTAGTGCTATTTAACATAAACGATACAATGATTCTACAGAAAAGGTCTTCTGTATTCTAAAAAACGTAGTTTGAGGCAGGATAAACGGATGACATACGCACAAAAACATTCAAGGATGTGGATGTTTAATTTACAAAATGCTTAGTCGCATCATTTCATTCCATTGAAATAGCTAGTGGTAATGTTTGCTGATGCAGGGTTGGTTGCTGACTTCCTGGTAGATCATTTGGCTACTCATATGGCTAATGTTTGGAAACTACATGTGGCACCAGTCATCATTAGTCCATACATCACAGCTACAGGGCGGCGGTGGCAGAGTGATTAGTGGTTAGGTGGTTAGTTGTCCCATAAACATAAACGGAGGGTTGCTGGTTCGCTCCCCAGTTCCAGCTGTCTCAGTTGTTGCGTAGGCAAGACACATGTCTTGCCTACTGATGGTGGCCAGAGGGTTCGGTGACGTTGGTGCATGGCAGCCCCGCTTCTGTCAATGATCCCCAGGGCAGCTGTGGCTACAGTGTAGCTTACCACCATTAGTGTGTGAATGACTGTAGTGTAAAACGCTTTGGGCTTGATAAAGAGCTATAATTTCAGTCTGTTTACCATTTTACAACACTGCCCCAAATCAGTGAATGACAGCTTATGGACGGTCAGCTAGTAGATGGTTGTTATAAAGATATGTGATGACACAGCGTAATATAAAGAGTCCAACATCTGTGACCAGATGTTCTAGCAGGCACAGAAGTCATGGGGTTCTTTGATACTTGGGTGACCGGAAACTTCACATATCCCTTGGTTCCAACATAAAGCCACTTTGACATCCTCTGTGTTTGGTTAGACATTCTGGAAACTGCCTGATAACACTACAACTCTACTTTTGATGGCACCTTCTCTAACATTGTTTATAAAGTTGGGTATTTTTGCATAGTTTCAATTAGGGGTGTAAATCACCAGCTTTATCACGATATGATATTACATCAATATGTTTGGATGACGATTCCATATTTCTCGATATCACATAGTCAGTCACAATATGATTTCGATTCAATTCAATTCACAAGTCTGTGATCGATATAATGCGATATCATATGCCCATCTCAGGACCATATGCACTGACTGTTGGATGGGCATATGATATCAATTCACATTGAGAATATGATTACGATATAGATCGATATTTTCATTTTGCCTCGATATAACTGAATCATTACCCATTCAAATTGATGTATCGTTACACCCCTAGTTTCAATAATAATTGCTTAAAAAAGTTGGTTTCACATGAATATACTGTACAAGGTACATGTTATTGTAAACTGCACCTCTAGTGAGAACAAATTAAACATTGCAATATGCTACATTTCTAGTTGAATATTGTGATCTATTTTTAAGTCTGTTTTATAAATTGTCTTAATATTGTAAAAGTTTTACTCTGTTTTGAATAGTTTCATTACGTTGCTGAAAGCCCGTCTGGGATTGGCATCGCAAATAAGCCTATAGGCTATAAATGTTTTAGTGTACTGTATTTTAAATACATGACACTGGTCCCTAAACAACAAATTAAGTTGAAGTTTCATAGAAAAGGTAGAGAGTGAGTTAACAAAGCATTAGCTCAACAACACGTCTGATATGATGGGAAGCTGAGCATATTATAATAATTTATACTGGAAGTCTGTTAAAAAATACATAGACAGCCCAACAACCTTAATTATTATTGTCACACTTCTGCACTTGTACTTATTGCAGATATTTGGACTGGGAAACTACAAAAGGTATTTCCAGTGGTCATTTTAGATATAAATTAAAATAAATTTGCCCCACTAAGGGCCCTTGAGTGAGGATATTTACTATGGGAGAAGGAAAAAAGTCTGAGGATGAATTTCTCCATTATATATAAAACTAGTAAATAAAAACAACTTTGTTGTCAACAACTTCACTGGCAAGCGATACATTTGAACCCAATCAGAACGTGACTTTTCCCAGTCACATCAGTTTGGCTACTTTGTTTTACTCACTGACGCCCCGCCTCTGATGTTACGTCACCGCCCGTCTTTCTCTTCTATTTTTTTTTTTTTTTTCTTACTCCGGCGCTCTCCGGTCTCCTCGCCGCACGCTGGGTCTGCTCCTCCTCGAACCTGCTTCGTACATTCCTGAAGACAATTATCTGATCTGCCCATGAGCCTTTCATTCCTACAGAGCAGAAGAAACCACTGGAGTTCACCTGGATACTCTCGTTGCTCTTCTATTTAACTTTTTGCTGGACTTAAACTATCATTTTTTACATTCCGAAGATTTCTGTCAAGGACGTACGTCGAGTCTTGTTTTTTTATTCCGCTGTAAATCAGTTTTTTCTCTTAATTAAATTATAACACGGAGTTTACCAAGTGAATAGGAAAAAGTAGTTTGCACAATCTAGACATAGTTTTAGTGTTTTATTTTTCTAGTCTTAAGTAGCTAAACGGTGAACAATGGCAGGTATGAACTCTCTGGATGCTGTGAAGAGAAAGATTCAAAGTTTGCAGCAGCAGGCCGACGAAGCAGAGGACCGGGCTCAGGTCCTACAGAGAGAACTGGACAGTGAACGGGAGCTCCGAGAAAAAGTGAGAACTCCTCCTTTTAGTTTTCTCTTTTTTTAGCGCCTTTCATTCGCTTTCAAATCGACTCGTTTTTATGTACCCGCCTGGTTGTGCTTTTCATGTGTCCTCCCTGCTTAACTGGTTGCTAAAGTCTTGGAGTTCACCTCTTAGGCTGTAAAACGCCTCATTAGCTCATGTCATTGATTCATTCGCGGGCGTGATTGTGCCACAATGCAAGGCGTTGGTCTCTAAGAGGAAAAAAAAAAAGTTTGGATTCCTTCATGTTGTGCGCATGCGCAGTGCTGTTTCACTTACAGGCCGCTTGAAAACTGAAAGACCACGTAGACAGCACTTTCTGAAGTTAAATTCATAATTTAAACTCACCAAATCAACAATGTTTGAGGCGAATTGAGTTAATATTAACGCTATAGTGACTATAGCAGCTTATTAATTAAAGTGAGATAAGTTTGAGGAACAACCTTTGAGAAAATGTTACTTTCTTGCTGTGATATCAATAGAGAGGATATTTTCAGCTGACTGGTTGAAGAGCTAATCATCCCTACAAATAGTGTAAAATACAAGACACAGCTTTAAAAATAGGCTTTCCTTTGGTTATAGGAATTTATATAGGCAATTTGAGCAATGCCACTCAGGATTTGGTCATTATTTCTAGGTTTCTCATTTTTATCTGGTTAGTAAATGATATTAGAATCCTGAAGCTGTTAAGGTTTGTTTTGTAGGAGCACTGTCTGTACAAATGAATAATAGTAACACCCATATCTTTCACCACTTTCTTGTTTACATTTCAACACTGTACATCAGCTGTAGTTGCGTAACTTGGGCTGAAAGTGACACACTGTCATTGTTTTAGGGCTTCAAACAAGTGGTTTCTCCAATTAGAAGTCACTTTGTGTCACCTGCCCTTCCATTTGACTTATCCTTCTGACCTTATCACAGTTTTTATGATTTACCACATAAGAGCCAGAAGCTGCAGCAGGTAAAAGGAGCACTGTTGGGCAATATTCTTGGCTTGCTTTATGGTGCTATACTCTTTGCATAAGATCTTGGTAAAATTACAGGACAAGTGTAAAGATTAAAGGAGAGTGGAAGGGGAAGGCGTGGCTGGAAAAATGTGCCTTCTAAAGTCGGACTTGCCTCTTTTTGTTGCACTGCCTGTGTGGTACCAACACACCTTTTTTTAATTTGATAACTGGGCGTGTTAATAATCCTGGTACAGACACAACTATTGATTGTTTTGTCAACATTGTTTTTCCGATTGAATATGGTTGAGACAATTTTGATGAGTTCATTTTGTTCTCGGCGATTGTGTTTATGTCCAAACTGCTACAAAGACATAAATAAAAAAAAAAACATTCATGTGGCTATGGTTAATGATTTAAGATACAAAGTTATAAACATCTTACATTCGTTAACTTATCACAGTGTTTATCTTTGAAGGACATACAATTGGAATAAAACCCCTGACTTAAAGTTTTGTGGAGATGCAGTTGAAGACAGCACATTTCTCCTCTGTGTGCTTCTGTTCGGGTTGGTCTGGTCCCACATGTGAATAATTAGGACAGCTCGGAGCCATTCCTATGCACAAAAACACTCTCGGCACAGAGAGATCAAAACAGGAACCTTGCTGAGTCCAGTGAATGTGAAAATGTGGAGGCATTAGGAGAATGCTGGCCACATCTGTCGCTAAAAAGTAAAAGTAATTGCTTCACAGTATTTCTTGTGTGGTTTGAACATTGCCCTGCAATACTTTATGGTTTTGACAGATCACAGAGACATGATACAGGTCTTCATTTGACGTGTTTATTTGCAGCTATTATTCTCAACGAGCTGTTCAGTTTGCACTGCAGTCCCATTGAGTCTGGGCAAAGATAATCATTTGTGCTCTCTCTGAGCCTGGTTGAACCAGATCTGCTGCTTTTTATAATGTGGAACTTTCACTTGATGCTTTTAAGTAGTCAAACATTGCAATGAAAGACCCCAAAGAAGCTAAGAACACTAAAAATGTAGGCCCACTTGATGTTAAGTTTCATCTACTTTGCTCAGTCTTTTTTTTTTGGTTTCCATGGTGACAATTTGTTTGTAGTCACATGTCCTATTGGTGTGCAGTTTGTGACATTCATATCTATTTGTAAGATCTTGGTTTTTTTCTTAAAAAAAAAAAAAAAAAAAGGAAGGTGCACTGCTCCCCGTCCTGACCGCCCCTCCCAGGATGTCGTCCGGCCACCCTGGTCCAGCATTTCCTGTGCTTCTACTCTGAGCCCTTCCTGTCCCTGAGCTCCAACCCTGATCAACAGGAAGATTAGTGTGTGGTGGATTAAGCTAATGTTCATTCCAGATGGTTTTGTGTGACACTTAAAATCTTTGAAGTGTCAGAGGAGTTAGTAGTTTTAAGATGGTCTGTATTGATAAAACTTTTCATATAGCATAATAACCTTTTTGTGTTAAATACAAAGGAGCAACTACTGTACTGTATGTTTAAGGTAATAGTGGCAATGTATTTTAAATATCTAAGCCTTATCAACAAGTTTGATAAAGTGTGAATGCAGCCTCATTTGAACACCAAATTAAAAATGCGATTTACACAAGTGAATGTTTAACTAGATCCCTGACGTAATAGTTTTTCTTTTAAATTTGGGTAACAAATGCAACAAAGCATTGGGGGTCTAACAAGATATTGATCCATATTAGTGATGGTAAAAACAGTTCATTTTAGTGAACTAAATCGCTAGAATCAGTTCATTAAAATGATTCTTGAAAAAAATGTGTTCACTGAATCATTCAGTTCATTTGTAAAACATGTACTATATTGATAATAATAAAAATAACACTGATAATAATTTTATTAATAATAAAATTAATTGCAGTAGATTTACAGAAGGGATAGTAATATGTTTGTGTACACATATATCCTTTTGCTATTTTAAATTTATTTTAAATCAAAAATAAACCAAAAAAAAACAAAACAAACCTGCCCTACACACACACACAACAGCACCCTGCCCCTGAAGCAGCTCAGCTTAAAATAATGTGGACTGCAGCATTGGTGCATTTGATTTTCATGTTCCTTCACTCAAACAATATCTATTTGCTTGGAGAAACCGGTTTCCTCCAAGTTACGTCTCTTTGAGAGTCATGACCAGCACAGCGCCACTTCCAGTACAGAGGTGAACAGTAGAAGTGCACTCAACTGTGAATCAGATTCAGAAGAACCACTGATCCTCTTGACACAGAGGTGAACAATGTAAACGCACTGAACTGTTTAGACACTGCCACACACATGTGAACGAAACGATCAGATTCGTTCAGTATAACCAATCTGTGTGAATTAGCATTTATGGTGGGGGAGCTATTATTAGCATGTTTCTTTAAGCTAACAGCTAACGTTGAGCTGTAATCAAACCTACACAAGCACAACCTACCCCATTTTTTAACAAACAAAGTAAGAAGAGGGAGCAGAATAAAAACGTGTGTAATTTGTTTATTTTCTCTTTTTATACTTGTTTAATGTATGTAGCATATTAGCATGCTTATCCTAGCTAACAGCTGATGTTGCTAGTTGCTACATGTAAACAAACGAACACAGGGGCTTCTTGTCGACTCCTCTCTTTAAACAGACAGGAGGAGATAGAGAAATTATAGTTTATATTATTTCTACTTTTCATTGACTCAGGATTTACAAACAGCAGGTTTCACTCCAGACCGTGAGGGGCAGTGGTGGGCTTCATTGTTGGTGAGCTCAACTGTACTGAGAACTGAACGAATTGGTGAATGAAGTGATTTGATTCAGTTCGTTCACTCAAATGATCAGTTCATTTGAACGAATTGCTCATGAACGAAACAACACTAATCCATATCGATATACCCATGAAATGATTATTGATTCAATTACATCAAGGCAAAACAAAACATCGATCCATAACATCATTAAATGCCCGTTGTGGATCAATTTCATATGTCCATCTAATACAATCGTTTACTAAATGATTGTGTTAGATGGGCATATGATAGTGCATCATATTGATCACATTGAATCGAAATTGTATCACGACAGTATTGTGTGGTTTTAAAGAAACATCTCATCCTTATCCAAACAAATTGATATATCAAGATAAAGCTGTTGATTTACACCCCTGCAAAGCATCCTAAGTTGGAAGCAAGTTCTTCATATTTTTTGATTTGGTAGGTTTAATTTATCAATGAGAACAAACCAATTGGACAGTATCGAATACCAGCTAACGATACACATAAAGCATGAGCATCTCTGATATACCCAAGAAGAGAGTCTATAACACTTTGCAGATTAACGGTGCTTAAACATACCTTATACCCAGAGATTTCTTTTGAATCTATCTAGTGCAGCTAAAGTAAAATCAGATGTTTTTAAAAGGATCTTCACTTAAATCTGGCACATCTTTTAGCTGATCAGCAGAAGGTATTCGTACATAAAGCTTTAGTTTTTTTGCCTACTTCTGCAAAACTGAATTTCATGAATTGCGATTAGATAAATGTCATACTTCACGCTGACCGAATAGATACTTACTGTTTGAGTAATCTGTCTCCATGTGTTTGTCAGCAGCAGTTTCTGGTCTATTGGGTTGGTCCTTGCAACGATAAGTCACTCAACAAAGTTAACTCGGCTGGTAATGGTACATTTCTGTGAAACATAATTGAAAATCTTAAACTTTAGTGATATTTCAGTGCCTCAATGCAGTCAGTTGGAAATTATTCATATTTAAATTAAAAAAGAAACGCCATTAACATTTGATCATCATTAGTACAACGTCCTTCAAAGCATTCAAGTCCATTAAAGGTACTGTCTGTTTGCTGCTTGGCTTTGTGCAGACCTGGAGGTTTTCTTGCAGAGCTTTTAGAAAAGAAGTTACTTCCTGATTTCTGTTGTTTTTTTTGGACCTACTGCCTGAGAATAGTTTCCAAATATAACAACCACATGTTGATACTTACTGGCGGTCACTGGTATTTTGGGGAACACCCCCATGTTTGTGGTTTAGCTGATTATGCAAGCTAAGGTTGTAGGTTTCATTCAAATGAAGACTAGAATAAAGTTGTGTATTTAAGGAAAGTAAAGCTACATTTTCTATAAAGTCTTATTTAAAAAATCTGAATAGTGGTTTTGCAGGCTTTTTCTTGGTATATTTGCTTCCCTGGATACCCCATGCTGTTCTATAGGAACAAAAGACATTTAGCTTTACTTTTTTACATATCATAATTCATTTACCTGTCTTTGCATGCCACATCTTTATGGAAAGAGATTACACACACCGTCTGTCTTTGACACACATTCGTATTGAGTGTAGCAACATCAGTGTCAGGAATAACTTCTCCTGAAGCCCAACAGCAGCTCATTAACCCACTGTCCTGAAATCAGCCAGTAATTGGATTCCTCTTTCAATTGTCCTTGATCTGATCTTTAATGTATGTAATACACTTAGGTATTTCTAAAGTCACTCTGAGCAGAACTGTGCTGTATCCCTCTGAGTTTACATTGCAAAGCAAAAATGCACAAAAAAAACACATGGGTGTCTTATTTTTTTGTTTGTTTCAAAAATGTCTTAATGCTTGTTTTGTGTTTTGTCCAAAACTGAATGTTAGTAGATGTTTCAGATTAAATTAATTAGGTTAATTAATGAAGACTTTACCTTACCAGCTGTCCTAATTACTTTCAGGGCTTTATATAGAGAGTTGGCATGAATTATACAAAATATTTACCATTTTTTTAACAAATGGATCTCCCCCAATACAAGCTCATAAAAGCATCATATGAAATTAACCAGGCTGTATTTTTCTAATATGTATGTAACTCTTTATAAGTTGTCCTATTGTTGTGTGAAATATTTTGACTTCTGAAAATTGGGTGAAAGTGTAAAGATAAAATGATTAGACATTGTATTTTCAGAAAGTATTAGATTTTTTTATTTATTGTATTATAGCACTAAGTATAAAACTAAATATAGCTTGACAGGAATGCCTAGTGTTTTTATAGTAGAGTTAAAAACCAAAATCATATTACCTTTTTTTTTTAAAAAAAAAAGGGGCTTTAGCCTTTCTGTTCCAATCTTACATCATTTACTCCGATTCTTAAAGTTTAAAATCAAAGCAACAGGACTTTTGTAGTAAAAGATGTTTTGCTTCACATCCAGGGAGCTTTTTTAATTCAAACCTGGAGTCCAGAGTTTTGAATTATTACACAGTTTAAAGCTAAAAAACAACACTTTACAGTTTTTAGTTGATAAAGCTCCCTTTACAAGAAACAAAATGTTCAGCTGCTTGACTAATTTGTAGGACTCGCTGTGTCCTGGATGACTGAGATTTTGCACCAGCAGTTTCTCTGATTTCATGCAGTATAGTAAGATCTTGTAGAATCTGTAGCTACTAAAGTTGGTGTTGGAGATGTTCCTGCTTTAGTTTTGTTACTACCCAGTGACGAAGAACATCAAAGAACTGCTAGGATGTGCCTATTCCTGATATTAACTGTCTTTATTCTTTCTGCTGACCTTTCAGTTAACACTTTCCTACACTGTGACTTTAACACAAATTGTGCTTAGCAAGAAGACTCATCTGGCATTCTCAGCGATTTATGAAGCAAACCACCAGATCCACATCATCACAAGCCTCTTTTAGACTCTGTAGAAATGCTTCCCTGTACTATTTCCCTCACATTTTCAGCTGTGAGCTCATCTTTAACCGGAAAGTTTAGCATTCTTTGCGGAGAAATTCTAGATCAAATTCTTATTCTGAAACATTCCAGATGTTAGTATGTGAAAATAAACAAAATCACCACTTTTAATGCCTTTTAATCATTATTGTTGTTATATTGATTGGCAGCAGTGACAACACAACCTTTAACAATTTATTCTACTTACAGTTCAGTTTTTTTTTGTGTTTTCTTTAAACAGTAGACCAAAAAGCAATTTTTTCCTACTTAATGTTTAATGTTCGTAGCAGCAGATGAAGTTCATAGCACAGAATTCAAATACATTAACAAGTCACTTCAGCAATTCACAACCAGAATTAGTGGTAGAAAAAGTTGAGAAAAATGTTGAGTACATCCTCTGGACGAGTTCATCAAAGATAACCTTCTCAACTTTTTTTGAATACATTATGAACTGGCATAAAAAATTATTGCAAGGTCATTTTGACATCATAGACTTTCTGAAGCTCATTCTTTATTGCTTGTATTTGGCAGACTACACTTAATTGTGAGGGTTTTTTTTGTCCATCGCAGAGCGAAAACAGGACCGAGGCCACTGTTGGCCACCCCCAGGCTCCGCTGTTGCACCTGGTGGGGGATAAAAGTGCTCACTCTGCTCGCCAGGATCACTCTGCACCACCTCAGACCAGAAACAAAAGACCACCTAACCCCCTTAAACACAGTGTAATTCCTACCCACTTGAATATCTTACACAAAAACATTAAGCTTTTCTTGAATTTCTTATTCAACTCCAATCCAGATTAACACTTACCGAAAAATACAACGTTCACTATTCAAATTCTTCGGTGACGAGGGGACATTAGCACTTATTTTTGGTCTGCTGTCACATCAGTAAAGAGCTTAGTTCAGTTTGGATGTAGTCTTCCTGGCAATCAGTTGATCAATCTTATCATTTAACTATATTTTTGTAAAACATTTAGCTGGCTGTGACAGCTAAGTATTCTTTATCAAGGCACTAAATGCTCCAGAAGGAAATGTTAAGCCTGGCAGAACTGGTGTTTCTTATTGAGCTATGATAATACCAGAGCAACATTCATGTCCTTTGGTTATCTTTCACTGTGTGTGTGTTTATACATGTCTATCACAATATTAACTTCACCACAAACATTCTCTATAGTTTCTTACCTTATAAGGCAGCGTTTGTTTATGTGTGTATCCCCCAGGCAGTTGGAGAATGCAAGGGGGTGCTACGGCCAGAGATGAGGACAGACTCTTGGCTTTGAAAGAAAAGACAATCAAAAGGGTGGAATTGAAAGGATGTTGAGTTGCTAACTTCCTGTCACTTTTTTTTTTTTTTAAGTTTCATTCATTAAGCTGAACGACAATTTAATACAAAACTTCTAGTCGTTGCTCCTGTTGCTGCATCAAGTCTGGTTGAAGGATTTTTCCAAAGTGTCAGAAAAGCCAATTCTTACTACAGTGCTTTTTCACCCCTATTAATTTATTCATGAGTCTTAGAGGAGTGAGAGCTTGTATTGTAAACGAAACACAAGGAAGTCTTTGTGCACGAGAGGATACCCCCATCATATTTGTGAAAGTCTGATTGCAGATAAGACAGCAGGTTATGGCAAGTGTAGACATGTCGTCATCATTGTGGTTTTAGCAGATTTTTGTCTTTGTGCTTTCATTTTACTCAGCAGGAATTTAACTGATAAGTGCGTTTGTTAGAGAGAAACAGGAATTTGCAGAATGAGAGTACGTTTTCAGGGCAGAGCGTGTTTTAATGTGGCAGCGTGGCTGACCTAAAGCGCATGAATAGCCTGTTTGTTTGTGTGCAGACTATATTCTTCCCGGCGCATTGCTTCATTCAGGACGCAGGAAGTTACAGTATCTGTTATTTCAGGCTCCAGTTTGAATCCCCTGCAACATTTTTCACCAGCCAGATGTGGTGTCGACAGATGCTGACCTGTGTGAGCAAGCGGGCTGATGAGAATCCCAGCTGGTCTGAAAGATTTATTCTTTTTTTTTTTTTTTTTTTTTTTTTTTATTAATTCGGTATTGGGTTAGGTTTTCCTCTGTCATGCTGACCGTTGTAAGACATGTTAATGATAATTCGACAGACATTTCCTGTCTCGTATCTGTGGCCTCCCCTGATACTTTAGGAAGCAGAAAAAGCTGGAGAGATGGGGGGAACAGGGTAAAAATAACTGTGGAAAGACTGACTGGTTTGACAACAGTCAGTTAAAATGGAGATGAGATGAAAAAGTACATTTATTTAAAAAAAAAAAGTCAGCTGTCAACAAGCAGGAAACTGCTCTCATTTTCTGAAATATAAGTTTGACAGAAGTCTGGAGTGGAATAAATGCCCATTTTTTCTCAGCTCAGAGTTGTTCTTCACTGTAATCTCAGCTCTTCTGTGTGTTTTTTTTCTTCCTCATTTCTAGTCTTTTCTTTAGTCCCAACAAATACCTTGTAGAATGACTCGCCACCCTGTAACCTGAATGGCACTTTGAACTGACTTCTGGACTCATTGACGAGCTAATGAGTCACTGACTGCTGCCCTGTAACTACTGCACAGAGTAATGTCTACAACAGCCCTCCCTTTCTTTTTAGGTTTTTAGGAAAAATAGCTAAATTTGTATGATTGCTTTGTATTTTAATAATCTATTCAGCGGTGTAATAGTTTTAAAGTCCTGATGGGTTCTACTACATACATGTAACACAACAATAATTAAATTGACTTTAAAAGTAACTGCCAAAGGGCATTTTATCCTTAATGGCAACAAAAAGACTAAAATGATGATATCTCGTGACACACACGTGGTCAATATCAATAGAAAATACGTTTGATATAACGTTGATAATCTCACTTGCAGACGTTTACGAAATTTATGTAGGGAAATAAAAGTTACAGACTGACTGGAACCAGAGATTGTGACCACAACATATAACAGTTATAGATGCTGTAAAACAGCTACCCACCTCCTCTGTTCAGGATTTCATTGCAAACGGCTTCATAATGATCTATATTTATAGTTACTTTGTAAAAAGTAGCTTAACATTGACATATATGTATGAGACTGAGAGGATGACTGGGGGATACATTACCAAGCCTCTGTACCTGCTCCGGTTCTTCAGAAAATGTCATTTTCAGGTTTGACATGGGGTCATTTGAATAAGGTTCAACTGTATCCTGAGTTGCCATTTTCCATAACCGATATTAGAAAATGCTGCTTGTTGATTTATTTATTTTTTTCAACAAAATAAAATGCTCATAAGAAAAGTTGTAAACGGCATGAAGCGTTGATGTGATGACGTGCCGAAGTGGGAGTGTCTGAAACGGTAAGAGGTTCTTAGACAGATGCCATTTTCAAGGTGTTTAGATCTATTTAGGTCAAATGTATTTTGAAATTACAGCATTTTCATAACAACTGAAGGTATTATAGTATAGTATTGAACTGTGTCTGGGCCT
>JARVJO010000227.1:15730297-15750937 GCA_031762555.1 Cynodonichthys magdalenae | reverse complement strand
AATAACCCCCCCCCCCCCCCCCCAAAAAAAAAAAAAAAAAAAAAAACTTTTATTTTGTAGGTAAAAAGCTAAAACATAAGACAGAAACAGACAGATACCAGTCTAACCCAAGCTGGATACAATTTATCGATGTTAGTCAGGTAGCTAGTTTGAATGTGGCTCCCCAGCAGATAATGGTTGGATTAGCTTTGTTGAGCAGAGGAAATTCATGTATTGTTGTTTGTTTGCTTTCTTTTCCTCTCACAGCCTTTGTTTACCAAGGCCAAATTAGACTTAAAATATCAACAATTATTTATGCCTCCTTGGTTAAGTTCTTTATTGCTGGAAGTTGACTTTTTGGAAATAAAATAATAAGTAGGTCCTGTGGACGGTTTCTTCTTTAATGAAACATTTCGTCTGATGATGAAATGTCCAGAGGACCTACTAAATTTACATTTTTCTACCTGGATTACTGAGATACATCAGGATGACTTCTTGGAAAAGTTTAATTCAAAACAAAAGTTCTGTGGTCTTCAGATATCGTATTACTGTGGTTCTTCAAGGACCTCTTTCTATTATTTATCTACTATTGATTTATGAAACGAGCAAGCAGAATATCTTATTGCAGTTCACTTCCATAAGAAGCAGTATTTCACAGTTCATCTGTGGTCTGAATTGAGACTGTTGGTTTGTGTCAAATGATTAAAATGGCTAAATGATAAGGCAGAGGATTTCCCTGTTGTCACAGGAGCATGGATATGTCTAAGGTTATATTTGAATATTTCTAACCGAAGTTTTCTGAAGAAGATCCATGTTTAGGACTTAGACTATGTGGTGGTTCTGGTTCTGCACATTGCTGAACGAAGGTTATTTTTGCTGAGAGAAATAAACTAAATATTGGTTGCAAAGAAACTTGAATGGAGCTTTTGGGTACTTTTTTTTTTTTTTTTTTTTAAACAAGCATAACAAAATCACAAGGAAAAAGTGACGAGACGTTTTTGCAAATGGTCTTGTCTGTTTAAAAGACAGAAGTGGTTTGGATGACAAATAATGGAAACTTTTCATGAGGAACTTTGTTTGTGCTGCACTCAACCAAATCCATTTGAATTCCTTTAACCCTTTCTTCTTCTGTTGCTTCATAAATGGGGTGAAAGCTTGTATGTTTAATGGAGAACCTGTTGACTAAAGTCGTCTTCTTCCTCTCTGTTCTACTCCTCAGGCTGAGGGTGATGTAGCAGCTCTTAACCGTAGGATCCAGCTGGTGGAGGAGGAGCTGGACCGAGCCCAAGAGAGACTGGCCACGGCGCTGCAGAAGCTTGAGGAGGCAGAGAAAGCTGCAGATGAGAGCGAGAGGTCAGTTCTTTTATCTTTGTTTTGTTTCTTCTCAAACAGCTGTATTTTCTTCTTTTGTAAACTCTCCTCTCTTTGCTTCCTGTCCAATCAGAGGGATGAAGGTGATTGAGAACAGAGCAATGAAGGATGAAGAGAAGATGGAGATCCAGGAGATGCAGCTGAAGGAAGCCAAACACATCGCAGAGGAAGCTGATCGGAAATATGAGGAGGTAAGGCTTGAACGGTAGGTGCTGCATCGGACCGAGCCTGTTCTGGTTCAAAGTCTAAAACACTGAAACTTTTTGTCTCAGGTTGCTCGTAAGCTGGTGATCTTGGAGGGGGAGCTGGAGAGAGCCGAGGAGAGGGCCGAAGTCTCTGAAGGGTAAAGCCAAGACCCACACAACAACACACAAATCTTACTTTCTGCTTTTGGACTAAAACCAATCGTGTCTCATTTTGTTTGCTCAGTAAAGCCAGTGACCTGGAGGAGGAGTTGAAAAATGTGACCAACAACCTGAAGTCCTTAGAAGCCCAGGCTGAGAAGGTGATTGTGGAGAGGCAACATCAGACGCCTATAAACATATTTTCAAGCAACGTTTTTCAGTTTGTGGTGTTGAGGAGGCAGATAAGTTTGTTTTTACACAGAAAAAGCAGATGTTATTGTTTTTTTAATAAATGCTTAGTGTCCAAGAGTGACCCTGACCTTATGAGCAAATAAATTCAGTCAGTCCTGGGGATGCACAGATTACTCTGCAAATTACTTGAATTTCCTTGTTTTATGGAGGAAATTCATGCATTAATTATTGATCCTTTGCAGGAGATTACTGGTTCACATCAGTTATGTTGCTCACAAACAACAGCATCGTATCAGAAAAGTATTTATACTATGCTACCTTTTTGTATTGTGAGTTTGTAGTTTAATGAGGACAATAAGTTCGATTCCCCTGCCATGCCCACATGCCATGTCCTCGAGCAATACAATACATAGCATACGTTCACATCTACAAGATGTCGGTACATAATATTAATACTTACGTACTAAAACCAAAAAGACTCTAATACACAAAAAAATGCATGAAAATATACAAAACAAAGGTAGAGAGTACAGTGAAGCCTCGGTTTTAATGGGATTACATTCTTAGAGTACCTGCAAATTGTGAAAAAACGCAAATACTGGACTATTTATTTTTATTTGGAATTGAAGTTAAGGTTTTTGTCACAAAACTAGCAGATTATATTCTTAATTTAGCTTAAGCTCACAAAAGAACATGTGAGAAAATAAAATACATTCTTTACTGTGCTGTATTTCCATTTTCAGTTTCTGCAAAATTACAGGGATTACCACAAACTGCTCATAGTTAGGTTCCATTAAAAAAAAAAAAAAAAAAAATCAATGAAAAACTGAGCCCGCAAATTGTGAAATGCGACTTTGCAGGCTTTCACTGTCCATTTAGCATACATTTCTACATTGCTCAGAACATTTAGTGGCAAAATGATGACCAGAATTCAAAATTTAGATGCCCTTAACAGAACCAGCATAATTCATTTCCCTCTAAATCAGGATTGTCCAGTTCTGGTCTAAGAGGTCCACTATCCTGCATGTTTTAGAGGTTTCTCTGCTCCAACACACCGGATTTGAATAAATGGGTGATTAACTGGCTTCTGCAGAACACAAAGGCTGTGTCCAAACAAGAGGCCGGGTCCTCTGAAGGCCGAATTCGTGGGCCGCTTGCATCACAGCGCCGCAGCGTAGGTTGTCCAAATCTGAAGACTCCTCCGATGCGGCCGACAAATGCGTCCTCCTTTTGCCTCGAATTAAAGGACTGGTCTGATGGATCCTTCCCGGCCTACCATATCCCATAATGCATTGCAGGCCGACCAGAGGTTTTTTTCTGCAAGTAATGGCGAATGAAGCGAGAGAAAGGAATACGTTTTAAGTAAAAATCTGGTGGTATAAAAATGACAAATTTCAAACTGTTGTTTTAATACTTCTGTCATTTGTATAGACATGTTTTTAAATATTTTTGTCAGAAAAAAAACGTTCTGGTATAGCGAAATAAACATGCACCTACGGCAGATCCCTTAGTTTTTAAAATATTGCCTTTAAGTTTATTTTGTTTTGTGATGTTAATAACGCTAATATATTGATATTTTTCTAATTTCAATCTAATTTAGCTTATGTTTGGCGTCGTCACGAATGCTCTGTGACGGGACGTACACCGGGGTAAGGACCGGAGGCTACACCGTCCAAATTCACAGCCACTTTGTTCCGGTTTTTGTGGTCTACCAAGGACCCGGCTCACCTAGACCAGGTGGGCCGGGTCCTTCGGAGGACCCAGCCTCTTATTTTGGACACAGCCAAAGAGGTAACTCAATCACTGAATAAGGTGTGCTGGAGCAGAGAAACAAGTAAAACATGCAGGATGGAGGAATCTCAAGGACGCCGCTGCCCTGAATATTTAGAAATCGGTTGCATTATCTTTTAAATTGACTCTGTAGAACAAATGTTCTTTATGTTTTGAGTGGTTTTATGTAAAGAGATGTAGGAGGTCTAATCAGGTTTACATGGTTACTATACTTTAAATACTTATAAGTTTTATTAGGCAGGTCAGATCTGTGGTGGTAACGGTGCATCTCCATATTAAAATAATAGTTTAACTCAGCTTAAATCTAAATGGTGACGTCTGTAGTGAACTCCAGGTCTGGCATCCTGCACATACTTATCTTCACTTCCATGTATCCTGTAATTTGGGCTGATCTTGTGGTTCGGTGGACAGTAATTTTGGTAAAGTGTCCTCAGAATGGATATTACATCACTAAAGTGCTGCTTCATTCTATTTCCATTACCCCTGTGTATCATTATGTCCTGCCTGCAACACAATCCTGACTTTTCCTTTGGGGTTTGGATGAAAACATACAAATGCTATCCTCCTCCTTTGATATGCAGCCGTTTAAATCAATATTTGCTCTGTGTTAACGATTATCCACGGAGTCTGTTACACTAGGGTTAATGTCTGCGTTAGGTGTGTCCCCGTGTGTGTGAACTGCAGCGACCTGGAGTAGTCTTTGCGAAATTTTTACCCAAGCTCAGACATGCAG
This sequence comes from Cynodonichthys magdalenae, assembly GCA_031762555.1. Lineage (NCBI taxonomy): Eukaryota > Metazoa > Chordata > Actinopteri > Cyprinodontiformes > Rivulidae > Cynodonichthys > Cynodonichthys magdalenae. The sequence continues at coordinate 15,746,527 of JARVJO010000227.1, read as the reverse complement.
TGCAGCAGCATGCCAGATTAAACACATGACCACTTTTCTTTTTTGCACAAGACTGTGTGTGTGTGTGTGTGTGTGTGTGTGTGTGTGTGTGTGGGTTTGTGTGTTTGATTCGCTCTGCCAGACGAGTCTCTGATGTCATCACAGCCCAACTCGTTCCCAGAACAGACGAACACCGTTTCTTCGAGTTTCATGCCGCTCACGCATTATAGCTCCGTGTTCGGGCATTTGCCTTTTTAGATAATCTGCTGCACCTACAAGTGGAAGCAAGTAAAAACATGTTTGTGTTTCTGTCACTGATGATGTTTCTGTCAACAGTACTCTGAAAAAGAGGACAAGTATGAGGAAGAGATCAAAGTTCTGACTGACAAACTGAAGGAGGTGAGATCCACATTATGGTTGATTATTTTAGAAGCAATTTAAACGGCTGAAATTATATATATTTTTTAACTGCATGGGTTAGAGAAAATGTTTTGAGAACTTCTCCAGTGGTGCATGCTGGGATAATCAGTTGGGACCTGCTGACATTTTGTGTCTGAACTCCATCCAGGCTGAAACCAGAGCAGAGTTTGCAGAGAGAACAGTGGCCAAACTGGAAAAAACTATTGACGACCTGGAAGGTATGGGATTAAAAAAATAAATAAAAAATTGAGTCAGTTTGATGTTTGTATATTTCAATATTCACAAGCTTTTGTAAAGGACAGAATCTCACTAAGACCTTGTTGAAGGGTGAGTATCAGCCATGCTGCAAAAAGGACAGATTTGTAGGCTAAAGTTTAATGGATCTGATTTTATTGTTACTGGAGCAGCTTTATGAAACTGAAATCAGGCTTAAACATGATCACCAGCAAAAACCATCTATGATCCTAATTAGACATCACTCTCTAATTCAAGCATTTCTGCATCTTTTAAAAGCCTGACCTATTTTCTGTTTTTTTGTTTTTTTTTTGTCTCTATCTTCCCTCTGCTCCTTTCTGCCTCCATCCGTCTCCCCTCATTGCTGCTTTTGGCTTGTTTGTGTCGCTGCCGTCTCTGCCGCTACTCGCTGTCGACCTCTGACCTCCAGATGAGTTGTATGCTCAGAAGCTGAAGTACAAGGCCATTAGTGAGGAGCTGGACCATGCTCTCAATGACATGACATCTCTTTAGGCATCGTCTGCTGCTGCTGAGTCTCACCTCTCCTCCTCTCTCTTCTGTGCCGCTATATGTTGCCCTGATTTCTCTCTCTGCAGTCATATGTGCCTTTTGCTTGTCTTGCTTTTCAAAACCTGAACTTGATTAAAATCTTTTGTTTCCTACTTTGCAGCATTTGTCTGTTTTTGTGATTTTATTTGTAGTAGAGTAGAAAAAAAACTCAGAGTTGAGGATTTACAGAGGTTTTTGTTATGAAGGATCCAGTTTCATTGGTTCAACAAGGTGAGCATTTTTATTTTTGATGTTTTTGGTTGAAATTAACAGTTTGCAGCCCACTGTGATGTTTGGAGTGTTATGACTTAAACCTGACAATTTAATCTAAACTTTACCAGCTTTGAACATCTAAACAGAAGCAACTCATTAGGCTCTAAACATTACAGAAGTACAGAAATATATTTGACGTTAAAGATCACAATTCCTACAGAACAAACGCTCTTAACTCAGGGAACCACTGGATTAGTGAGGATGATTTCCAGACATCAATTTAAATGCAAATAAATTGCTAACAGAATATTTTCACCAAACGTATTACCATAAAACCCCCCCAAAACAATTTTAAAAAGTTGTAAAATAGTTTTTAGGTTTGTTTATATTGTTATGCTGGTGTTTAACAGATTTATTATCAAAATTTGCACACTGCCCCATACAACTATTTCATTTCCGTTATGATACTGATATTACATCGAGTGTTGATCGATACTGATATTGACCTGATACAATGTCAGAATGATTCACACATACTTTTATTAATTTTGTAGCGTAGAATCTCAAAAAGTCTTGATCAAGTCAAACACTGAAGGTACACATTAGGTATGAGAAAAACTGACCCATTTATCATTAATCGTTGGCTTACATAAGTTTTTAACTGAAACCTAAGAATATTTTAAATAAAATAAAGAGGAGTGCTTATGTCTGAGATTTTAGATGCAGGCAGATATAATCTGATGGCTAATATTGTACCGATATTGATATAGGATTGGGACACCCCTACCAGTAATATCTGGGGTCCCAAGTTTCTGAAACTGTTATTTTGTGGGCTGGAGGCTAAAAGGTTTGAAAACTACTGCTTTAGACCAGAGGTTCTCAAACTGGGGTCCGTGAGCTGTAGCTTAGGGGGGCCTCAAAAATTCCAATAAATTGTTGGTTAGTTTTGTCATACCATTTAAGAAAAAATAAAGTGCAAATACATATGGGGAACAATGCACCAGTAAAAAAACCCACCCAAAAAATTGTTCCCATGGCATTTAAAGGTTCAAGTAGCAGTAAATAATTTTTAAATCAGCATGAGGTTTATGAGGAAGTCCCTAGATAACATTCTCTCCTGTAAGCGGACCCCAGACCCAAGACCATGCCTTAGACCACCTATCTTAAAGATCAGTAAAAGAACTGAACCAAATCAACATTTACTGTTCATGTATTTCAAATCAAGCTCTCAACCCCAAATCTAATATTTTGACATCTATTGCATAAAAATGCAAATGAATGCAAACCAAAACCAGTAAAATAAATAAGGCTAGCTGAAATTGCCTTAGTTTTGTGCCACAAAATGGAAAAACAATTGCACAACTAAATGCTAAGTTTTAAAAAAATGTATATTTATTTTAATGTTTAAAGCAAAATATTTTGTTAGCGCACCATTTGGGACCTCCAGGAACATTCACTTCTCACCATGGATATATTTGTCGTATTAGAGGTAGTTGATGCAACTCATTGAGAGCTGATGATCTTATCGTGAACATAATTGTTTTCATATTCTAAATCGTGCAAAATAAGGTTTGAGTGCAGTCTTTGCCAATATGTTTTGGAATGGTTTCCGGTTTCGGTCTGAACTTCCACTACAAACCACTATAAACTCTTCTTCTTTGGTGACTTCCGTCATTTCTGGTATCGCTACATATTAAAATCATTGTATGTTTTATTTTGGATTTAGATTTCTAAAGCAAAAATGGAACTGGATTTTTTATTAGTTTTATGTTACATTTTAACATTTATACAGAAGCCGAGAGCGGCCATTTTCCCCTTATTTTCCCATGGTTTCCTATTACAAAATAACGAGGAACGTTTTCTTGAGATAACGAGTTATGGTTTTCTTATGTGTCATTCAGTTACCATGGAGACGGCCCGATCCCCTCAGCTGGTGACCGATAAAGATTATTAAATCAGCAGGGTCACTGTAGTTAAATAACGGTGAATGTGTAGATAGATAGTAAACTTCATTGAACAGCTGGGGGCCGTCTCCATGGTTACTGAATGATACACAAGAGGAAAACCATCTGTAAATTAACTCATTATCTCAAGAAAACAGTCCTCGTTTCATGATAACGACATACAGTATGTCGTTATCACGAGAAAACCATGGAAAATAATTATATGCAGAAAACGGCTGCTTTCGGCTTCTGGACATTGGAGTTTTAGAAAATGAAAGAAAAAAAAAAACACGGTTTATTGCAAGTTTGTTTTGAAACAGAAAAACCAAATAAGGAACCACGCATGGATATTCCCAAAGGTCTTAGTCTTGACTTTACACTTTAAGCTTTAGTTTACAGTTTCTAATAAAAGCCTCTCCCTGAGACTGTATAGAACTTGAGTTTCACTTTTCCACTTCAGAAAGCACTGGCCTATTAGTAATATTTGTATTCTAACAGTCCTCTAGCTGTCATTAGTTTATTCATGAAAGCTTCTATGTGGTGTTTTTTTTGCATGTGGCACAGTTTAACCAAAGTACTTATGCAAAACATCAGCCCAGTTAAACAGTCCTCTGATGCTTTCAGAAGATTAAAGTAGGAATGACATGAACTGTTTTCAGCAGGTGTTTGAGAGTTCACTTTTTTTTTTTTTTTTTCCTCTCCAGAAAAATTATCACATGCCAAAGAGGAGAATCTGGGCATGCACCAAGTCCTGGACCAGACCCTGCAGGAACTGAACAGCTTATAAAGCCGCGCTCTGAGAGGATGAGACTGTCATTAACATTCCACTAAATGTTCGACTCCATTCCACATTTTGAGCTGTAAAATCTTTCCTCCCCTCATAAAAAAGGGGGGTGGATTAACTTAATGCTTGTCCCTTGGTGTTTTTTGTTTTGTTTTTTTTCGTTTTAAAGACAAAATCATCTTGAATCCATTCTTTTTTTATCTCCTCTTCTGATCACAGAAATTACTTTCTGAATTAATTTTTGATGACACATTTAAAAACAATTGGCAATAAGTTCACTCAAGAAGCCTCTTGTTGATCCCAAATCAAAAAGTCTGAAACTGATTTAATTTGATGCTGTAGGTGCTAGTTATTTCTCTGATCATCTCTAGTGCACAGGTTACAGGTGACAATGGGTTTAACTCGGGCTGCATTGGTGTAGCTCTGATATTCCAGCTTGTGGTGATATGAAGTTACTCAACATATTTTGTTCCCCTTTTATGTTCTTTAAGGCATTATGCTGTTATTTTTCCTGGTTCAGTCTGAATTTGTATGGGTTTTAACATGGTGGCCTGAAGGAAAGGCATCAGTTAAAAATACACTATAAGGGCTCATGCTGCTCATAAACTTTATACCTTTTTGCACTTAAATAATATTGAATGCCTCATCAGCACCACTTTGACTAAAGTGAGGCTGTCATCTTGAATATTTAGTGCATCAAACTTATTTGCAAGGATCTATAGAGCCCAGTTTGTGCTGCCTTTCCTTCAGTTTGACCAGACCACAATCATTGTCAAAGATATAGTCAATATGTGCCATATTAAAGCCGATATTTACCTAAATTTGTTCTAAAGCCTGAGTGAGCTCGGTCACCATCATGGATACTTACTGTATATAGTAGAAGAAAGTTAGGTATGTGATAAAAGTTGTATTTCTTGATTTTTTTTTTCTTTATCCCCATTTACATTTCTTTTCTCCAGGGAAAATCTCAAAACCAAAGATCACATGACAAACCAATTTATATGTTCTTTTTAATGTTTTATTGTTTCATTGTGGTTCTCAGCATCATGTCAAGACCTCGGAAGCCACCTCTTATTTGATTGTGACCCACTGTTAAAATGGTTCATTCAGCCCCCCTTCCCTCCCCATGTCAACACAATAAATGTTTTACAAAAATCCTGGTTCATTTGACCTTTTGCATTTTTTATAGTTTCTATCATTGACAGGAGTGGAAAAAGAGGTAGTGTTTAAATGTCAGTGCGATTTTCGCACAATTTATCGAGAACTTTTAGGTCTGAGCAGACAAAGACCAAAGTGAATTGATGTAGTCTTAAAACTTATTTTAATGGATTATAATTTTGTCCCTGGTTTTCATTGGTTAGAATGTTATCGCTCTGCAGAAAGTGCTTCAGTGTCCAACCTAAGTGCTATAGCTAGCTGCTGTTGCTATCTCCATGTGCAAATAACCAAATAATTCTATGTAAATTATGAAATGACACACTTGACTTCTATATATCATAATTAATGATATAAATGAATAATTTGGCATTTTAGTTGAATACATCTAAGATTTAAGAAATCTACTTTGATATTGACCCAACTGGCTAGTTAGCTTGTTAATCTGGAATTACACTTATTTTCTATAAAATGGGGTCATTTAAAAAGCTGTTTAGAACAATTATGAAATTAAATGCTGATAACCTTCACACAATTTCATTTTCAATCATTTGATACTTTAAATTAGTCTTCTAATGCTATAACTTCCTGAACAATCCACATGCAGATTCATTTTTCATTATTATGATCTTGATAGTTAAATAATTGCCAAACAGAATAACTGATCATTTTATTCTACTGCCTCCTGTTGATAATTAGGCTTCATTGCTGCTCATGAGTGTTTCCTCCTGAAAGCACAGCCTATATGGCGAAAAACAACATGAGTATCTTATTGCAAGCACAACATGAAACTTAGGTTTTTGTGACTTTGCCCCACCTGCTGTCAGTCTGCATTTGCCCCCTCGTGGCCTGCAGAGGATCGTGTAGCAGCCGGGACAAGCCACTGCTGTCTGAGCATGGCTGAAGATGGTGGTGATTCTGTAGCAGCCTGTAGTGTTTGTAATGATATGAAAATGTTCAGAGTGATGACTTCATGTGGATGATAGGCTCAGGAGTGATGGATACCTGTGCATTTGACATCCATGAAGTAAGAGTTGGGGCTCTGCACCAGCCTCTTCTTCTTGTGTCTCCTCAGCTCCTCAACGGAACTGGGGTGCATCAAATCTTTAGCCAACTGCAAAGAAAAGGAAATGATTTTTAAATGTCTATTGTTTTACTGGCCTGAGTACTTTAAGGCTACTTGTGTTACATTATATGTACTGTACTTTGCTGCCCCCTAGAGTCTAACTAAAGAATTACTCCACCAAACATGTCCAGACAAGTTCAGCTCATCATCAAACCTAGACACTGAAAAGCTATAATATATACATTGGAAAGGGTTTAAAAATCCACTGTTTGATATTTTCATGCAAATAAAAGAAATATGAATATATTATATGTTACAGTTCACTGCACATATATAGTTTAAAATTACAATTCAAGCATCTTTATGCAAGTCAGTCCAAATCTATAAATAAATAATATTAAGCATTTGTACTTACAGACATGTTTTTTTCAGATCTGGGATCTTCTGTCCAAATAAAAATGTGAAATCTCAGTTTGAGCAACAGATTCACTTGTCTTTTCTAGTCTGATGAGCCTGGTGTTCTGGTTGAGGAGGAGGCTGAGGAGGAGGAAAAGCTCTCTGTTCAAAGGAGGAGCAACTGACAGACTCAAAATACAAAACGGAGCAAATCTCAAACATAATTTACACAACAGAAAATAGCAAACAATGTATTTTAACTAAGACACTAAAATTCTTTTAGGGGGGGAATGGTCATTTTTGAATTTCATGGCAGCAATATGTCTTAAAAAGTGTAGACAAAGACATGTTGAACACTGGGTCTGCTTTGCTGACTTTATTTTATTTATTTATTTGAAGTTGAACTTGTTTTGTTCTAAAGAGTGTACCTTTCTGCCGTGATTGTGCTTTTATGCTAGATCAGATGTGTTAGCAGCACTAATGCACCTCTATACCAACAGAGAGACAGGCTTTAACTCCCTCAGCGACCTTAGCTCCAGTTATGGACAGACCAGCCCAGAAGTCCTCAGACTTGTCTTCTGCCATAGAAGACCTACCAGTGGGATTGAGAAGGTCTGAGAAGTAATCCTTCCACCTCCCGACTACATCACTTGTTGAGGTCCACAGCATCCCCACCTTCACTGAGCACAGTGTTAATGAAGTGCTGCTTGCCCCGCCTCAGCTGCCTGATGGTTTGCCAGAATCTCCTTGGAGCCGATCAAGAGTCTTTTTCCAAGGCCTCACCGAACTCCTCCCACATTTGAGCTTTAGCCTCAACAATGGCCAGGGCTGCAGGCCACTTGGCCTCCAGAGTATACCAGCCAACAAGGCCAGATAGGACTCCTTCTTCAGCTGGTGTCCAACACCGAGTTCAAGGATGACCACCGCGAGAAGCACCGGCGACCTATAGGCCACGGTTTAAGGCAGCTGCTTCAAGAATTGAGGTGCGGAACATGGTTCACTTGGACTCAATGTCCCCCGCCTCAGCTGGAATGTGGTTGAAGTTCTCCCGGAGGTGTGAGTTGAAGATCTGTCTGACGAGTTCCTCTGCCAGGCGTTCCCAGCAAACCCTCATTACACGCTTGGGTCTACCGGGTCTGTCCGGCATCTTCCCCCGCTACAAAGTCAATCATCGATCTGCGACCTAGGGTGTCCTGGTGCCATTATGCAAGTTAATTTAATAGTTTGTAATTCAACGTCAATGCATTTCAAAGAGAAATGTCTCATTGTACTCAATATAATTTGTTCAAAATTTTTAGTTTCAAAAACAATTTGGAATTCACAAAAGGCAACAAATACTGTATATAAATGGCTTGGTCATATGTTAAACTGTGTTTCTAAAACTGTACTAAATCTCTATTTAAAACCTTTTGTTTTCAAAAATTACATCCTTTTATAGTTTAAGTTAAGTGTGAGTTATATCATGTGGAACTTTCTATGCATTTTAAATGGGTCTTTATGGTAATTTTATAAGCCATTTTATTAAAAATGTTCTGTGGATCATAATTTAAAAAAAAAAGAATGTCGCCCATAAATAGCTAAACTTACTAATAATACAATTTGTACAATAACCTGTAGGCTTAAAATGTTGGTTTTTCATCTCAAATCAAAATACTAACGTCAGCCTGCTAACGCTGTTTCTGATTGTGTCTCATTTCCTGTCTTAAAAACACATGACGACACCCAATAGAAGTATTGCTGGAAGGCAAACAAGTTCGTGTAGATTTTAACCAAACAATCAAATCATCAAGTCTGGTATTCCGGCTAGAGACAGACATCAAAACGAGCAAACCCAGCTGAGCGGAAGGAGACTTTTGGAGCCACGACGACAGAGAAAAATGACAGTTTATTCGACCAACCAGCAACTCGCAACAAGTCACGTGTATGTTTCCTGAACAGGCGGGACATCCGCACAAGTAAGCTAAAAGCTAAATAACATGGCGAAGACTTACGATTACTTGTTTAAACTACTTTTAATCGGCGATTCAGGCGTCGGAAAGACCTGCGTGCTTTTCAGATTTTCAGAAGATGCCTTCAACTCAACATTTATCTCCACTATAGGTGAGTGGAAGTCGTAATTTTACTGTTGCTTAGGTAGAAAAGCGGTACCGGAGCAGCCCAGCCCGTGATGCTAAAATTCATCTAGTCCTAATGGCGAGTCAGGAAATGCACTACCGGCTTGTAAAAAAGGTCTTCAGAAACCGTAACTTACATTTTACGTGAAATAATTTACAATGACAGAATGTATGTGTTATAAACCATTCTGTAGAGATTGAATTTGTTAAAACTACATTAACGTTGGGAAGTTGAAGCGCTGAAGCTAGTTTTAAGTTAGTTGGCAGTGTCATTTCCTTTACAACCAGTCGGCCTGTATTTCGCATTAGGCAACATTTTAAAGTCTTTAAGTACCACAAACACCATCTACATTCCTCTAAATTTAACTGTTAATGTAACTGTCATTGTGCTGCCGACATCTGTCAGTTTTAGCTCCTTTTAAGAAAACTAATAAACTGTGTAACATTTGTTTTTCTTTAGGTATTGACTTCAAAATCAGAACAATAGAATTAGATGGAAAGAAGATCAAACTACAAATATGGTAAATGTTTTTGTGACATGAAGCTAAAACATCATCTTGTTTCTTCACTTAATAAGGTAAACAGAATGTGAGAAACTTGGTTATCTGAGTGTGTGTTTTCATGTAGGGATACAGCTGGACAGGAGAGGTTCAGGACCATCACAACAGCCTACTACAGAGGAGCTATGGTAAGCTGCACTGATCAACTTTACAAACGGTTCAATAACATGGATTATTTTTTCAAAACTAGATATGTAAAGTGTCATTCACGTACATCCCTGCATATTAAACCTTTACAAAAGCCACGCCCTATTGTTGTAATTGTTAATTCTTTACACACCTTTTTAAAATCATAAGCATGGTAAGTCAATTGTGGTGTTTTTGTTAGCCTCTCCTATAGTTCAAGTTTAACTGCATGCCTGTTTTTGTTTTGGATCGAATAACCTGCTTGAACCCCGTGAATGTAGGAGACAAACATCCTAAAGATTGCATTTTGAATAATGATGCAAAAAAACAGTTTTAGACTCATAAAATTTAACAGTTTAATAAAGCTGATTTCAAAAGATGACTACAAGTTTTCAAAGTGCTCTGTATTCTCACGCCTTGTTGAATTCTGCAGGGCATCATGTTAGTGTATGACATTACCAATGAGAAGTCCTTTGACAACATCAAGAACTGGATAAGGAATATAGAAGAGGTACAACTTATAATTCTTGTTTGTGATTTTGTGGTGAAAAAACATGATTACACATACTTGACTATTGTGCATCTTTTCTGCAGCATGCCTCAGCAGATGTAGAGAGGATGGTCCTTGGGAATAAATGTGATGTGAATGATAAGCGACAGGTGTCTAAAGAAAGAGGAGAGAAAGTAAGGATTATAATCCCACACTCAAGCATTATTATTATTATTTTTTTTATATATTTGCCCTGCATTGATTCTGGTTTCTTTTTCTATCTCCCTGTCAGCTGGCGTTGGAGTATGGTATCAAGTTCATGGAGACGAGTGCAAAAGCAAACATCAATGTGGAGAATGTGAGTTTGCACACTTTTCTGTAAAATGTTCATAAATTTGTTGTGAAGGAGTCATGTTTGGAGTGAAGTTATTCCACATTTTACAGTTTTATGCAAGTCAGTATAATGATAAAACTTGAGTGATATTCCTTACTTGTGTCAGGATGTAGTCAACATGATGTCCTTTTCATTAATCTGGCACCATCTCAATATGATGACTTCATGCCCGAAGAAGCATCCTGTTACCGATTACAAATACAGTAGATGAAGGCAAAATAAGAATTTGTGCTCAAGTTACACTTTAATTCTTGGTATAATGACTGTTCTATATAATGTAATAAATTTAAAGTAAATTAAAAATAGAACCTGGGGATGCTGTTGCTCTTGTAAACAAAAAGATGGATCAAACTGCAGGTGATGAACTGTATCAAGTGTATAAAATGTAAATGTATGGTGTGAATACCGTGGTTGTCTTTTGTTCTTGGTATATTTGAATTAATACTTATGGTAATTTTTTATTTTGCTTTTGTGCCTGAATCACAAAATTCTAACTTGTTGCTGTGGCTTTTTTGAGTTGTCAACAAAATCTACCAGCAACTATCCTCTAAATCTATTTACCACATCAATCCAGATTATTTATTTCCTGCAAACATGAAAGATGGAGAAAACAAAACAGTTTGTGTATGTAACAATTGGTGTCACAATTGCCTTCAAATCCAACTTCAAACCTAATGTCAGATCATCTATCTACAGAGAGGCTTAATATAATCTGTGACCAACAGGTGAAGAAAACAGGAAGTCTCATATCTGTCATAACTGCTGCCTCACGCAGAGAAACGAAACCTTTGCCCCTAGAAACAGTTTATATAAATTCAGAAACGTGGCAAACAAATGTGTTTAGTTTGTTTGTTCCCCCAACTTGAATAGTAAAAGTGGACTTCTTCTAGATTTATTTGTCCCCCTCAGTTAAATTATTTAACAGTTCAAGCCATTTAGAATAGAATAGAATGCATTTATTGTTACTTGTAGATTAAAAGCCACCCTTTTCCTGTGCAAACATACATCAAATATAAAAACGGAAAATAAACACTATAACACCATGAGGAATAAACTTAGAAAAAATAAAAAATAAAAAAAAAGATGATTGAAAAAATTGTAGAAACAATAGTATTGTCTGGTTCTTGAAGAAAATAATTGGTACAAACCTTAATTGTTCACCTAAACCTCAGTGAAGATTATTTCAGCTTTTTAAGGTTAATTTCAGTCAGTTTTTTTATTTACCTTTTTTTATTATTATTATTATTATTATTATTATTATTATTATTACTACTACTTACTTTTACAGCCTTTAGTTACTCTGGTCCAAACTTTGACACATTTTGTTGCCATAAAATTCTATTTATTTAATAATGCGACTTCTTGGGGGTAAACATTGAATGTTTACTCTGTTCCATTGTGCACAAGATATAGGTTTATGAAGTTAGCAAATCGTTGCTTTCTTATTTACATTTTACACAATAACTCGACTTTTTCAGAGTTATAGTTGTACATAAGGAAACAAGTGAACATTTTGACACAGTTTTTAAAATCATTGTATCAAATATATCCAGCTTTTAAAACAATTTGTAATCAGAGTCGTGTGTTTAGTAAATTTTTATTCACTAAGATATTTAAAGTTGAGATTGAAATATTATTTTAATTACATGCATTGACAATAATATTACATTTAGTTTAAATACAGTGTCAACTAAAATGCTGAAGTCGGACTGTTTGTAGTTTTATTAATATTTCTAAATGATGGGGCTTATTAAGCACAGTTTTACTTTTCTGCTAATTTTTTTTGTCCCTAGTAAACCTTTTTTTAAGTAATTTCAAAGGCTTTGCTTAAAGTAAAACAACTAATGTTGTCTCTTTTTATTTTTTTTTTGCAGGCCTTCTTAACCCTCGCCAGAGACATCAAAGCAAAGATGGACAAGAAACTGGTAAGGCTGCCAAGAGGAAACGCTGATTGTTTCCTGACATTCATTTGAAGTGCCTGTGAAATGACTGTCCTTCAAATACAAAGTCATATAAAACATATTTTATATTAAGAAACCTGGCATATTACACATGAGTTTACCCATTTTGTCACATAACTGGCAGATTTTCTTTTGACTCAGTAAACGTGCAACAGGAAGTGACATTAAAGGGAAATTCTTTAAGCAAGAAAACTCCCTTTTTTCTTCATTGAGAATTTTTGAACTCCATTCTTAATCACTATGATAGTGACTTGATAATCTAAAGAAACATCAGATTCTTCTCTACAATCTGTGTTGACCATTGTAGCAACACATGCAGACATTCCCCTTTGACATCACTTCCTGTGACTTGACAGGCAAACATCTCCACAATTGTTCATCTCAGTGGCATGAACTTTCTTTTTCAATATGTTATCAGTGTTATTTTTCCAAAAATACATTCATATTTATTAGAAAAATTGGATGTCACAGGCACTTTAAAGTTGTGCTCATAAGGTACTCTTTCTTTTAGGTTTTGATTGTTGTTGATTTTTCTCCATTGAACAGTTGCTTATTTCTGTGTTTTAGGAGGGTAATAACCCACAGAGCAACACTCAGGCAGTGAAGATTTCAGAACAACCCAAGAAGAACTTCTTCCGCTGCACACTTCTGTGATTAAAACAGGAGCGTCGACATCCACCATCGCCTTAACTGTGTCCCCCACTGGACAGAACTGGACAGAGCACACTCTGATATCTGTTATATTCCTCCTCCCCTTGTCTTCCTCCTTCTGATAATTGACCTGTGAATAATTAGGAAAAAGGAAAAAAAAAAAAAAAAGTTTATACCCCCTCTCAGAATTCAATCAGTCTTCCTTTGACACCTGTGGATCTAACAGCTGTGGCCTCTGTTACACACTGACAGTTTCTACTTGAATCCTGAAATTTTGTCAACTTTCAATGTCGGTCTCCTGGTGAGACGCCAAAGACGATCAAAGCTTTTTGTTTTTTCTACCCACGACGTGAAGCTTGTCATTTACTTTGCAGACTGCTGCTGATGAAGTCTTATTTATTTATTTTCTAGCCTTCAAAAAAACCCCAAATTCTGCTACAAGTTTGCACTTAGATTGGATTTTTGGTTTGCATCCACACCATGTAAATACATCCGATTGTGTTTTCATCACACAAAAAAGTGACGCCAGTATATTTAATTTGTCGTATTCACAGTGACTTCTCACATCTTTTTCATGCTTTCTTCCTTTTCTGTTGATTTTTATTTTGTCGGTTGAAAACGTTTCATTCTTCCAAACACTTTGATGTGCAATGTAATGTATGCGAAGCCTGTGGTTTGTCTTAAAGTATTCAGGTGGTTGCAGGAAGGCTGACGTTTAAAGGCACAATACATTCCTTCAGTGGTGTTTGTCCTCGTTTTAGGTGTGCAGTCTTAAGGAAAAAAAAAATCCAAGGAGCGCTTGTGGAAGATTAAAATGTCGTATTTAAATCCTGGAGGAATTCAGTTTGATGGAAGGAATCTCAGCGATGATAAAATAGCTGTTTTATTTGTTCGTACTTGATCTGGTTCCACTGGGGGAACATACACACCTGTTTTCAGGGCCTTGGATTGGGGCTGTGCTTCATCAGTATTCATGGAGTTAAACGAGGCATAACACCAAAATGACAAAGTGCCCTTTTATGTTCTTACTGATTTTGCACTTTTCCCCCTCTTTTCCTTTATTTTTGTTGTTGTACTTTTCTGTTTATGAAACAAAGTTCTTAACATATTATTGTTTGTTCCAAGTAGCATAAATAATAGTGGAAAAAAAAAGAAAAAACTCCTGAAAGCATCCAAGCTGTGAGATTTCAGTTTTTGGTTTGCATATCAAACATGCCCAGAGAACCTTTAGTCTAATCAAACTATTCCCATTTATTGGTTAAACTGGTTGCTTTTAGATTTTGCTTTGCCAGTGATTATTTTGAAGACCATAGCCAGATTCTCCACCACCCATTTCCAGATATATTGTTTTTTTTGGGGGGGGGGGTCAGGCCCAGTATAACACCTGTCTGAACCATGCATTCTGGGTGCATGGAAAACCTCAAAAATGCTTTGCACAATGTGATTTTAACGTGCTATATTTGAGATTAGAAGTGTGCGGCTTGTTGCTGTCACTCAACTTTTGCAGCAAGCTTTTCTGAAGTTAATGATAGGAAATGCATAAAGCAACAAATCTGGTTAGAGTTGATTTAGTTTTTCTTGGTGCGTAAATAATTTGTCATGATGGTAAAAAGTTAACGAATCATACCTGTAACTTCATGTTTTATCTTGTGGGCTGGAGACATCTGAGGGGACTTGACATTCTCTCCAGTTCAGAGTTTTAGACTTGGATGATATTTGGAAATGGATCCATCCTCATTCCACGTAAATCTGGCACTTCGGTGTTCATTTATCTTAAAGCATTCCTTAAAACCCCGATCAGATTCCCTTTGAGATTAATAATGGACTTTATGTGGAATAAATAAAATACTTCAGCAATTGTAAATAAGATCTACAATGATTGTACTGTAGTTTCATAAATCCTATTGATCTACACACTTTGTAGATATGTGTACGTCTGATTTATTAAAGAGAGTCTTTAAAATGTACTTTGTCCTTTTAATATTTAGCTATTTTTATGTACTCTTAATAGATGCTGTACCAATCTTTCCTATGGTTTGTAGTAATTTACATGGATTAACAATTATGGTAACAATGTCTTAAGTTTGAAGGTCGACAGATTTTCATTACAAACTGGTTTGTGATACGAGTCTTATCCAGATCGAGCACAGATCAGTGTTAAAGTTGATTTGTTTTTGGATTTTGATAATTTGATCTGAAGTAGTCGGTCTGTGTGATGTTTCTATGAACTTTGAGCTATGGTTTCCTAAAATTGTTCTTTATAAACTGAGCATATTGTCAATAGTTGAGGAAAAGGCCATTTGAACTATTTGACCTTTTAAAGGGTGATCCACAGGGTTCTCATTTCAATTCAACACTAAATTAACCTACAATTAAAAATCAGGCTGTTGAACTTTCTAAAAGGTTAAACTCTGGATGATTGCTTCTTGTTAATCTTAGGTGATATAAATTACATTATTTTATTTTAAATTGTTGAAGCAAATGTTTGAAATGTTGCTTTTTGACACTTGTTATTGACCCTTTTTATTCACTTTAAAATATTGTCAAGTTGAAGTATTTTTGTATTTCAATATAAATTATAAACCTAGCATTCCTTCAGTATTTATATCATGTCACAGATTGAGACTAAGGTTCTGTTATATTGACAAATGTTGGTGCCATTTTATTCAAACCTCGTGTGTAATACTGCAAGATGCTACACTCAGCAGCATGTATGTTGGGGATGACCCTCAGCTACTACCACACCAAATGCTAGCTTAATAACATAGACCAGGGGTGCCCAAACATTTTCCCCGAGAGGGCCAAAATTAAAAGCAATTTAAGGGCCGTGGGCCAAATGCAATAATATAATACATGACTTGCAAGTACTACTTAAGTAAAGTTGTTTTATTTTTTTATGATTAAGCTAACAGCCAGTGCAGTTGCCCATATTCTTTTGTTTTTCAGCCCATGAACATGGAGAAAATTCAACGTATGCTCGGGCAGCAAAGGCTCATGGGATTTTTCATAATTTAAAATTTGAGTATATGTGGTCTTATAAGGTGTGCAAATCTAGATATGGGTTTAAATCTAATCTAAATGTCTCTTACTTGTGTTGCCGTAGAAATGCAGGTAGTCGTTGGGGTGCTACCCCAAAGGTTATCAGATGGATCTATACGGCCATAGTCCGCCCCATGCTATGCTATGCTGCTTTAG
>JARVJO010000227.1:15713844-15724808 GCA_031762555.1 Cynodonichthys magdalenae | reverse complement strand
TTTCTGAAATTGATTTATTTATTATTTAAATTTGTTAATTGTCTGAAATAAAAAAGTCATTCATTCATTCATTCATTTCATTCATTCATTCAAATCCTTCAATCTCCTGTGGTAGCTATGTGGAGCTGCAGAAACACTTGCTGGTACAAAGCACCACCTATTTTTGTACATAGCTCCTCCCTGCAGCCGAGCTCCCGCCCAACAGAGCACCCCTTCCTTGAAGCATTTTGAAGGTGTGCTGAAGTGGGAACATTGTAAACAGTAGGAGGTTCTTAAAGAGAGGCCAATTTCAAGATTCTTTTGAATAAACTGATGCAAAGTCAAATTTATCTTTGGTAAAAACAGCTTTTCATAACAATTGAAGGTCGGATAGTTACTTGATTAAGGTATACATAATAGCCCCACACACATACACTTCAGTAGGCAAAATTTTTAAAAAGTGTTGGTGATCAGTGGTGGATCTCGGATTTTTTCAAATTAGGGTGCCATCAGGGGGTCAAAATATTCATAGATAGGGCCCCAGCCAAGTATTTGTTCAGCATCCTTGCAAACAAATCTCTGGTTTTGGTAAGGTGTATACATTTACAACACTTTTAATGTAATTTTAAAAAGTTTGCACAGTAATTTCTTCCTACCAATTTTTTAACACATTTTTTATTGTACATAGTACAATAAAAATACTCTCAAACACACAGCATGTGAGAAAATCTAGCTATATTTTATCAGTTTAAAGACTTTTTCTGCGGGATTGTTTACATTTTTAGGAAGAGAAAAAAACTTCTGTCAGATTGACTCATGCTGGACTTTCCTATTCGACTCATTAGCACCTCTAACGTCTGTGTATGGAACTGCAACCAGTGGCCCCACCCCTATGGAACGCCTCTGTGGTGATCAGTTCAACATGTCTAGAACTAGTCTAATTCGTCAGGGAAACCTCATTTGCCTGCTGCCTGAATGCAAGTGGAATTTAAGTATCTGTGTGTCTTGTTCCTGAGGGATGGTGGGATGGAGCAGGAGATGGACTGACAGATTGGGGCCTCGTCCTCAGTAATGAGGGCGTTGCTTCGGTCAGTTGTGGTGAAGAAAGAGTTGAGTTGAAAGGTAAAGCTCCTGATTTATTGGTATGTCTACGTTTTAACTCTCACCTGTGGTCATGAGACGTGGATTATGACCGAAAGAACAAGATCCCAAATTCATGCAGCCAAAATGAGCTTCCTTCATAGAGTGGGCGGTCTCAGCCTTAGAGATAAGGGGAGGAGCTCGGAGTAGAGCCGCTGCTCCTCTGTATTGAAAGCTAAGGTGGTTCATCTGATTCAGACACCTCCCTTATTTTTTTTCCTTTTTAGTTCTTTTTATGTACTCTTAATATGTGGTGTTCTGGGCCCGCCCCACTGGTAGGAGACCCCGAAGAGGAAGACCCAGGGTTTATGTTCCCTCTGGTCTGGAAATGCCTCAAGGTCCCCCCAGGATGAGCTGGAAAGTGTCTCTGTGGAGAGAGATAACTGGGTTTCTCTCTCCTGGTGATGGATAAGCAGTAAAAGATGGAAGCAGTGTTGGAGATCAGTCTCAACTATCACCACCAAATTTGAGCCATTAGCTATAAGTTATTGCTATTTTTTAAAATAATTTACAGTGGTGGCCATTTTGATTCGGGTCAACTCCAAAAAGGAATCAGTTGTAGAAGTATATGCAAAATCATTACTGTAAGCCTTTGGTAATAAACATTTGATTATTAGGTCCTAAGATGTATTTGATAACTCTGCTGTCTGGTTTCGTAACGTTACGGTTTTGTGTTGCAAATGAATCAGCTCCTCTGCTGAGTACCTCACTTTCATTTCTGCTCCACAATATTCAAATAATGCAGTGTTTGACTCTCAGGTTGGTGTCGGTCACTTTGAATGAACACATGGAAGGAATTTTCAAACATAAAGCTTAGTTTTTTTATTAAGGTTGCAATAAGTCTTTTTGTTTACATTGATGGCTCAAATGAGCAAACATACTTCACCAACTTCCTCCTCAGCGTTGGAAGGTTAAATGTTAAATATCTGAGCTGCAGCTCTTTATTTGAGTCACCTGATGTCACTCTGGTAAACGTTATTTATAGCATTGCTCTGCAGCAGCAGGACTGAGGCAATCAGGTTCAGTGCTATAGCAACCATCTAGTAAATAAAGTCACTCTGCTCACCTTTCATTGTTCCTTGGTTCACCTTTAAAAAAGGTAAAAATAGATGGAGACGTAGGAGTGTGTTTAAATAGAAACCTGTGTAAAATGGAGAAGAGCTCCGCAATAAACACTTCCCTGGTTTTCAGCACTTCTGTTCTCACAATCAGCTGCAGGGGGAAATCACGCTGAAAGGATTCTGACCTTTTATTTAGTTGTTCTTGAAGTTGTTGTGTGGGAGGAAACATTTCTCTGTGGAAGTGCTTTAATGAATCAGATCATGAGGCAGTTGATATGTCACTGACAGCACACACACACACACGTATACGCACACACACAGAACTGTGTCGTAATATTTATTGTAAATGAGACGTTTTCTGATTTTAATTCTGAGCATAATGAAGCTGTTAAATATTATTCAGTTTTAATCTAAAAGCACCAGAGAGTCAGTGAAGTAGATTTGGATGTATTCAGTTTTTCAATAAGTGGTCTGCGGGCTGAATCTGACCCTTTTTAAAAAAAAAAAAAAATGGGACCCCCACACACAAAGCTGTCAAAATTCATATCTAATTAGTCTCAATTTAATATTAAAAATATACTGTACATATCTGAGATACTTTATTACCTTGTGTTTCATATTAAGCTCGTAGAAGCATGTCTTTTCAGCTTATCCTTGGTGCATCCTTAGTGTTCCTGCTTTACAGGAAGGCTTCTCAAACTTTTTGGGTCTGGGGAGATAAATTCTCAGGGACTCCCTCAACAACCTCAAGCTCATTAAAAATAATTTACTGTCATTTCAACCCCTAAATGCCTTGGGAATAGTGTTTATTTTATAATTTTTTTATAAGCATGTTTGTTTTACTGGCCTTTTGCTCCCTATGTGTAATAAAATTACATAATATTTTAATGTAATTTGTTTTGGGGATCTCCAAGTTTGGACCCTGGTTTAATAACCTTTGCTTTATAGAACACTTTAGGTTCTTTCACATCCATACATTATTTTTACCCAATTATTTTGTTCTGGGTTGCGGGGGTCACTGGTGCCCATATCCAACAGTCACTCTGTGAGGGATGAGGTACAGCCTGAACAGGATGCTAATCCATCACAAGGTCATATAGAAATAAACAATAATTTTCACCTAAGGACAGTTTAGCCAATTGGCCTAACATCCACGTTTTTGATCTGTGGGTGGAAGCCGGAGTACCTGAAGAAAACAACTTAATTTACCTGACAATACTTGATTGTACGGAAGAGGATTAGGGCCACTAAAAATATAAAAAGAATTCTGACTTTAATCTCAGAATTCTGAAAAAAAAGTCAGAATTCTCTTTTTTATTTTTTTAGTGGCCCTAATCGTCTTCCGTATAATTGTGCCAAATAATGAGCTTGTTTAAATGACCAATAAACAGTGCTTTATGTTAACAGTTGTATTAATGCTTTATAAAATGATTTTAAATGTGCGACTAATACATTAATAAAACATGAACAAACACTTTACAAAGGTACCTAGTACCTAATTGTAAAGTTCAGCCTTTAAATGTTACATGACATTAAAACTTTCTGCAGCGTTTCGTGCCAAAAACATCGACTTCATTTACGTTTTGTTTTTTCCAAAATGTAAAACACTTTCAAATATACAGTCATGATTGTTCCCATAAAGTCTAAATATACATCACATTCACAGATGATTTGACCACAGAGCAGACGTAATTAGACCTGTTTATTTTCAGCTATATTATGCATCATTCTATGTAAAATAATGTTTAAATTGCGTCTGGCTCCAGAGGAGTTTGTCTCCGCCCCTGCTCAGGTGTTGTCAGGTGACTGAGCTCTGCAGGGCCATTTCACCACCAAACTGCACACCAGGTGAGTAACTGCTGCTGTGGGCTGTGTTTAGATTTACTGGGTGCAGAATTGTTAACTGTTATTCAGAAACTCTACACTCTGTTAACATTGACCTGCAAAGATAAGTTAGATAAAAGCAGATTTTAATAAGGCACAGTAGAAAAAATATAAATGATGCAGTTGAGCGTAATATTGTAGATCATTTAACGAGATGAAAGTTTACTCATTTCTTTAAAAAAAGCATTTTAATGTTTGGTCGTATAAAGCAAATAATTAAGTGGAATTGTTGCTCTTATGAAAAGTAGAACAGAGGAACAATGATCATGGTAAAAAGCTTCACCTGAAAGAGGAACAGTGTGATCTAACATCCAAAAAAGGGGTATTTATTGAGCTTGTGGTTTTCACTGTGAGCACAGAATGTACAAGCATCTATTGTATAGAGTCACTGGGCTGTTCAGACGTTATTTGGAGGTCGTTTTCTACAGGGTTAAATGATTTTTTAACCCCCCACCACCCCTCCTCTTGTCTCAGGATGATGGAGTGGAGTCAGTCGTCACAAGAACAACACGATCCTTTCACCTGGTTCAAAGAGTCGCAGCTCCAGTCAGTGTTTAGGAACGGTGCAGTCCCAGATTGGTTTCATGGGATCATTTCCAGGAAGTAAGTTTGAGTCTATCAGAGTCTATCAGTGTCTACAGCAGCCGACTAAAAAAGAATATAGAGATGTTTTAAAAAATAGATGCATAAAGATGTTAGCATCCCAGCATGACGTGTGTTCTCTCCTGACAAAACTGCTCTAGGGGTGTCATCTTATGAATTGAGAAATTTTTAAGTCTGTTTATGACACTTAGCAGATATGTAATGCTATTATTTAGAATTGTAATCTGGAAGTCTTAAATCTTCAAAATATACAAATCACATAACACAAACGTACAGAGTTGCTCAAATAAACATTTTATTTTTGAGCATTTTTCATTTAAATGCAAACTTTAACTCGTAATAAATCGATGAGGTAACGTAATGCTAACTGCACCTGCACCTGCGGAGGTTAAATAAAGTGGAAAGCTTGTAGCATAAAGCCGCAGCTGAAATAAATATTTGGTTTGCATTAGCAGCAACATATGACTGAGTATTTGCAGAATGTCATGACAATGTTTTAGTACCAGGCAAAAACTTTTATTGTGAAATAAATGTGCTTTTCATTTAGCTTGGCTCATAACTCAGTCTCAAAGAGACAACAAGAACACAAACAAGTTTTTATGTTTTTCAGCTGTTGGAAACAGAGCAGAGAGTAATTTAATTTAATGAAACAATAACAGAAAGATGTGCAACCAGGATTCTCTAACATTTTTTGTGAAGCTATTAATTAATCAGTGCCGTATGCAGATTTATGACTCACTCAGTGTTGAACTGTCTCATATAGGCTACAGACTGAAGGATAATGGACAGTTACTGAAGATTTTTTGAGTTTTATTACCTCCTGCCAGATTTCCTGCTTGAACAACCAACTTCCTTTCACAGAGTTAGGTTTCACAAAACCAACCGGAACTAAAATGATTTGATGTTGCTACTTTGAAAAGTCAAAATCAGTAAAAAAACAAACAAAAATATAAAATAAAAAATGACTTTACTGAACGAAAGATGAAAAAATAAAATAAAAAATATAGATATTTTAAATGCAGCGTGAATCCTGAGTGCTGAATGACTCCTAAAATTTGCTGAAGCATTAATTAATTTAATTGTGAAAGTTAAAATTAGTGAAACATTAACTAAAAGCTAAAATCAGCACAGTTGCAGCTAAAAGCAGAACTTAGCAAAGCTTTAGCCAAAAGCTAAAATGAGCAAAATTGTATCTAAATGTAAAAAAATTGTAAAACCAAAGCTAAAAGTTAACATGAGCAAAACCATAGATAAAAGTTAAAATGTGCATGATAGTAGCTACGAGCTAAAAGAAGACAATAAAATAAAATAAATAAAGCATGAGTCCTGTTGCACAATTTAGGCAATCCTTTTAAAGGAAATAAAAACATATCAATTCTATGGGGCATGTTTTGTAAAAAAAAAGAAAGTGAAATAGTTTAAAAAGTATAAAAAAGTTACAATCATGGCATGGTTTTGTGCAAGAATAGTCACCACCATCATCTAAATGCTTTAAAGCGAAGCAGGATGTCTTTATGCTTCCTGATCTAAACTATTAAAATAATCCAGCAGAAGCTTTATCTTCAGTAGTTTTTGTTCTGGATTGTTTAATCTGTGTGTGAAGGTGAGAGTAAGTGACTGAGGGTCATCAGGTTTTACACTGGTAAAATTGACGGGGCTTTTTGCATTTCAGCTCCATTATGTTTTCTGCAGAAAGCAAAGTTTGCAGATTAAAGTGTGCGTGTTTGAAAGAGGCCTTTGTCTGTGGTGATTTGTGTAGGACGGCAGAGGAACTGCTCATGCCCAAGCAGCCTGGCTACTTCCTCATCAGAGTCAGTGAGAGCAGAATTGGATACACGCTCTCATACCGGTGAGTGTTTCTGCAGGATTTACCCACACACACTCGGTCCAAAAGGGTCAAAGTTCTGCACGGTTTACTCTTTCTCTCTGGTGTTGCCCCCCTCAGAGCAGACGAACGCTGCAGACATTTTATGATTGACCCCCTGGTCGCTGGTCAGTATATGATAGTGGGGGAGAACAGGCGGCACCGCAGTCTGCAGGACCTGGTGGAGTTTCATCGCAGGAATCCCATCATGCCGTTCAATCAGGTCCTGACTGTAGCTTGTGGACAGGTGAGAAAATCACACACAGGTGGATTCATTAGAGATACACCTGTATCATACAAAATCCTAGTCATAAAATAAATAAACATGTTTTGTCTTTTTGTTTCTGTTTTATTCCATGTAAGGCCTCAAACAGCCAGGCAGACTACGCACAGCTACTGTTTCCCCAAAAACATCTGGCCCCCAACAATGATTCACCCACAAAGGAGCCTCCACAACCCAGTTTGAGTCAACCAGAACCAGAACCAGAGGAAGAGATCCCTCCAGCCCTTCCTTATCGACCGAATAACCTGAGAAATTCTACAGTCCTACTTCCAAACAGTCATCCCAGCAGGCTTTATCCATCGCTGGAACTTGAATTCCATCACGTCGCCACTGCACCTTCAGCCTCGGTAATATGACCTTGTGTATTGATCTGCACTGATGAATATATACTGATCAGAGCAGTTCTTAAAAACACTGTCTTAAAGGTTCATTTCATTTAAGACCCGAGTTAGAACATTTTAGACTTTTAGTAATAATGGATTTTTACCAAAATACACTGTGTTACATTTTTTGTACAAAGGTGTGTCTGTTTTAATGTAACTAATGTTATTTTCAATTCAGCAAACTAGAACAAATATTACCAAGAACAACTGAAAAGCTCAGATTAGATTCACAGCTCCTTAATTAGTCACTTAATATAGACTCTATCAAAACTGTTTTAAACCTTGTCTTTGAAGTGGTGATTATGTAGAAAATAAATGAAAGTTCTAGTAAAAGAGCTATAATTAGGGAGATATAGCTGATTCAGTTGTACAGGTAAGTGTTTGCCTTGCAACCACAGCGTTGCCCGTTTAAATCCCTGCCTGACTGCATACTGTTATTGTGTCCCTGGGCAAGCCACTTAACCCATCCATCCATCCATCCATCCATCCATCATCTGTTGGGTTGCGGGAGCAGCAGCTTCAGCAGGGAAGCCCAGACTTCTCTTTCCCCAGCCACCTCTTCCAGCTCTTACTATGTCCTTGGAAGGTGTTCCCAGGCCAGCCAAGAGGCATAATCTCTCCAGTGTGTGCTGGGTCTTCCATAAGGTCTTCTCCTAGTTGGACATTCCTGAAGCACCTCCCTAGGGAGTCGTCCAGAAGGCATCCTCACCAGATGTCCAAACCACCACTGGCTCCTCTCGAAGGGAAGCAGCAGTGGCTATACTTTGAGTCTCTCCCGGATAACTGAACTTCTTACCCTATACCTGCGGAGAAAACTTCTTTTGACAGCTTGTATCTGCGATCTTGTTCTTTTGGTCACTACCCAAAGTTTGTGGCCATAGGTGAGAGTAGGAACATAGACTGACTGGTAAACAGAGAGTTTGCCTTACAGCGCCATGGACTCTGATTTGATGGGGCTGATCCTCATCCCAGCGGCTTCACACTCAGCTGTGAGCCGCTCCAGTGAGAGCTGAAGATCACGGCGTGATGACGCCAAAAGAACCACATCATCTGCAAATAGCAGAGATGAAATCCTGAGGCCAATAAACTGAACTCCCTCCGCTCCCTGGCTGCACTGAGAAACTCTGTCCATGTAAGTTATGAACAAAATCTATCCTGATTGTCTACACAGGCTCTTAAAAGGTAATCCTAAAACATTTTAAATGAACATTAGCCTTTGTAAAATAAAATAAACAATAAAATTCGGAATGAGGATATTTGATTCCATTGTTGTGCAGCCAGTATTGAACTACTGAACATTAACTTCCTCTGCAAATTCTTTAACCATGAATTTGCACTTCATGTTTCAGAGCTGTGTTTTAGATTATATAAACAACTTTTCATGTGCTTTTGGATTTGAGTTTCCTTACAAATGTGTTTTATGTTTCATGTTTCTATTCTGCAGCCTGTTGCTAAGTCCAGGAAGAGATTCGAAGCCAATGACCTTCCATCACACCAGCCTCCTGAAGTCCCTACTCGGAGCAGGGCTCTTCCGAAGCAAAACCAGGCCTGCATCAAACCCATCTGTGCACCCAAGAGTTCCTTTGCCCCCCCGGCCCCCGAGCGAAACATCGGCACCAATGTCCCATCTGGAAAGCACCACGAGTGGAAGCCATCAGTCGTCACCAACCTAATAAGCCTCAGGAAGAAATTCCAAAAGAAGACAAACCAGCCACAGGATGTGACTGACTCAGAAAATGTGTACTCAGAGATTTCTGATGGCCCAGATAAGCAGTGTGAAGGCGCTGACAACGAATACCAGGAGATCACCGGGCTGCAAAACCTCAGCGGTCCACCTCTCCACAGCGCAGCTATGGGACTGAATCATCCAGTGTTACCTCAAGAGTATCACTCCCCTCCACCTTTTGCTCCAGGCTACTGATAAACAGAGGGGTCCAGACCCTCCTGTCCCTTTACTGACTGTGAGGAATAATGCATGGCCAATAAACAATAAACAGTGACCAGCAGATGAATGTATCTTAACTACATGTTGGTAAAGGATGGGAAAGTCATGGCTAAAATGTGGCATCATCTTTTTTTAAAGCACCATAATATTAAGAGACATTTCATGCTTTTAAATCCTCCTTTTTCACATTTAAATCATTCAGTTGGGGGTCTATATGAAGTGGAACTGTAATGCTTTGGTTTGAATTCCTCCTTATTGTAACTCAACAAGCCCCTCTTTCACCTCTTTCTGAGGTGTGTCTCAGATCAACTCGTTTTGAGGCTGTCTCTTTAAATCCAAATGAGATGCGTCTAGTGGCGACTGGTGGATTTTTCTCAACTCCAAAATAGACATATCTCAAAAAGCAATCAAACATGTACTAAGTTGTATCACGCCAGAGTATATATTAATCAAATCAAAATAATAAAACAGCATTACAATATCATGCTTTATTTTTTATACATAAATTTTGTCCTTCTGTAACTGAGAAGCAAATTTCTTCATGACTCTCTGGTTAAAATCAGGAATGTTTTAAGAAGATTCTTCTCTGTAGAGAGCATGGTCAGTGCAGTGAGATGTGATGTTGTGAACCTGAGGAAAGTCTTGATTTTCTTCAGTACTGAGAAGCTCCTCTCAAATTCAGCTGTGGTCAGAGGAGATGTGATGAGACTCTTCAGCAGAGTCACAGTCTCTGAAGGTGTCCTGCAGATTGTTCTCCATGAACAGCTGGTACAGAGCCACAGCACCACTGCAGCTCCTGAACTAGATCAGACTTCTTGGTTCTGTCCTGGGAGATCCTTCATGGTGGTCTTCAGAGCTGCTTCAGAGAACTGGCTGTGGTCCTTCAGGAACCTGTCTGCCTGCAGCAGTGTAGCCCTGATCAAATGCTTTGTGAATGGCTCAAGTTGGTGTCACAAACCTAAAAAATAAATGCACAAATTTAATTCAATATGGAGATGACTACAAGTGAGCTTTCTATTATATATTTAATATATAGAAAACAATTTGCTATTTTATAAGCAATACATTGTTGCACCTCTAAGGTAAGATATTATATATTTTTTTATTTTAAAAATGTATTCATTTCATTAAAAACAAAATAAACACAACAGAAGAAAACAATCTATATAAATAAAATGAAAGGCAGCAGAAAGAAGAAAAATATCTTATATATTCTCCTTTTTCAAGAATAAATTCAAACAGTAATTTACAACAATCTAAACTAAACAAAAAATATATTAAATAATATGGAGATACATGAACAGGGTGTTTTGGTAGAAATTAAGGTAAATTAAGCTACTCCTAGAATATTAAGTGATTTTGTCATTCACATTTTCATACATGTCAAGTTGTACGAATTGTCCAAAATTTACACAGATTTTCGTTTTGCAGGCATGGGACGTACAGAGCAATCTCAGATTTTTTTCAAGTTTTAAGGATTTAGGTGCTGCTGAATTAAACAGAATTAACCATGCTGTCAGAAAACTAGTGGCATATAGAGGCCTCGGTAATGAAGCTAGATAATATTATTATTATTATTATTATTATTATTATTATTATTATTATTAGTATTATTATTATTATAACTTAGATAAATTGTTTTGATTTTTTTTTAAAGAAAATACATCTAACGGAAAACGTTTCATGTGTTCCAGCCGATTAGCACCGCCCTCACTGGCTGCCGCTATAAGACAAAACACGCGCACCTTTTCCCCCACACAGGGAAATAAGATTACGTCATCTGTGGAGCGGCTGGTTTGCCCGGGGTCAGCCTGCGGAAAAC
>JARVJO010000227.1:15682050-15699161 GCA_031762555.1 Cynodonichthys magdalenae | reverse complement strand
TATATTTTTAACTTTAGTTGTTTTTAAGCTTAAAATGACCTGTTACAATAGATAGATAGTTTGTTGTGGATCCATGGCCAATATTAGTAACAAGCCTGAGGCTTCTCATTCAAAAGAGCTTTAATTGGAGAGTCTTGTCAAATTCCAATAAACGACTTTAGGCAAAATTACTCTCAGTAAAATATGTTGTCACAGATTATTTTCTGACCATAAGTTAAGTATCAAATATATTAATTTGTCTTAAAGACATAATTTACTGTTATACAATAACAATGACATTGAGTCATTAATTTTTATGCATCAATTCACATTTTAAGCATTTATGATCAATTATTAATCCATTCTAGATTAACTGTTTCATCCCTACCAAATGTATAGTAGTGTGACAGTCAAGTGTTATTGCTGTGAGGTTTCATAATAAACTGCCTTTTCATTTAGCTTTAAGGATTGATTAATCAGGATCAGTAGTACTTTTTCAAATCTTGGTTCATAAAACTTCAAAACCAGATTGCATTTTTGCTTAAAAGTTTTGCGCTTCAGTTAAATACAAACCAAGTAGTAAAAAAAGTGAGCAGTTATGACAAAAACAAAATTTGACCAGATCCATTACCATTCCTGTCTGATAATTAGGATTTATGAGGTTTACAAGAAAAGGATTTTAGAAAGAAAACAGATCAAAATCAACGTGCAGAAGCAATTTAAGAAAGATGCAGTGCAGTGTGCATGCCCTCAGGGAAGAATAAAATGACATTAATTTATGAGCTTAGTGTCATAAAGGACAAATAAACAGCTTGTTTGTATGTGCAGTTTGTTTGCAAAGGGTGGGTCAGAGGAATTTCTGTTGTAGCCTAGATAGATAAGAAGTGAGAGCGACGGCCACGTGTTACTCACACACGAGGGAAAAGAGACACACGGTAGGACAAACGCAGCTCAAAAATAAAAGGTTGTAGTGATGTTAGAGCTCTATTTTATTTTTAAACAGAAAATATTGCAGTGGAGCTTAAATATACATGTACTTGTATGTTCCCACTTATAAACAAGAACCTTATCCAGCTTTAGACGTCATCAGGAAACTAAACTTGTTGCAGGCAATTTATTCAAGGTCGTGACAGTGTTTATTAAAATCAACAAGATCTGATTATATTAGCTTCAGTTAGACTAAATCATGAAAACCAGCGACAAACTTTAGTTCTAGTTTTAATAAATGGTCGTGTTTGAGGAGTTATTTATCAAAAGTCAAATACAATTTCTTTTGAGAGAAAAAAAATGGCTTTTTTTTCTTATTTTTTGTTGTTTTTTTTGCCTCCTAATGATTGACTTAATGGTTTTTTTTTAATGGAAATACTGTATGTTTTAACAAAGGGACAATAACCCAACCTGTAATCCTGAACATGTTTACACTGAGTTATTTATAAGAATATGTCAAAGAAAAATTGCTTTAAATGTCTTTACAGTTTCCCATGAGAACTCCCTCCTCGACCAGGTGCTGGAGATTATTATGAACGAGAAGCCACCTAACAGTGCCAGTCTTTTCCTAAACGAAGACGCAGACAAACCCCAGCTACCGGACAAAGGTGACCTGAGGAGGCGCCTGCACCGAGCCATGGAGAGGAGAGCCAGCATCATGAAGGAGAGGCTCTGCTCCATCAGCAAGAACAGCCTCAAATCTTTCCTCAGGAGGAACCTGTTTGTTCTGTTCACCGTCGCCTCCGTAGCTCTGGGTCAGCAGAAACCTAAGTTTAAAACGGTTTGTTCTGTCAGTTCCTGACTCTATTTGACTTGTTTTTGTGCTTAGGTGTAATCCTGGGCTTTGCTTTACGCCCCTACAACCTGTCCCTGAGGGAGATCAAACATTTTGCTTTTCCCGGAGAGCTCCTGATGCGGATGTTGAAGATGCTGGTGCTGCCTCTCATTGTCTCCAGTCTGGTGACAGGTTGGCTTCTAACCCAAGCAAATAAATATTTAATATTCCAGTCATACTAAACCCCGGCTTCCTGTTTAGCTCTTTTTGTTGTTTACCCTGAAATAGTTTCAGCATTTGTAATTGGTTTGCGGCTCCCTCTGCTTTAAGTTCAGCTAAAATAGAGTTCTTGTGATTAGTCAGCATCTTACCTGCTGAAAGCAGTCAGAGCTATTTTAATTTGGAGAATTGGGAAGATATTCCCATAAAAGTTACCCAAAACAGGGCCAATTTCAAATCCCAAACAGCTGTTATGGCCAAGTGTCTCTGCAGTACAAAGGAAGAGTTTCTTGTTGTGTGGGCGGAGTTTGTCCTGACCGTGATTGGCAGAGTTCTTGATGTGGGCAGAGTTAGTCCTAAAATTAATTGGTTGGATTGTCTTGTTTTGTCTTGTAGGGTAATTTAAAAAAGGAAGTAATGGTAATTAGTAAAATTATTGTGAACATTCAAACATAATTTACTGACTTCAAATTTTGTGCAGCAAACACCTTCCTGTCTCAAGTTATGACTAATATTCATATTTTAGTGATACTTTTACAGGCTGGTTGGGGATGTTTTGACCGAGCCAAATTATTACACGTCCCTCCACATGTACAGCGTTCAAATTTCATACAGCTAGCACCTTCCTGTCTCGGGGTTATGACTAAAATTAATATTTATATTTCTAAAATATAGGCGCTTCCTGGCCTTTTTGACCAAGATTCTCCCAGCTGCCCCCAGCTTCTTCAAACCCCACATGAAATAATCAATCCAACAAATCACATCTTGGACAAACTCATCCTACAAAACAAGAAACCTCTACTTAGTGATTGCAGAGAAACCCTCTTCTTGTTATGGCCAGAACAGGTTAATTTACAGGTGATGTATAACTTACACAGCACTAGGAGAGGCTAAATTCTACTTTTCTGCGCTCATATGGACTCCAAAAACACAAAAAAATGTTTTTAACAGTTAAAAAGGTGGATTTTGTATGATATGTTCCCTGTAACCTGATTTTATTCAATAAGGTAAATTTTTGTAATTATTTACCAGTCAGAGTTCTCAAAATCATTTTTACTGTTGTAGGCATTTCTTCCCTGGACAGCAGGACGTCAGGTAAAATGGGCGTGCGTGCGGTCTTCTACTACCTAGCAACCACTCTGATCGCGGTGTTTATTGGCATCGTGATTGTCATGATCATCCGACCGGGAAGAGGCAACCGGGACAGTCCGCTGCTTAAAAGCGAAAATATTGAACCTGTTCAGGCTGCTGATGCTTTTCTGGACCTCATCAGGTGAAACCTCAGAGACTTTAATTTTTTGAGTGCAACAAATAATTTCAGATTTTTACTGGGTTATTGAACTTAATTGGTGTTGTTACATTTGTTTCTATCTCTCTCTCTCTCTTTTGTTTCAGGAACATGTTTCCTCCCAATCTGGTAGAAGCCTGCTTTAAGCAGGTAAGGTTGTTTGTCCAGTCATTGTAAAGTAATCAAACCTTAACATTTTAGCTCTTGTTATTTATTTAAAAAAATGACAAAGTTTGCTTTAAGAGGAATTTTTAAGGGCATATCATGGTTTTTATTTTGTCATTGCAGTATAAAACCGTGTACAAGAAGATAGTCCACACAAGGAACGTGACCATGACTCTGAACCTCACAGACTCTCTGAACGTAACAGAATCTAATCTGACTATGAAAGTCAGTAGGGTTCTGCACACCATACAAGTAAACAAACATTACCTTCTGTTTACTGCATGCTCAAATCCAGCAGTTTTTGCTGAAGACAATAACACTGGTTATGATTTTCCATTTTACAGGAGACTGTGGAAGAAACTGTTCCTGTGTCTGGTTCCTCTAGTGGAGTAAACGCTCTGGGTCTAGTGGTCTTCTCCGTGCTCTTCGGTCTGGTTATTGGCAATATGAAGCAGCAGGGCCAGGCTCTTCGAGACTTCTTTGATTGCTTAAATGAAGCCATCATGAGGCTAGTAGCCATCATCATCTGGTCAGTGAACCTGTGAACCAAACCTGAAGCTCTTAATGTAAATTATGTCATGAAGAAGTGCTGCAGTTCATCTTATTCCATCTCTTCCTGCCAGGTACGCTCCAGTTGGAATCATGTTTCTGATTGCAGGGAAAATAGTGGAGATGAAGGACCTGGCAGAAGTGGGTGGTCAGTTGGGGATGTACACAGTATCTGTCGTTGTGGGACTTCTCATCCACGGACTCTTTGTCCTGCCACTGCTCTACTTTCTTGTGACCAGGATGAACCCATACAGTTTCATCGGTGGCCTGCTGCAGGCTCTCATCACTGCTTTGGGGACATCATCCAGGTGAATCTCATCGTGTGACGGTGTCTTTTTGCTCTTTTTTTTCTCTTGTGCTTTCCTTTTAGCTCACCTGATTTCGATAAATGTCTGCCTCTCCCTGACTGGTTCTGATGATAGTTTCCTCCCCACTGTCACCAAGTGTTTGTTTACTTTTTAAATATACTCAGTAGTCAATCAAATATATTGTATTAAAAAAACTGCATTACACATCTACATATCTATTTACATATCAAACTGTTAAATTAAAAAATAAGTTATACAACAATTAGCCATATCATTAGGACCATTGTTGGATAAGGTTTTGTTTTAATATAATTGTTTTGGAAAAAACTGTCTTGTTTTTTTTTTTTTTTTGTTTCTATTGTTTATTCTTCATCGTTTGAAATATATAAATTATAATTTTTTTGAGTTTCTTTGGTTTACCACTGCTAAATCCTAAAAGTTTTTGTGATTCAAACAGATGATTTGGCTTTTGACATCCACATAAATATTGTTGTGGACCAATCACAAGTCTTCACATACTAACAATACCACACAACAATAGATGATCCCTCTGACAGGGCAGCAGAGGAACCCGAACGAGCTGCTTACATGTCTCAAAGAAGGTGACAAAGGGTTCACTTGACCTCCAATATCCAGTGATATCTGACTGTTGTGATTTGATGGCATAATTAAACTCATCCAATTTCACTGATGCTTTATCTTAAAACCCAAAGAGGTCCTGACAAATCAGAGCTTCTTTGATTGCAAAAAGTACTCAGTATTTGACAGGTGATCATGTTGTGCATGGTAATGATATCGGATATGTATAAAATCCTTTAGTGTCAAACAACACTTGTATTGTGCTTGTCTTTTTGGTACACACAGTGGAAGAATAAATAAAATACATACTTTCCAAATAAGTACATCTGTGTATTCAGAGGACAATTAAGCGTGATTGTGTCATTCATTACTTTCTTCTTTTGTGTTTTTGCTCCAGCTCTGCTACCCTTCCCATCACTTTTCGATGTCTTGAAGAAAACAACCACGTGGACAAACGAGTGACACGTTTCGTCCTTCCCGTGGGCGCCACAATCAACATGGATGGCACCGCCCTCTACGAAGCTGTGGCTGCCATTTTCATTGCTCAAGTTAACGACTTGGACCTGAACTTTGGCCAGATTCTTACCATCAGGTAACTCAGTATTGTCTATTATGTACACAGAACACAGTAAAAGTACGCGTCAGCTCAGTGATTTATTCAAATGTCCAACCTTTTCCACACGTGCTAAAGTTTGTTTGATGACAACTTTGCTAGGTTTGAAATTAGCAAAAGCCAACTTAGTGGAAGCTAATCAGTCCACTAACAGTTTTCAAAGTTAACAAATGAGCCAAACCGCTAAATGAGAAGTTTTGCTATTAACGAATTAGCAGAACTGTGCCCACCACTGTTGACATCCTGAAGAAGTATTTCAATCATTTTCAATATAGTTTTCCACAAGAGAACTGACTAATTACTGTTGTACATATGCTCCATTTCATATAAACTTGTCATATTAGTGTTGTTTTTCTGAGTCTCTTTTAATCATCGAGGAAATGTGTGATACAGTTAGGTGGTGTGAACATTTCTTGTGTGGCTTCATCACTACTGCCAGCAGGATAGCACATGTGCCGTTTGTTTGTTTCCCTTTATGAGATGTCTTTCCTCTTCTCCCCATCCCTCCCACCGCCTCCTCAGTATCACGGCAACTGCTGCCAGCGTCGGAGCAGCAGGCATCCCTCAGGCTGGCCTGGTTACCATGGTGATCGTATTGACATCGGTGGGACTGCCCACAGAGGACATAACACTGATCATCGCTGTGGATTGGTTCTTGTGAGTTCCCTTTAAATGTCAGCTTGATGGGGATTGGTCAGGGTTTGCTTCAGCCTAAATGTCACTTTAAAGCTTCAGAGAGCTCAGAGATCTCACGTCTATAAAGGTTATTGATGCATAATTCAAAGTGACACATTAGAAAGTCTCCAATTGATTTTGTACCATCAATGCTTTAGTTCCCTCTTTCACTCTCATCCCCCCCCCCCCGCAGGGATCGTCTCCGAACCACTACCAACGTGCTTGGAGACTCGCTTGGGGCTGGCATCGTGGAACACCTTTCCCGCGCCGAGCTGCAGAATCAAGACGCTGAGGTGCGCAACTCTGTGATCGAGGAGAACGAGAAGCCCTACCAGCTTATCTGCCAGGAGAATGACTCATTCAACCACCCCAACAGTGAGACCACAATGTGAAGTCAGTGGTTTCACCTGAATGGTCTTCACACGCCAAAAGTATTTTAGCTGAGGTTGGTACCATGAGGGTAAAAACAGTTATCTTAAAGAACTGAGCCAGTAAGTACCTCCCACTCACATAAAACAACACAAAGCCTCAAAATCACATAATGTTTTTTAGTTACACATCCAGAGGAAGTCCTTCTTTTTTTTTTTTTTTTTGTCCTTCTAACTCTTCAGGCTAATTAAAGTGATACGTCTGTGAAAATGTTAATGTACACAGATAGTTTTTTTGAACCACCTGCATTTGGAGGAATATAGCTGAATTGCGATTGGGATGATGAGATAGTCCAAGCAGTGGATTCCAAGCATCCTAAAACAACTCCAACCTTGTAAATTTCATAGGCGTTCACACAAACACTGTTTTAGAAACATTTACACCAACTTAATGTTCACAATGTATATATGTGATTTTATTATTATTTATTATTATTATTTTTGCAAACAGCAACATCTAGCTCAGTGGTTCCCAAACTTTTCAGCTTTTGACTCACAAAATAACAGCAGCAGAGTCCTGTGCCCCCAACTATTTTTGGGTGATATACATTGGTATCAGGTCAAATAAACAAGGGCATAAGAAACAATATTCATTATGCTACTTTCATCCCTTTTTAAGTACAGTAACCTCACTCCTTTGGAACAACTAAGACAAAAAATGTTACTGGTAGTCATTTTTAAATTGAATTAATTCTGAAAATCCTTTAAAGACCCCACTTTGATGTTTCAGGACCCACAGTGGGGTCCTGACCCCAACTTTGGGAACCACTGATCTAGTTGTAGCACCTTCTGTTCAGCCTGTAACTTGTCCGACAGGTGTGTTACAGGAAATGATGTGCAACTTGAAACTGATAGAAGATAATGTTTACATGAAATTTATAAGATTGAAGCTGTTTTAAGATGACAAAAATCCAGTTTGGTCTTAGCTCTGCTCAGACTAGCAGCTTGCCATTGTGGTCAAACTAAAGATGTTCAAAGAGCAATCTATAACAGGTAAAACACTATCTGCTTACAGCATTTCAACAGAACCTAATTTTGTGAACTGTATAAATCACTTTTAAGTGATTTGGTCAGAATCATTATACTTTATAAATCTATAACTTACTGGCATCAGTGCTCAAAAACTGTTAATTCAAGTAAGCATCACCACTTTTAAAATAATCGTCAAACCATTATTAACCATTATTCTAAAAAATCTGAACATTTCAATTCATTATTTCTACAAGACTAATTGTAGTAACTTTGTCTTCTCTGTAAACACCTGTTTTTGTCATTCTTATCATGACTACCTCTAATAGGAGTTTTAGGGTCACTCCAAAAAAATACACAAATTCAGCAGGATGTAAATCTGGCCTAAAAGTTTGGGTTGTTTAAGTTTTCTCACACTTTAATTTAAACACTTTGGATGTAACTGACTGTTAAACTTTGGAAAATTGTGCAAAAAAATATTTATCTACTTTTCAGTTTGATGTATTTTCAGTGACTTTATCTAGCAGTGCTTTTTAAGAGCTACAATGGTGATCTATGTTTATTTGGTGCTAAAGCCATTAATAGAGAAGTGTATTTTATGGACAGTGTTGCAACACAGAATCACAGCTCTACGGTGTGGCAGCTTCAATTTATTAACTGAATGGGGAACTTCATTTTAGTTTGTTAAAATAAAAATTATATGATTTAAAAAACATTTATTGTTTCCTTTTAGGGTTTTGTGGAAATAGAGGAAAGTAAGTTTGTAAAAGCTTTGAGAATTTGAATGTGCTGTTGTTTTATTAGATGTTGAAAATATTAATTTGGATTTTACTTTCTCTTTATTTAATTTAAAGCTTATTGACTGACTCTGAAACAAGTTTATGTTCATTTTAAAGTTTGCCTTTGTTTCAATGTTTGATGTTATTTTCTATCTGAGAGCTGCTCTAAAGTTGGATGGACAGCGTATTAAAAATGTGATAAATAAATGTCTCAGGAACTGATCTGTGACTGGGATTATTGAGATTGTGGCAACCCCTTGTGGAGGATATTATCCTGTCCAGAAGCTGTAATGTGTTCTTAAGACTAATTTGGGCCACATTTTTAAAACAGTGAGTCAACAAGTATATATACACTTTATTTATTATAAATTATAAGTTCACTTCTTTCAAATGACAAAAAATTATTTTATTACTTTAAAAACATCTTACAGTTTTCAGATGTCAGTGAATATAAACAAATATTTGTTTCTGTGACTTTGAAAATCATTTGCATCTATTAAAGGGGGGGTAGTTAAATTCTATACTACATTCAAACAACCATGTTACCTTCAGTTGTTATGAAAACACTTTATTTTAGAAATAAATTAGAATATCCATCATAGCCCATCCAACGTTATTAGTGTTAAAGGATATGCAGAGTCAAAATGGTCAGGGTTCTAATAACTCCCATGACTCCTTTTGGTCAGAACAAGTGTTGATGTTGTGGCTTATTGTTTGGTTTGTAAAAGATTTTTTTTAATCTGTTTATGTATTTCTAGTTATATTCTTCTAATGTTTCCCATGTTTTTGCTCTTCTGCTCAGTCGGATCTTCCTCTTGGCTCTGATACAAATTCTTGGGTCCTTTCTTCATGTAATGTTGTGTTGCAGAGGATTCCTTCATTAGTTATCAAAATTCAAGTTGTGGTTCTGCCTGCCTTCTTCCTGGCTGCTTTCAGGACCACAAACTCACAAAGCTGTGAGAAGAAAAGTTAAAATCGTGCAAATTCTTGTCTGTCTATAAACAAGCAAAAATGTCTCTACACCTAAAATAAAGACTGAAAATGTACGCTGGCATCAGTGTGGGAGGTGTTTCTACTGAGGAAAGTTCTGCTCTCCTCAGTTTTACAAGAAATACCAACATCAACCTCAGGGGAAATGACTATAACAACAAAAGTTTTATCCATCTAATGACAGATGTCAACTTGAATCTTTGTAGTGGACAAATTAACACAAAATCTTTTTGGACCCCTGGAACCTTTACAAACACACAACTCTTTTGTCTGGTTTAGCTTATACTTTAGAGTCAAGACTTTAATAGTTGGTCCAGATAAAGTTGGTCTAAGGTGACTAGGAACCGTCAAAATAACAGTTTTAATGCTGATCTAAAACCCAACCTTAAAACAATCCATCATTGGTTTGTTTGCTCCTCTGCTGTCCAACTATTCATGTGTTCAACACGAATACAACCAGAGGAAAATCAGTCGGCCCTGTTGGAATATTTTGGTCCAAATGCACTTAATGCTGTGTCCCTTTTTGAGCCACATCCTTAGCATGACATTTCTGTGATAAAATATACATAAATAAATGACACACAAGACACTCAGAAAAACAAAAGAGATTGCAACTATTCCAGTTATTATTTCAGATTAATTTATAAAATATTCCACTAGAGACACTGTTCATTTCTCTACAACACAATGCTTGTGCGGTTCACACACAAATAAGCCCTCTAAAGTTTCAACAGCCTGACCGTGAAATGAAATGACTTTTGAAAACTTTGGCATAGTTGAGGGACAAGACTGTTGGTGGAAAAAAGACAAATGTGAACAAGGAAAAATTTGAGACACGAGGGCCTCGTTTGAACAGTTTACAAACAGTTAAGATGAAAATAAGTTTAACCTTCTATAAATAAGTAGAAAGGAAAACAGCAAGGTGCAAGTTATTATTAAAAACATGTTTTCTATTATTCTGCACGTTCAGCTGAATGTGACAAAACCACAGAACTACACTCTGTCTCATTACACGTGTAAGGTTTACATGTCACAAATATGCACAGAATATATTGTTGATATTTTATATGAATATCACTGCTGATTTTAGTACAACTCACTGATCTCACATCAGCCACAAGTGTTTACAATATGTTAGAAGGCGATACTTTCAGGCAGACTCTGGCGAATAACAGTATAAGCCATTAAAAAAGAAATCACTTCAGCTTATCTTACAAATAATATTCCTCATTTGAGAGAGTTCCAGCCACATGTTGCACAGCTCATGTTTTAATATCTAAAGCCATTTTGAATATGTATTGCTGCCCAGATCTGGTCCCGAGGAGACAGATAAAGAGACGCAGGATGACTGGATTTTCAGCAAACGTCGCAGAAGAAAGACAACGAGCTGCTGGAAGTTTACTTGGCCTGGAGAAATAGTGGGAGTCATACAAGTTAGTTAATGACTGGACACATTACTTGAACTTTCAATTCACTTAAGTTATTTAAACATGATTTAAAAAGTCAGCAGAAACTTACGTTTGACTACACGTTTGTCTCAACTTTTGATGATGTTGATCACTGCACATTGAGAATTGCCCAGTTGTCTTTTTTGTCCTAATAGATCAAAAAAGAGGTGGGGTACCCCAAGTGAGACAAAAAACAAATATAAATCTGACTTAGCACAGTTGATCACATAGGGTCTGCTTCACAAAAGACATTTTGACTCAAAAGTGAGAAAAAACACCAGCTGTGATCCCTCTACTCTACATGTGTCAAACTTAAAGCCTGCAGGCTAAATGTGGCCCACCATGACATTTTATGTGGCCCACGAGAGCTTCAAATATGTGTTGTCCTAAAATAAGCAGCTTTAAAGCCAGCATTGAACATAAACCACATTTACACAATTACAGTATTTTACCAGCAAAATTTGCCTTGTGAAATCTTCATTTCATTGCACTTTTGCCAGCTACTTTTGCTGCGGCCCAGTTGTACTGGGAAGTGGGAGTTTCCCCATTTACAAATCATATACTTAAACTGGAACTTCCTTCCAGTGGGAATTCCCTGTCAAAAGGTGGGAGAGTTCAGAATTCAAGATTGCAGCTACTCACCAAAACTCAACAGTGAGTAAAACTCTCTTTTTTTCTTTTAAAAGTATTTCTGTTTTACGTATTTATTTCACATTTAGTTAGCATGTTTCAGTGTTCATAAAAGGAGGTGTTAAAAGGCTGGTTCTATGTAGGAAAAACCACATAGAGCTCAGTTGTTTGTTAGTAGTGTTCAGCCGCAGCAATGAGATGAGGAATGTGACGTTTCATGTTTTTAGTTGAAGTTAATCACAAAATGTTAATTACAACTGGCCTCCATAATGCTCATGTGGCCCTCAGTGAAAATGAGCTCTACACATCTGCTCTACTCTTTCAAGTCAAAATGCCTGTTGCAAAAAATACCTTTTGCTTTTTGACATTATGTTACACTTTAAATTATCACGTTTGACATAAACTCAAAATCAGGATTTCTTGCACAATTTGAAAATCTTTAATAACTCAGACAACTAAAACACAAAAAAAATTGATTGATCAGCATTCATTTACTTACCAGACTGACAAGACAATGGCCAGTTTGGTGGACTAATTCCAAAGCAGACCAATACCATCACAGAAGAACCCCACATTACACAAATTCATAGATTTGCATGCAAGCTATGTTTCATAAGACTTTATGTAGTTGTCAATTTTGCATTACAGGGTTAGGAAATGTTAGGCAGCACTGAAACAGCTAACAGCTACTTGGACTTGCAAATAATAATGCCATTATAATCACGTAGTGCAAAGCTGACAGCCCACATAGCAGACAGGTGTGGACCAGATCTGGTGTCAAGCTGGCAGACTCCTGGCATGACAAGTGGTTTGTCAACTAGATGTAGGCCAGGCCTGGCAATGATGTCGTTGATTATATCCTTCCAGAACTGGCCTTCAGAACTGGAATCTAACTGAACTACCACTGACCCAGTTATGGTTTGTCATGCATAGCTCAGATTTAACTGAACTACCACTGGCCTAGTTCTGGTTTGGCATATTTAAGTCAGATTATCTTTTCTACAACTTTGTTGGTTGTAGTTTGTTGTGTTTGGCTCAGAACTAACTGTGCTACCACTGGCCCAATAGTAGATAGATTCATGTGGTACTGGCCCATGCATAGACCACCTCTACCAAACCCCACCTGGGCACCAAAGGGCCATCATTCTTTGAGGTTTCTTGGCCGAGTGTTGGTGCATTGCATGGGCCAGAACTGGGCCAGACAAAATTTTGCTATGTTGGATTGATATGAAGATTTACAAACTAGTATTTCCATAAACCACTCTAGCATTATTGAGACTAGAGTTGTTTTAGGACAGCAGAAATCCTCTTTGGTCTTGGCTCTGATTGGACTAGCCAGTACCTTGTCAATCCGGTTCTCCAAGCTATCTACAACAGGATAGATTTTGTATGAAACTCCTGATGTATCATGAGCTCAGACAGGTCAAGTTTACAGTAAAACAGCCGTTCTGACCTCTGACATGACGGGCAGGTTATCACGAGGAAGTAACCACATTGCCTTGATTTGTCTCTGCTGGAGTTTCCTCAGCAACCTCTTCACCTTCCGATCTCTTGGGTCTGCACATTTCACTGCCTTCTTTGTGTAAAGACTATAAAAAACAATAAAAAATTTTTAGTTGGCACAGTAGGGACCTGTTGGAGGAAACTGGCAGGTGTTTTAATGGGGTTGCATTTCAAATATGTCTCAATGCAATGCAGGAATATACTGTAGACATAAAAATAAACAGATCAAAAATGAATGAAGCGGAAGACATATTTTAGATGGAGTGAAAAATTCAGTGTTTGTGTGAACTGGATCATGTGGAACAGGTCTTAAATCCCTTGCTACATCCGATTTCTCCTGGAGCTCCTGGAAACAATAGATATCACAATGCAGTTTGTTTAACTAAACCCTGCTGTTCTGACTGACTGCTGTTACTGGCCTGCAAGGTAGTTTCCCACATACTTCCTTTCTTACTTTCCTGACAATTACAGCTCCAAGCTCTGCATTAACAACTGGACCTGGAAAGATGACAATACCTCTGAGCTGCGCTCACTAACGAGAGGCATATTTTTCATTCCTACAATTTGCTTTTAAGCTCCAGGAGTTGGATAGTTGAAATACTTGCATGATGGCTTGTATACTGCAGTCGGGCCCCTCGGTCTGCACCTCGAACCGCAGCACATCTTTGGTACGCACCTTGCCCTGGGAGTACAACATGCAGCACTGGACATCTCTCTGCATCTGCACGCCGTTAGCTGGGAAACAAACAAAAACAATCAGAGGGTTTCACAATTTTTTAAAAGTTATTCTCTGTTATTACTTCCTACAGTATAATAAATTTTAGCTTAACTTTAGGAAAACTTGCCAGAGCCATTAAAAAGTTTTTCATATTTACCAGAAATAACCCTGACATGAACTGCACACACATTTTATATTCGTATTATTGCAAGGTACCATTATTTCTGGAAGGTTTTCAGAACAGGAAATGCTTTCCTTCCTGCAGATTCTCCACATTTTTGTGTGTGTGTACGGTACATAGTTATATAAACATGAGAATGTCGGATCAATTCCAGGGGTTGGGAAACATATTTTGCCTGTAAAATGAGAGGAAGTGAGGTGAGGATGTTCTACCGTGATGTCGCCTTGTAAGAAATAAATTTAGCAGTAGAAGAAACGAGAGCTCTGAGCCGCTTTGTTGTGCTGTGCATGATGCAGAATCATCCATGCTGCCACTATAAACAGAGCCCATCATGCAGACTGACACAGTTCCCATCTCTCTGCAGGAGTGGAGATGCTCGTCGTCCTGCATTCTGCCTCTGTTTACATCCATGCCTTCATCCCTGCTGCTGCTGCTATTTCTCTTTCCCTCCTTCCCTTTTCAGCATTCGCCATGACTCCTCTTGCTACAGCGTCCAACTGCAGGGTGCATGCAACCTATGCAAGACACACACAGATATTCACAGAATAGCCTGTGCCCTACCTTCCACAGATGCCATGAAGACAGCAGTGAGACAGAGAACAGTCAACATCTGCAGGATGAACATGTTGGCACTGGCAGAGAGGAGAGGATGATCCACTCTGTCACCTCTCCCTCTATATGGCTGCCTCTCGTAGATTACTCCCTCCCTCTCTTTATACCTCCCTGCCCATCTCTCACTCACTTACACCATCTCTTATTTTTTCTGTCTTACCGTCCTTCCCTCCCTCCCTCTGTTTATCCATCCTTAGTCATTCTCACGCTCAACTCTCTTCCTCCTCCTTTTTACACGTTCATCCCACCTCTCCCTGGTTATTCTTCCCGCTCATGTTCTCGCTCAGGATGCCAGGCTCCATTTGTTTTATTTCAGGCTTTAAATTCCTTCTTTCCTCCTTTCTTGCAATTTTTTTTACTTCTCAGGACAGAGATCCAATGAGTGATGTGTGGAAATAACAACCTGTCATAAGTTATAAGTATATCTGCCTTGTGCATCTGTTATTGATGCAGAATTATACTTCATCTTAAATGAATGTGATTTGACGAGAAATGACAAACAAAAATTTAAAACTTTATCAGTTGTTGAAGTGAGAAATTTCCAGTGATTTGACTGAATTCGACTGATAGTAGATTTGGAAAGTAAATCAAGGAAAACGTAATGTAAATATTACAGAGTTTAATGAAATATTACAGAGTTTTCTTATCTCAGATCTCTCAAAAATCATTAGTTTGTTTTTGTCCCATTACACAGTACATTGAAATGTGTTTCTTATTTAGGAATAAGCTGCTATGACTCGGTAGCAGCACATCGTTCAATGTAGACAAAATTTACTTTGATTTTTGTCTTGGGTTTTTTTTTAATATAAACAAATGTCATATTTCAAAATAGGCATATATGATGGACTGTAGTGTTCATATTGATACATGTACATTTATTATTATTTTTTTTTTACCAGGTATCATTTGTAAAATTTAGTCAGTTCATGACAATGTGGCTTATCTTTGGTTGGTGGAACCCAATGGCAAATTTTTATCCAGTCTGACCAAGTTGTACTGCAAACTCAAGCAGCTGAAAACATTGATTGTCATTTACTCTATGTAAAACAAGTGAGGTGTTTCTTCACCACCATCTCTGCTACATTCTGCAAGTCAAGCAGAGAAGAAACTGCCATTAAAAAAAATAAAAAACATTTAGCAAATTCTTTTCCTGATCCTGGCTTAGGCATGTGGATTAAAAACTAAACTAAACTAAAATTTCTGCACCACTAAAGGTGAAGTATTTGCTTTAGCAAAAATGCTCTGGCTCATTTGAAGTTATTGACATCTAACAAAACTAAGTTTGCTTTGAAGCCATATGTTTCATGTACAAAAGACAAATGTTACAAATTTCTGCTCATATAACAAATGTCATTAAAGCTCATGTTGGCTTTTAACTGCATCTGTCATCCATAAACATTAAAACATAAACATTAAAGTCTGGCAGGAATATTAAACCAATTAGATGATTTTTAGCTGAAACCAGCCAACATTCAGCTACTACTTGTCTGTGAATAAATCACAACAAAACTTTACTTAGAAAATCAAACACAAGAATGAGCTGGAGGCACAATGTGCAAAGTAAAGCATCAATTATACATGAGGTTCAAATAGAAAAACAACATCAGAGCCTGATTATACGACATAAACCAGGACAATAGATCTGCATCTGTTTCACAGACTTTGCTCCAACCCTGCTGTGGAGACAAATGATGGAGACAGCTGGCAAAAACAGATTGTGATGTGTCAGAAAGGATCAATCAAAAGCCTAAATGTTGCCCCATCAAACTGTTGAACTTTACAACATTATTACAAATAATTAGTCCTGCATGTTTGATTTAATTTTAAACACTCAACAATCCAGTCTCTTCTAAAAGTTTTTTTTTCAAAGTACCAAACATTCCCTTGCTGTAGAAGTGTTTTCTTTGGAACATTGTGTCACATTTCCAGCACTGTGAGCAATTTATTTGAGTCCAGAAGTCCTGGACCTTGTAAAGGGTTTTCAGACAAATTCAAAATTTTCTTCAAGGTTTAGGACATATTTTTTTCCTGACAACAAACTAATAGACCCAACATAAAGATGAAAGTTTTCCTTTATAGCAGGGTGTCAAACTCCTTTTCACCGAGGGCCACATGATGGTGGCCCTAAAAGGGCCAGTTGTAATTAACTTGCATTTAACTTGACTAATCATTAAAGGTCATGTTCTTCATCTCATTGCTACAGCTGAACACCACAAACAAACAATAACTGAGCTCTATGTAGTATTTCCTGCATGGAAACAGTGTTTTAACACATAAAAGTAAAACAATCAGAGGGTGTCACAGTTTTTGATTTTTGGACCTGAGCATCTTAGGAATAAATTTGCCACCTTTCACTTCCTCTGGATGACATTAATCTGACCTCCAGTTCTAATGTAAAGAATCTTGGTGTTGTTTTTTACTAGAATATGTATTTAACCCCAATATTAAAAATGTTCTTAGGAATGCCTTCTTCCACCTGCGTAATATCCCTAAAATTAGAAACATCTTGTCCAAAAATAATGCACAAAAACTGATCCATGCATTTATCACGTCTAGGCTGGAATACTGTGATTTTTTATTATCTGGGCATCCAAATAACTCTTTAAGAAGTCTTCAGTTGATCCAAAATGCTGCTGCTGGAGTTCTAATGAGAGTTGGAAGGAGAGATCATATTTCTCCAGTTTTAGCTTCTCTCCACTGGCTCCCTGTCAAATCC
>JARVJO010000227.1:15662187-15680536 GCA_031762555.1 Cynodonichthys magdalenae | reverse complement strand
GGTCCCCGGGCCGGGATTTGAACCGGCGACCTTCTTGCTGAGAGGCAACAGCTCTACCAACTGAGCCACCGTGCCGCTATAAAATATAATAAAATTATATTTTTAAAGTATTTGTGTGATGTAGTGGGGTTTGTTCTAAATTTGACAGAAAATGTCATACACAAACAATTATTATAAATATTCATAATAAAGTTGTGATAGAAGTCATTCTCCTAACTGAAAAATAGATAGAGGTATGCCTGCTCTTTTTACCGTGGCTTTAGCGATTATAAACACAGACTCCTGGCTGGCGAGGGACACGTCTGGATCGGTCTTCATCAGAGCTTTGATTCGGGCCAGCGGGAGTTTGGACAACCGGCTGTGGGACACGGCTACTGCGGGGCCTGTCGGCTGCTGACTCCGGTCCTCCGCTTCGACACTGCGGTTCTCTTCCTCGCTCCCACACCGCTCAGAGTCCGGCTCCATGGAGAGGACAGGCGTTGCTACAGCTGCTGACATTTTATGACTATTACCTAAACGTAGTATAGTCTTTATA
The DNA here is from genome assembly GCA_031762555.1 of Cynodonichthys magdalenae. Lineage (NCBI taxonomy): Eukaryota > Metazoa > Chordata > Actinopteri > Cyprinodontiformes > Rivulidae > Cynodonichthys > Cynodonichthys magdalenae. The sequence goes on along the minus strand of JARVJO010000227.1, from coordinate 15,680,001 downwards.
AAACTAATACTTGTATCTCTTGCACGTTACTTGTCAGTCACACATGACAACATTAGCAGAGTCGCACAGCGGTAGCATGTGCTTCCGGTTTGTTGGTGAAGCGGCCTGTGCTCATTGGTCAATCAGGTCAGACCCCGCCAACATATGCTCATAGTTTATTGGACAGTGGTACATTTTTGCATTCCTATTGGTTTAAATAAATGTCAGTCAAAGTCTGTTGCCACCTACAAGGGGTTCTGCTTTCCGGAGCTATGGTGTTGGATGTAAATATATATATTTTTCTACCACTGAAGTGTTTACAAACAAACAAACAAAACATAATAACGTAACTTTTTTCAACTTTGATAGAAATAAGCAAAATTATCTTATGTTTAGTTAACAGGTATACAGAAAAGTAAGATGAAGTAATAAAAACAATTAAAATGATAACTGTAAACCGTTTGTCTATAATGTCAGATACGTTTACAGTAATTTTGACTTGTATTTGTGAAATGTTCACTTATATATTTTTTTTTGCTTTGTGTTGCCACCAACTCTAATAGAAACTGAATGGTCTGTCCTGGATGGTAACCTGATTGGTGCCATCTACAGGTGTTCTTCAGCCAAAACCAGTAAATCTACTTTACTTTTTTATTTTACCAAGGAACTAATAGTTTCATTGTGGCTTTATTTTTTTGTTTTTTAGCTATTCCACCCAGTTGTTTAAAGAGCTATGTACAACAGGTAAAATATTAGATAACCAACACAACAAATAATCTAAACTAACTTATCAAGTGTAACTGGGCAAAGTAAAAATCTGATAAAAGTGAAGAAATGTGATGTGAAAAAAAAAATCAGTGCAGTTCAAATTAAATGTAATTTTTACACTGCTTTTCCATCTGCGAGGTTACACTTCACATAATATTTTTCAACACAGTACATAACTGTTGCAGCAGTATATAACATGCTGTATCAAGGAGCAGTACAATCTGCAGTAATAATGATCGTTATGTAAATGACCATTTAATGCAAAAGTGACAGCAGAGGAAAGATTAATAAAATAGCATTTGCACAGGCTGCTATGACATATTTTAGATTGTTGTTGTTGTTGTTTAATCTGCTCTGGAAAATGCCTCAATCTGAAAAGCCTTTTGATGGTCTCTTTTGTGACAATTTTTCCAATAATCTCCAAATTAAGACAATTAAGACTTCTCCATATAACAAACACACTAACTAATGTCAACAGCTCCACAGAAGCCCAATTTAAAAAATCCTAAACCTTTAGGTTTTATCTTGTTAATATTTCTACCTCCAGTCAGAATTCTTGCAGTTTGAAGTCAAGAGAAAGATCAGACTGAGAATTATAGTTAAATAATTCCTCAGATTTAAATGTGCCATTAAATTCACTGACATTGAAAACTGATCAGCTGTGATTCGAGTGATTACTTTTCATGAAGTTTATTCAAGCTGTCAGCTGCTCTAATATCTCCAGCAACCGATGGTGAACATCATCATAAGTGCTTTAGTCTTTGAAAGTATGTTTATAAGGTCAGTTTGTGCCAGGGGACATGACGAGCGGTCCACTAATACACCGTATTAATAGGATTGTGGTGAGTGATTTAGTCTGCTGAAGCTCACATGTTCGGTCACAGTCAGGTGTTAAAGCCTCGGAGACAGTCATGAAGGACCCACAACTCCCAGGTAAAACAAGCTTTTTAAAATTTTACTTATAATATATCCACCGTGGTGCCATTTTAGCATCTTTTAGGCCAAATATTGGGATATATTGTTGTGTTTTGTAAATTATTTGCCCAAATTCTTCATACCACATGATTTGTCCCTGTAAGGTTGTTTACTTTTAAGATTTTTAACCATATTTTTTATTACTTTGAAACAATAGTTTACCTCATCATTTATAAATTACTTGCCAGCACTCTTTAATATGTGAAAGTCTATAATTTTCTGCAGATTAGTTATTCAAAAATAAAATGGGCACGATATTTGCATTTACACTTTTGCTAATTAGACCTGACAAGTAAGTTAAGTTTATGTTGTTAATTTTTCAAGAACACAAAGCTTCTAATATGTATGGACAATTACAATAGCTGAGAAAAATATACATTATTGTTTTAATATTACTGTGCCCTTTCTTTTTCATTTAGATCCAGACAGTCTGTTAATATTCAGACTTTATTTTAGAAACCTGTATAAATTGTTCTGCCCATTTAACTAGCCTGCCCAAAAATAACCATCCACCTTTGGAAGTGACCCACAAATAGTTAGTCTAAGAGAAGCAAGTAATCCTCGTTGTCCTGGGAAGTTTGCCAACCATCAGCTAAATTTAGCCAACAGTAACCAGGAGGTGCCACAGTATCACTACAGCTTATATCTGAAAGAAAAAAAAAGTTGTCTAACAGCAGCAGATCTGTTCTGTGTGGTGTCGTTCATCTCACATATAGTGCATTTAATCCATTTTTGAACGATTAGATGTGAAGACAAGGAAACATCTGGTCTTGTTTTAGCAACTCAATCAGCAGCTTCCTGTTAAAAACAAAAAAAGTATTGTTCAGAATTGGCATGAGAGTCAAGAAACTGTCCTGTTTGACAAAAATCAAATGCCTCAGCCAAAGTTTTTATCAAACACTGTACATGATTTCAAGACTTTGTCCAAATAATAATCAGTTCCCATAGTGGATACTGGAAAGGCCAACATGATGTAATATTTAAATTGAAAACAAATGTGTTACTGGCAATGTGATCAAATCTAACAAAATTATTACAACACTGCATGTGTCAAGTAAAAGGAAAGCATCTCCTGATAGATCAACATTGCAATATTGTCATTTTGTTCTGCAATTAAATAAATCAGGATAAATTTGTTTGCAGCCATTATTGCAAGTATTATTTTAACCATCAGACATATTTATCTGTCTGAAACATAAACAAAAATAGAACTTCATTAAAGAATGACACAGGACTGAATGAGATAACGCTAAGGTCAATCTCATTACCACTGTCCCAGAACAGCTTTACTACGTCTGTCTAGGCATTAATTTTCCATTAGAGTCAAAAACTGCTGACAGACGTTTTGATTTCTTTTGTCCATTTTAAAGGCATCAAACCCTGGCTCTGGCCAAAGCAGAAACCGAGGAAAAAATCCGATGACAGCTCACCAAATGTGGAAAAATCAGTGTCAGCCCTCGCTTCTGCTGATGCCTGTGCCATCCCCCAGCTGACTGAAGCAGAAAGACTGAAGCAGACCCCGTTTGAAAAGATTATTTATGACATGGCCCACAATGAGAAGATCATAAATGACCTGATGTTGGGCCGAAGGGTTGGCTTTTATGAGCTGCGTGGAGAGATCGGCCATGGCAACTTCTCGACAGTAAAACTGGGGATCCACTCTTTGACAAAAGGTAAAACAAAATCTTTTTCTTTTGGTTTGTTTTAACTCCATCTTTGATATTCTCATTGTCTAAGTTCATTTGCATTCTTTAAAAATGTTTGCTAATTGTAAAAATCACAGGTTGGAGATTGAAAATCATTAAATCAACTTAGTTGCAGTGTTCTCCTCATGTTCCTGAAACCATTCCACCATTTTTTGTCTTAAGGTTCCACTATGCTTCAAAAAGACGTGAGAACTCAGTTCTCGTGGTCATAATTTGAGACAGTCTTTTTCTTATGGAGCATTTATACTCAAAAGGGACCCAGGGAGTATATCCTGATTAGGTTTTATTCAGTTGATGATGGAGGAGTTTGAGGCTAAGATCTGATAATTCTGTTGTTATCTGAAGAGATACTCCAGAGTGATCGACACTGTGGTCAACAGACGGTGTGTGAATGCTGCCCAGGGAGGCTTACTCTCCCGGTTTGATTTTCTTTATCATTTTTATTGGAACAGTTGAAATGTTGGCTGTATTTTCTCACAGATTTGACCTGCTGCTCTGCTGCTCAGATCTGTTCACTGCAGCCACTTTACATAAATAAACCCACCCAGAGCTTTCACATGGCAGAGGCAGTGTAGGCCAATGCTGAGGGCACCGTCCATTAGTGCCACAAATAAGGGGTGAAAAAATGTTTTACAATTTTTTATCAGAATATATTTGATTTAGTTTGTAGAATAACCACTGGTTACTCAGGTTTATTAAGGTAACTTGTTCTGTGTGTTTCTCAGCTGCTTTGTTACAACATGAGGTTATATGGTGCAGAGGATGTTTCATGATAAAGATGATGATGCAGTCAAGACCAGGTATTGGACCTCAGTGTGTGCAAAACAGAGGATAATGGATGTATGATCTCAGATATAGTTTAGGTTAAAGTCTGGTTTTCAGTGATCCACCTTCATAGAATATTGTTTTTATGTTGTTTTATTAAACCCAAGAATTTAGTAGAATGCTCTTTAAATGGCTGGAAAATACAGCACTTTTAGTAGATCTTTTACAAAGTTTCCCAAAGGAGTTTGCCCCTGGATCCCCCTAGAACTGCTTCGCTCCACAGCTGCTGGTTAACATGAACAGGTGTTCCTCATTGCCATCAGCAGATGTTGGCAGGCACAAGGTAGACTTCTGGTATTCTGTTTCAAAATGATTATACTGTTAACTATTTTAACTGAGCAAACTGGTTCTGAAGATAAAAAAATATATCAAGGACAAAACTGTTTCATTTGGTATGTAAATGTATGTAAATTGGCAGTGAGATTTAGAAAATTGCACAAGGAGCGCCACATGAAATTTTGCCTAGGGGCCAAATTGGCTAGATCCGGCCCTGAACACACCAATGAAGTTCTGACCAATCACACAATGTTGGAGGCATAACGCTGTAAAAGTTAGGTCTAACTTGAAGTAATGCACAAGAGCAGCAAATTATGTAATTTTCGTCATACACCTGCATAAAGTCTGATTTATTCATTCACTGAGAATACCTATTATTCATGTGTGGTGAAAATGTCATTCTTTGCAATTTTCTGTCTCACATCTTGTTGCAGTATAGAGGAGAGAATGAGCCTCCTTATTGCCTACAAATCAAACTTTAGTCCTCATGTCTATTTACCACATCAAATCTTTAACTTTGTCACTCATCTTGCTGTTACAGAGAGAGTCGCAGTCAAAATCGTGGACAAGCTGCGTCAGGATAGGAAGACCCCGCCTTTTGCCTCCTCAGAGATCAGCTGCATGGAGAAGCTGAGTCACCCCAACATAGTACGCCTTTACGAGGCGATCGAGTCCAGCAGAAGGCTGTATCTGGTGATGGAGTACGGCAACGGTGGAGACCTGTTCTCTCGCATCACCACTAGAGGGAAGCTCAACGACCTGGAAGCCAAGCTGGTCTTTGCACAAATCATCTCTGCTGTTAAACACATGGTGAGACTCATTCAGCCTTATTTTTTTACAACACAGAGTAAGTCTGTGCCACATGTGGCATGAATTGTTGGGGTATTTATTACTTTAAAGTTGTGAGCAAAGATCTTTGGTTTAAAAGCTTAATCGGTGGATGAAAAGAGCATGAGTCGTTTAAATTTTCACATGCAGACAGATTTCTTCCAATCATTTGCACTGAAAGAGATAAGGATGTTTGTGATAAATAAACATATGGATACAGAGGATGAATTAACAGGACTATATTTTCAAAGTTTACATTAAACACTGTTAACATCTCTAATCTCACTAAGCAAAAATGTAATCTAAAGTTGAAGGAGGAGTAAGTAGAGTTTCTAAAAATACTTTAGGATGTTCGTGCAGGAGATCAAGCTTTAGCTTCAGCTAAAGAATAAATTCCATTTTGCGATTCGTTGCTTGTTCAAATCAGTCATACAATTGACTGAAAAAATAACTGGAAAAGACACTGTTCTACTCATCACAAAAACCAAAAACACCTGGTGTCACTTCCAATTGTTATTTTTATACAAACTGTAAATAATTGAGTAGTTAGAATTGTATACCAACCTTAGACACAGCTGTCTGTGATCTCCATCTGGGGATGCAGAAAGTACTTAACCAAACTAACCATATTTACATTTTCAGACCAAGGACAACATGTTTGCTACTCAAAGCATTTTTAATAGCAGTTCAGGCAATCCCAGTGTTATACATCTTTACCCAGCATCACCTTTGCATCAGTTATTTAGGTGTATGTGGTATGGTGCATTTTTGCTACACATTGTGACCAACTTACATGCACTTTAGGTCAAATCTTTACACAGAAATTGCTGATTGACTGTGATGGGGTGATGGAGCAAACCAGAAAACAGCAGTTCTCTTCATTAAATTGTGATTTGTGGCTCAACAAAAACAGTGGCCACGTATGATTCTCACATTAGAAGGTGAAAGTGTTGTGGTGATTATTGGTTGAAGTTTGCGAGTTTGCCACCAGATGTCATTAAAAATCAAACACAAAAAGAGAAATCGGGCACAGGGTAGAATTTGCCGGTGTTCACAGCAAAGACTTTAACCTTCAGGTTACTAAAGCTCCAGATGCTCACTCTGTTTGCTGTATAAAGTCTTTTTTGGATGAGGATTTTACTTTTATCTATGTGAAATTCAAACTCTTTCTTGAAGTGATCTTTGTGTGATTGTTTTTTTCAGCATGACTGCAACATCGTCCACAGAGACCTTAAAGCAGAGAACATCTTCTACACCACCAGTTACTGCATCAAAGTAGGAGACTTCGGCTTCAGCACTGTTTGTGGCCCGAACGAGCTGCTCACAAGTTTCTGTGGCTCTCCACCGTACGCTGCTCCTGAGCTTTTCAAACAAAAAGGTTACACGGGACAGTACTCGGACATGTGGGCTTTAGGAATTCTTTTGTACTTCATGGTGACCGCGACTTTACCCTTCTTTGGGGATAACCTGGGGAGGCTGAAGCGCTGCATCCTGCAGGGGGCTTACAGCATCCCTGCCTATGTGCCTGACCCTTGTCAGCTCGTCATTAAGGGCATGCTGCGGATTGTGCCTGTTGACCGCTCCTCCATCTCACAGATTACAAACAGTGCGTGGCTGAAGGGGATTGAGTACCCTCAACCATATGTCCTTTTGCCTCCATCCCCGGCTCACTTTGCTCAGGCCAACCAGCATCTCGGTGTGGAGGAACAAGAAGTGAAGAACTTCATGTCCGCTTTAGGCATCACAAAAGTCCATTTACAGAACAATCTCTGTCTAGACTGTAAAAGCCCTTTGACTGGAACATACAGGATTCTCCTCCATCGGGCCCAGAAGAGGAGGTTAGTAGAATCTGTAGGATATTCAGCACTTCACCCTGAGGACTACGAGAGTCTGAACAAGTGGTCTGAATCATCTATCGGCAAACATGTCCCCTCCACTGTCTGTGTCATATTATAACAGAAATAAACTGTAAAGGACTTCCTAATGGACATTTTAACCATCACTTCAGACTGTCTTATACAACAATATGTCACACGTGAATCAAAATGTCCCACACATGGATGATGAGGTAATGAGCATTCTGTTCTGATCACAGCGGCTTACTGACGCAGAACATCATCTCTGAATGACTGTCAGCGTCTCATAAACCCCTCTGAGGTAATCCAGGACTATAGGTAATCCTGATTAGGGAGACAGTTAGAACATGCGTGGTCTGACAGAGAAGTATGTTCAAATATTATACATAGGATCAAATAAAATACAGTCTGGCGGCACTGAAATTGTTGTCTTAAATTAAATGTATTTAATAGAAATCGTTGCACATATAAGTCCTGGACATTTCCTCATATTAAAGGAGACATAGCATGCTTTTAAATCTTTCCTTTTTACGTTTAAATCATTCAGTTGGGGTCTATATAATGTGGAACTGTTATGCTTTTGTCTGAATTCCTCCTCATTGTAATTCCACAAGCCCCTCTTTCTGAGGTGTGTCTCAAAGCAACTGGTTTTAATTATAAAATTATAAATCCAGACCTTATTTGGCAGTTCTGTCACAAATTCTGTGACGTAATAGTTTAAACATCATAGAAAATAGAGAAAACTGAACAGGTTGAACAATATGATCCAAACAGAATATAAAGATATCTATGTATCACTAGCAGACTAAATTAAACTTTTCTGCACCCCTACAGACTAAGTGCACAACAAAATGTAGTTAATGGCTAAAAATGTGGATTTTTACATATGTCCTCTTTAACAGGAACATCTGTGATACTGACAATGTTTTTAAATTTTATTTAATGACTGTACGATTATGGTGTTAATATTTGTCTCAAGGCAAAATGTTGATAAATTCACACAAAAACTGGTTTGTACAGTGCCCGTCTGGTGACATTAAAAAAAAATTATCTTGTGACCACAAGATAAATAACCCGTGACCATGCAATAATAACAAGTGGCCACAAGATCATTTTGAGCAGCATGTACAGCCTGAGATGAATTTATTGAGTCAGATTTTGAATATGTTGTTTTGTTTTAAACTGTCCAAAGGTAGCCAACCCCACACTTATTATTATTATAACTATTTGGTGTATGTTAATCTAAACAGTTCATCTTTCAGGCTATTTATGTATTGACAATGAACAACCTAGGTATATGTCCGGAAATCTTTACTGTGTTCCTGAACGTAACATAGTTCAAACTCCTTCCGCAGCCAAGGCTCGGTGTGAGAGAGGAGCCTGTTTTTGAGTGTTGAGCTTAAAAAAATATAATAAAGCTTTTTAGACAAATATAACTCCAGTCATCACCTGTGTCATATAGCTGTAACATATAATGCTAAGAATTACTTTGCTAGACATGTATGTCATTTATTCCTATATTAATATAAAATTAAATCAATTCAAACTTGTCCATTTAAACAATCAACTGTCTCTGCAGAGGAATGACTGTAATAATTATCTTGTGGCCACGACATAACTATCGCCGGACGGGTTCTGTGGGTTTGCCCCTTTTACATTAACGACTAAAGAAATATTAATTTATGAAAAAGTATTTTGAAAGACTTGTTTCTAACCTGCTTTATGGTTGTTAATAACTCATTTTTTTGCTACAAGCATGTAAAGTCAATGAAACTTGTGACTCTTCTCAGAAACAGATTTTGAAATGATTCAAGTCATGTTCTGTAAAAAATTGATGGTGACCTAAGAAACACTGTATTGCATCGTACTTGGAACGTGTATTTCTCACTGAGGATTTAGTTCCACATTTCCACCATTAAAACATCCGTTTTTACTTGTGCACTGCCTTCAGGGTTCACCAGTGTTTCTGAATCAGAAGTCAATTTTTGCCTCTTATCATCACCTTCATGTTTATTGCCAGTTCTGCCAGCGTTTGTGTGCACCTGCTCTGTTCTAATGCCAACCTCAATGACTTTCTATTTCGCAATGAAGCGCTGAACGAACCTTCAGCCTGCTGCCTGTTGACACATGAATATGTTCACATTGTGTTGAGCAAACACTCAGATATTATCACTGTACTAATAAGTGCCAAGAAGAGATTTTGGATTGCTGTTTTTTTAGGAATCTCATTCTTGCGCAATGTTACTTCCTGAGAAATCTACAGAACAGAAGGATTTTTTTTTAACTTGGCGACAAATTTTGTTACTCTTTATGTGACATTGATCAACTATTTAAATATTTAGGGGGAAAAAAAACATAAGTGTACAAATAATTATTGTGAAAAGTACTGTTTTTGATCCAGTTAATTCTACATAATAGAACATTTAACAAGATATTGAAAGTAAAATTAACTTGACTTTTTTTCTCTGCCTTTTTACTTCACCTACTTTTCTTTTAAAACACTTTCACAACACTTTGCTTTGTCTGTATTTTTCCTTCTGAGATTCTCACATCGAGCCAAAACATAAACTCAAGTAAGTAAGCTCATTGGTAATTGTATTTGGCAGCGAAGGATCAGCTTTGAGTTCTGGATGAATGACAATTTTTTTTTTCAGATCATAAAAACAAGCCTGCGCTGATTGTGAAATTTTGCTTTGCCTTATTTAGGCATCATCCTTTTCTGAGAGTGACTCTAGTGGGATTCTAAATCGGGTCAAAAAAAACAATATTTAGTATCAACTGGCCAAACACTTCCATATTGGGTCATGAATTTCCTTGTGAAAATTATTTTGAAAACCTCCTAACGTGAACTCAAAATATTTTTTCTTGAACTCATAAAGCTTCTATTTAGAAAATAAATTCTACAGTTATGGGAAACAGAAAGTCCACTCTCTTCTAGATCCAGGGTTTTATGTTTCAGTGCACATTGAAAATTATTCGGTCTTTATCAGGTTTTAAAGTTAATCAAGCTTAACCTCAAGTGTACAGAATTACACAGCTTATTCATAATGTAATTCTTTGTTAAACAAAATTCAAGCCAAAACAGAAAAGCTGTGTGTTAAATATTGAGTTCATTCATGATGCTTAATAGATTTAGGATGGAAAATAGCAGCCCTGTTATGCTGTTTGAATACATTTTATTAACTGATTATCAGGAGGTTTGAACAGCTGTAAAAACAGGAGTTTTAGCATTTTGCTAGTCTGTTGCATACAGGTGTGTATTATCAGAACACCAAGAAGGAAATCCATCAGCAATGACCTTCTGTCATTTTTTCATTGTCCTGTCTCATCATGACTTGGACTTCACTCTGGTAATAGTAATGGTAAATGGCCTGTACTTATATAACACTTTATCAAGTCCCTTTTGGACTCCAAAGTGTTGTTTAAAAAATAGTAAATGAGAAAAACATGTAGTTGCAAAGTTTTAAAAGTGGTAGGTTTTATTCTTTTAAAGGAGACTCTCATGCTTGACATCACTGACTGACCAATCAACGGCCTACAGACTGCTGACAGCTCCACTTGTCTAACTTCCGTAGGTCTTAACTGGGACGGGAGGGGACAGATGAAAAAAACACGTTTTGGAGCTTTATTTCATGTTATCATGTCTCTTCCCTGGAGCTCAGTCCCCAACCGAGCTCCTGCCCCACAGTGCACTCCTCCCCTGTGTATCCCACAAACACGTCTGTTGAGCTTGTAATACTAACTACTCATACATGTCATCCCCTTTGGACATTTATCTGTGCAATGAGGCTCGATTTTATCATAATTTTCACAAAAAATGCATATTTTTTGGGGCATTGGCAGAATGTCAGCTTTGGAGCTGATAGAACCTGTGGCAGGAGGAAATGAAGATGAGAGAACTTATTTATAGCAACAGAAGGGGTTGGAAGATGGTTATTTAAAGTTATTTATTGTTTTTTTAACATCCTACAGGCTTTGACCTGTTAAATAAATTTGAAAATGAGATTTTTAAAACATTCGTAAAATCTGTGTAAATTACGGACAATCTGTACAACTTGAAATGATGATTTTTTTCAGTCCAGTCATTTTCGGACTGAAAAATGTCTTCATTAAAAAAAATGTTGCTTGGCAGTTGCTAGGCGGCCAGACGCCGGGTAAGGGCGGGAATAAAGTCGAAGGCTTGACTAGACCGTCCAAATTCACAGTGACGTTCTTTCTGTCTACCAAGGACCCGGCCTCTCATTTTAGGACACAGCGCTTGGAACATACATAACCCCCCACTTTAAAAACGGAACTGGACTCATAGGATGGAATTGAACCCTTGGGGAAAACGCCATTAGAGAAGAAACTGTTGCTGCTCAACTTGGGGAAGAGTTATGAGACAAACAGTTTGGATCTCTCAGACTCTCAGTCTGCAGGTTAAATGTTAAAATTCACAATAGTAAAACAAAGATTAAACAGTGAACGGCTTGTTTGCCAAGGTTTCTGGAAGAAAATCTCCTCTTAAACACTTATGGCTGCATGACTTAGCAATGGTGCATTTGAATGAACCATGAGGCCTCTGGAACAATGTCCTTTAGACAAATGAATGACAAATTTTCTGCTTTTTTCCAAAGAAGACATTGTTTTGGTCATCATGCCCATGTCAGCAAAAACTAAGAGCACAAACACCTCAAACGAACTGTCAATCATGGTGGTGGAGAGCTGATGATTTGGTCTTGTTTTGCAGCTGTAGGACCTGAGCACCACAACTGACTCTTTGGACCAAACTGAGTCTTGCTGCTGCAGGACAATGATCCTAAACACTGAAGCAAATCTACAACAGAATGGCTAAAATAGAAAAACAAAACTAAGTGTTGCAATGGTCAAAGTCTACACCTCAGACCTATTGAAATGTTGTGACTTTAAGAGAACTGGTCTACTTAACATAAATAATATGCTTATAAATTGTAATTGTCAAAATAGTCCAATGAAAACTGAACATTAAACTATATGTGAACACTTTAGTGATGTATAATTCAAAAATCATTTCCCATGTTCTACAGATGCTGCTGTGGGCTTTAACACACCACAGTTATTATTCACATAGAACTAATTTGACTGTGTATCAGATTTTAGACAGTCATCGCAGCATCTGGAGGTGAGATCTTCTTTACAATGAGTCACACATCAACTTTAACCAACAGACATAAATCTCAGACAACCGAACTCAATGCTTCGTTCAAAAGTTGCCCCCCCCCCCCCCCTCCACCACCACCACCACCACCCCCCAATGTTTTCTGAGTTGTTATTCATCACAAAAAGGATGTGATGCAACCTGACAGTTCTGGTAAGCGCTTTGTTCATACCATCTGTTTATCTGAGATAACTTGATGTTTAGTTTTACCGTCTGGTTCCCTGTTTTGCATCAAAAGTTGTTCTGACTTGAGCCTCCCTTCGCTTTCACTGTTTCATCACTGAAGTATGTAGCCTAAACTGAACCCATGGATTCATTTCAAGGGAAAACAGAAGAAAGTGAAACTCATATTATACGTTTAATTTGTTGGCTGTTCAGTAATAAAACATCTGAAGGCATCTCTGAGTAAAATCAATCATTATCTGAGCTGTGAGTTTTGGCAGGACAGTTAATAAATAAACTGACACAGTCTTTTTCTCAGGCATAAATTTTTTTAAATAATGAACACATTAATAATAATAATAATGCATTTTATTTGTTAGCACCTTTCAAGACACCCAAGGACACTTTACAACATTAATAAAAACATCAAATTAAACTATAAAATGGCTATAAAACACTAAAATCAAAAGAAAATTAACAAAGAAATTAAAGTGAGAAGGCTAACTTGAACAGATGAGTTTTGAGTTGTGCTTTGAAGGTTAGAAGAGAGTGAACACATTTGAACTTGAAACCCTCCAGCATTCCATTCTGAATGTGTGTCTTTATTCAGAATTAGCAAGAATTTTAAAGAGTTTTTCTAAAGGCTAAAAGCTAAACAAATGCTGGACTTTTAAGATTGGGCATTTTTGTTCTTCGCTTTTTGCTTCCAAAAAAGTGCAAGAAGGGATTTCTCAAAATTCATCAAACTAAATATAAAATAAACAGAACTAAAACTAAGTAGGGTAATTTGGGGGGAAAATGTTACTTTTTTATTTCTTGTTTTCCAAGTTTACTTAATAGTGGCATCTTAAGTTAATGTTTGTACAATGTTTCAGCACAAGTGTTGCATGAATTTGCTAATGTTTAGGCTCTACTTTAAATGCAGCCGAAGTTTTCATCTTTATGCATTTTTGCATTTTGTTGACACAAAGTAGAAAATAAAGGGCACAACTGTTAAAGTTTACACGATCCACATTTTAACTTTGCTGTTGATGACGTCTGAAGACATTTCACAACAGATCCATCATGTTCCAGTAAAACCTGTAGAGGCTGTTGAATCATTATTTTTTTTATCATTTAGAAGCTGCAAGCTGAAATAATAATGGAGAAAAATATCGGAAGCCATAATGATAAAAATCTCTTCAGGTGCCTCTAAGAGCACATTTTCACTGACCCCATTTGGTTTTTCAGAATATAGTCGTGGAAGAATTGTTTGTATTATTCAAAAACCCAAATACCATCATGTGAAAATGTTCTTTTATCTCTAAAAGACCCCCATCTAAACTCATTAGTAAGAAATGATAGCGTCAGGAAAATGTACTCAAAGCATTATAAGTAAAAGTACTGAGTGTCCTTCATGTTCTTAATACATTTTAATGCTGTGTTAAGAGAAGAATAATAGGAAGAGTTGCTTCAGAACACAACCTGAGTTTTGTTTTCTGCTTTGTTACGATACATTTTTCATTCATGACAGACAGACTTTAAATAGTTTATTTAGATCAACAAGCCAGGAGGTTTTCTCAGCCCTGAAGAGAACACTTAATCCTTTAGTTTATTTTAAATAAAAGGAAAATATATAAGCATATTGTTTCACCTGATGTTTGAAAGAGCACAAATAATCATAAAGCTGAATAATGTGTGGCTCTGATTTAATTAGTAGATATATTTGTAACCACCTCTAAATTAATCCTAGTCTGATGAGATTTTTTTCTCAGGCTTTCTGAAGGTCTGAAAGGATTTTAAGAGGGATTTTGGCTGCTTGTTTGTTTACTCAGTTTCAGTCCAGTTTCTGTACCTAAAAATGACAGCATATTTTGCAATATTGGCAAAACAAATGAGAAAAGAAGACATTAGAGGAGAAGATAAAAAACATCAGTCCTAAAAGAAAAATCTTCAGCAGATGAGCAGTATCTGAAAATCTTTAAGGAATAGGATGGAAGTCCAGCAAAGTCCTGAACAGTACTGTCAGAGGTGGAGTGAGAGGGGTGGCTGGGGGGGCCACTTCTGGCACCTGATTGGCCACTCCAGGTGTTGTCCCTTAAAACAGACAAGTGGATTGGGAGCTCAGATTTTATATTTACATTTAGATTTTTTTTAAATATTGTTCAATGATAATACTGTAATATAAATATATTCAGCTGTGTACATGTAAATGGCTGAATTGTAGCCCTTTGTAAAATTAGCATTAGTGGTTAGCTTAATTTGGGATTATACACAACAATGGGCATGTGATCATCCTCAGCTACTACACAAAAAATAATCTCAAAAAGTCATAAAATGGCTGAATTGTAGCCTTTTAAATTTAGCTGTGGTGGCCATCTTGAATTTTTGATTAGCATTTAGATTTTGGTAAAAAATGTTTTCTGCAACTTCTACACTAATCTGACTTAATACTAAGTTGTGATATTTTTCAAAACATTTTTAAAACCATTTTTAGTTATGATCAGAAAGACATTTAGAATAAGCTGCCTCCTTACCAGCTGGGTTTTATTTTGATCTTTTACATAGATTAAATTAAAGAAAAGGGAACAACTTGTGTTTTTGACACAAGCTGCTGGTAAAATTTACAGCTGTGGTGCAGTTAGAGCTCCTGCACAGACGCGAGATCACAGGATTGTCTCCTGCGTGCAGCTTTTCTGTGTGGAGTTTGCATGTGTGGGTCATTTATGATCATTCTAAAGCATCCTTATAGGTGTGAGTATATAACTGGTTCTTGCTTTGTTTGTCTCATCATGGTCCTGTGATGGACTTTTGACCTGAATGTCCCCTGCCTCTCATACAGTGGCAGCTCTTCTGCCACCCCAAATACAAATATGGGTAAAGAAAATGCATGATTGGAAATTGCTGTTAGCTATTTTTGCTAGCTTATTACTCAAGATGAATGAATGAATAAAAATAAAAACCCACTGAAAATCTCACAAAGTCTGAGAAACCTTAAAGTCCACTTTAAAAGATTCTAAGGAAGCAAATAAAAATAATAGAAATTAGTTCAGTACGTTTCACCAGACATGTTCATCAAACTGTACCAAATAACATAATGTATATTAAATATATTGGGGTTTTTTTTGTTTTTTTTTCAAGCAATCTGTTTTGTGAACTTCTCATCTCAAATGAACCTGTGTTTATTCAGAACAAAAAACTGGACTCAGTTATCTGTAATGTTGAATTACAGCTGGGAAGTTTTATCTAAGTTCAATTTAACCGTGAAGATGGCCCTCGTTATTATTAAAAACACATTTGAAAGAAGACTCTTCACTGCCAGCAGGTATCTGGTAATTGTTTTAAGATGGATGTTAAAAGCTTAGAAGTTACTTTAAGACCTGAGAACACAGCAAGTAAAAAGTGTTTTTTTATCTGAAAATCCTTTTATAAACAGATGGGTCATTTCAGTCACTTACAGCTCATACTAATTTAAAAAACCAACAATGTCAACAATGGGCTCAAGACTGAAATACTGTTAAACAGCTTTGTTCTTGTCTGATTAATTATGATCAAGAATCTGAAGTTTTCTTTGAATGTATTTTTATTTGTTATAGAAAAAACAGCAAATTACAGTTGAAGCGCTAATACAAAAATACTGTAGTATGGTGTATTTATATATGTATATATATAAATCAGCTTATTACTAAGGTGTTTTTTTACATTAAAGTCACATTTGCTCACATTTTAAAGCTGCCAAAGAGTGGCTCAATCTTAGCAGGCTCAATACATCACTGAGAAGTGAAATTGCATCATAATGGCTGAAATGGATTATCTTTTAATACTCTGGCTATAGTTTTAAGATTGCTTTTGCTATAAAGAACTGCTTACATGGATTCACTGTCAGCAACAGGAAATAATAAATCATGTGAAATACAATCCATCTGACAGAACAGGAGTTATGATGCCTGGCAGGGAGAGGAAACAGCTTCTCCTCTCGCCTCCTCTCTAGTTTCTCCCCTTTTAGTGGTCTGCAAAGACATGTTTTTATGATAACAAATGAATGAGAACATCTGTAAGACATTAAAAGTTGGTCATTGTGAAAGAGTTTTGGGGCAGCTTTTAACCTAGGCCCTCTTTTTGGAATCCATTCTTGTCACAATGTCCTGCACCCACTTGTCGACTGGATTGGCACAAATGGTCAGCAGCCCGGTAGGGCTACGCTTCCACTTCACTGTAAAGCTAAACACAACAAAAACATTGTAAAACAACGTCATTGATGTCCTTTGTTTTGTTTTTTTTTTTTATTTAACTTCTCAAATCTGGATCAGTTTTCTTGATCATCGTACAGGTTATTGCTTTTTCCATTGGCAGCTACCAGCTATGGCAATACTAGAAAGCAAATAAACTGCAAAGGCAATAAAAAGAAAAATACAACATTTAGTACTCACATAACGGCTCTGATGTTGCAATCACCATCTGTTTCCTGCCTCTTGTAACTCATGATGTTTTTCTTTGCAACGATGCCAATCTTTTTAGCATGGCCAAGGCAGCAGTTATCGTACGAGCCTGCAGGAACGAAAGAAAGGTGCAGAAACTAAAATTAGATTTTTGCCTTTTCAGTAATTTAGCGGCAGAACAAAGTTCAGGGACGTTGAAAGCAACCAATATCAATTATCTGATTTGAAAGCCTTATCAAATAGTCGCCTTCAATAATTTTAACAAAAAACAGGGCCTTCCCTTTAAATTTCACAGTTTTTAGGCACTGTCAAGGTTTTGAAAAAATAAAATAAAATAAAAAATGGAGCTCAGCCAGCCAGCACTGTCTGGGAAAACTTGTCATCATCTTCATGTTCCTGTTAGAAGTGTTGGACTAAGAAATAGTCAAAGTAATGCGATTTATTTTATTAACATGGGAATTCCTATTTAAAATCTTGTAAATTTAAAATTACCTCTGACATCACCTTGCACATTTTGCTCTTGATCTTTACCACTAGTGTCTGCATTGATGTTGCTGAATGTGTTTTCTGCAAAGGTTTAATGTCTATATTTAATACTAAATGCATTATTTGCCTATAAAATTTGTATTTTTGTTTCCTCTTGCCCAATGACTGCTGAGCATAGACACAAGTTTCATGAGCATGAAGAAAAATGGATGTATGGATGGCTGGATGGATGGATGGATGGATGATGGATGGATGGATGGATGATGGATGGATGGATGGATAGATGGATGGATGGATGGATGGATGGATGATGGATGGATGGATGGATGGATGATGGATGGATGGATGGATGGATGGAT